>OX451206.1:29539020-29896520 GCA_949628255.1 Macrophya alboannulata | reverse complement strand
TAAATTTGTAAAATGATTTTTTGTTCAAAAATAGTTTAAATTTAAGAAAAAATAAAAATGATTCGAAACGAAAAATTCAACTCAAATATACGTAGTAAAAAATGAAAAATTATAGTCATGAATTTTTTTTTTTGAGTATCCTACGTTATATTTACAAAATTTTTATGTCGTATTATCCGAATACAAAAGTAAAAGCAAGGTGAGCAATAAAAAAAGGGAATAAGCAGCTTCATGATTGAATTTAAGGATCCAAATTTTTATCGATTTTACCAAAGTTCAAAAATCTGTAGAAAATCACAGAAGTTCGGGCCAAGAAAATCCCTCTGAGGGATTATTCGAGACATAGAACATTACGTTCCCCTAAATTTTTATGCAATTTGGAGTTGGTAGAAATACGTACTGGGAGGTCAAAGTTAGCGATTTTTGAAAAATCAACAACTTTGAGAGCGAATATTGCCGATCTCTGCACGCAAATAATTTTTCTAAACTTACCCACTCAGAAAGCATAGATTGAAGAAAATAATGAGATATTGTAGAAGTAAATCGGTTAAGAATTGAATTTTTGGTGGCCATTTGCAAATGGTCCTTGTACTGAAATTTTGCCTCTAATTAACTTTGTTATAAAAAAAGGTCGAATGGTCTAGGAGTTTGAAATATTATTTTCTACATACTGAGAGGTATAATGAATAAAACCGTATGCAAATAATTCGATTCGAGCTTTTAGTTTTTGAGAACTGAATTTTTTGAAATAGGCCAAAAGTGGTGTTTTTCAGACGCTTAAAAAAAGATTTCTCCTGACCTATGACACCTAGAGGGCTCAAATTTGGTTTGTGGGGATACTTTTTAGGGTACTTCAAGATTCCGAAGTTTGAGCAAAATCGATTGACCCCTCCCGAGATATCATTCGAAATGTAATGGATATACTCATATATATACATATATATATATATATATATATATATATATATATATATATATATATATATATATATATATATATATACCCCCAAAAGCACCTCTGGGGCAAAAACCTTTCGCCAAGTACAATAATGCAGTCACCACCGACAAAAAATCCATCAACAAAATACTATAAAAATGTCTACTCACAAAAGACTTGAAATCAGATACAATTGCCAAGTAAATACATGTCTTCTGTATAGTAAAGGCTCACAACATAAAATTATTAAATAGTTGTTATTAAGTAGTGTTGTTTTTTTCTGAATAGTGGCTTTTGATAATTTGTAGGGAAAAAATTATGAAAAAAAATTTAGAAAGTGGTACTTGGTGGGCCAGGTATAGATGAATGAAAGAGTGCACTGCAGTAAGATCGGTACGTAGTTTGTTCTGTAATATGTATATTGCTATAAAGGCCCGCCAAGTACCACTTTCTAAATTTTTTTTCATAATTTTTTCCCTTACTATACAGAAGACATGTATGTACTTGGCAATTGTATCTGATTTCAAGCTTTTGTGAGTAGACATTTTTATAGTATTTTGTTGATGGATTTTTTTGTCGGTGGTGACTGCATTATTGTACTTGGCGAAAGGTTTTTGCACCAGAGGTGCTTTTGGGGGTGATATCACTACTTTTTGTAGAATTTTGCTTGACTACCTAATAATTGTGCTCGCTCGCTACGCTCGCTCGATTGAGTTTTCCTATATCCTTGCTCGCTAGGTTCGCTCGGTCGTCATCATTCTGCTAATTGTTTCAATAAGTATCTTAATGCATGCATGTACGGCGATACATTTTATATCATCTGAACCCCTCGGTAAACAGTAATGTTAAATGTGGTAGTCTAATACAAATTATTATTTTGAGAAACACTCTTTTACCAGTTACCATATAATCTTTTCTATATGGGGCATTCCATGCCAAATCACCGAGGTTTCGGCCCGACCCCCTTCGATTTCGCTGAAAATTTTTTATCATTTCCTACCCTACCAAAGACATTTTTCTGAATTTTTTCAGATTTTTTTACCTAACCCAAAAAAAGTTACGAATTTTTGGAAAAAACCGCTCTTTTTTTTTAAATGCTAGAACTTTTTCAAAAATTGACAGATGTCAGGATCTATGAAATATTCCAATATTTTCAAAAAAAACGTTTTTTTTTCGAAGTCCGAAACCTTCGATTCTCAATTTTTTTGTCTCAAAAAAAACTTCAACTAAGATAGTATTTAACCCCCTTATTTAGATTTTGTGCCGACTTTTCTTTCTATTTTTTTTTTTCGATTGAAAAAAAAAAATAATTCTAAAATTAGCTTATTTTACATAACTTTGCGTTAAAATTTTTTTGGATTGTTTTTAAAATCTTAGAAATTGAAAAAAATTGTACAAAAACAATCGTTAAGTGTATTTACAGCCAGGATTGAGTTATTTTATTAAAGTATCGTTGTTACAATGTTAAAAATTTAAATATTATAATTATTTTCCTCGATGTAACGATGGTTTTCTTGGTTTCTTAACTGTACTGTGTTGTGTGGATTGTTCCGACGAAGAAAAAGACTTAACTATTAACATTGTAACATTAACATTGTAACATTAACTTAACATTTAACATTGTAACAACGATACTTTAATAAAATAACTCAATCCTGGCTGTAAATACACCTAACGATTGTTTTTGTACAATTTTTTTCAATTTCTAAGATTTTAAAAACAATCCAAAAAAATTTTAACGCAAAGTTATGTAAAATAAGCTAATTTTAGAATTTTTTTTTTTTTCAATCGAAAAAAAAAATGGAAAGAAAAGTCGGCACAAAATCTAAATAGGGGGGTTAAATACTATCTTAGTTGAAGTTTTTTTTGAGACAAAAAAATTGAGAATCGAAGGTTTCGGACTTCGAAAAAAAACGTTTTTTTTGAAAATATTGAAATATTTCATAGATCCTGACATCTGTCAATTTTTGAAAAAGTTCTAGCATTTAAAAGAAAAAAGAGCGGTTTTTTCCAAAAATTCGTAACTTTTTTTGGGTTGGGTAATAAAATCTGAAAAAATTCAGAAAAATGTCTTTGGTAGGGTAGAAAATGATAAAAAATTTTCAGCGAAATC
Source organism: Macrophya alboannulata (assembly GCA_949628255.1). Classification (NCBI taxonomy): domain Eukaryota; kingdom Metazoa; phylum Arthropoda; class Insecta; order Hymenoptera; family Tenthredinidae; genus Macrophya; species Macrophya alboannulata. Next base: position 29,893,470 of record OX451206.1, on the reverse strand, counting down.
GAAGGGGGTCGGGCCGAAACCTCGGTGATTTGTATATATATATATATATATATATATATATATATATATATATATATATATATATATATATATGTTTGTCCAAGGTATGATTTGAGGACATTTTCTAAGGTACCTATTTTATCATGGAAATTAATTCAGGAGTGCGATGTACAGCGAACGAGACTATTTAGGATTTAAAATCTTCATTCGTTCGTGATTTATTGCACTTTTAGTACAAAATGTTTCCTGATGAGGATTTTTTATACATTGGCTTCTACAAGGACAAATATTATATTAAACGACTCATATAAGGACATAAATACCTATCCATTGTATTCTATAAGGACATTATTGTGTGAGGATCGCATAGATTAGGGACGCATTCTTTGCAAGTAAAGTATACTATGAGGACACGAATATATACTGTACTTGAAAAGATCGTGTCCCTGATCTATGCACTCCTTACAAAATAATGTCCTTGTAGAATACAATAGATAGGTAATTATGTCCTCATATAAGTCGTTTAATATAATAAGTGTCCTTGTAGAAGCCAATGTATGAAGTATGGGCATATATAGGGCATTCCATGTCATCTCGACTAGGTCCTGACCCTCGTATTATGTGTTTTTCCTGAAATTGTTTCGGGTGTAGTAGGAACTAACAAAAAAATTGCACATTTTTCTGAAAAATCCCGTACGAGCAATAACAGTTGGAAGTCGTGAGAGAATGCCCAAATTGCGAGATCTGAATAAAATACCAAAAATGCTGCACTTTTCCGGGATTATTTCGGTACAAGACACATGATGGCAAACGATCTCGTTCTGGGTGTTCATACACTTATAGTCCAGTCGAGATAGACATAAAAATAGCTCAACCTGGAGATAATTAGGGGGAGCGTTTTTTTTTTTTTTTTAACTTCGGGGGATCGGTTGGGAGTGTAAATCTCGATTTTCGGGGAAATCTCGCCATTGCGTCGCCGCCATCTTGATTTAAAACTGAATTTTCTTGTTTTTTCAAAATAACTCGCTCATTTACAAGTTTAGAGCGACAATCATGGAATCCAAAGTTGTTGGAAATTTAATTTCCTACAAGTTTGGTCATTATAATTTTCACCCTAGGATCGATATTTGCAGTTATACTGCATCTCGTTTATTATGAAGTTTATCGAAAAAATGGTAATAGGTAATAATGTCCACCCCTGATTTGAGTATAAGTCCGAAAATATTGATCGGAGGGTAAAAATGGTGATAACCAAAGTTGAAGGAAACAAAAATTCCTTACCTGAATACCCATTACCATTTTTCGATAAACTTGATAATAAACGAGATCCAGTATAACTCTGCAAATATCGATCCTACGGTAAAAATTATAATTACCAAACTTATGGGAAATGAAATTTCCAACAACTTTGGATTTCATCATTTTCGCTCTAAACTTGCAAATAAGCGAGTTATTTTAAAAATACAAGAAAATTCACCTTTAAATCAAGATGGCGGCGAACGCAATGGCGAGATTTTCCCGAAAATCGAAATTTACACCCCCGGGGGGGCCCCCCGAAGTTGAAAAAAAAAATCGCTCCCCCTAATTATTTACAGGTGAATGTCTATCTCGACTGGACTATTATAGAATATTTTTCATTCAAGCAAAGCGTGGAAAAATTTTCTTTTCTTATTTTAATCATTAGAATTGAATCTCAAATGTTTCTTGGTCGGCGAAAATGCCTCAAAATTTTTCTGAAAAGTGCAGTTACCATTTATTAGATTTTTTAAGACAGTTTGGAATTTGAATATACCTGATTAATCACTGTTAATACATCTGAACTTTTCCTACACACATGATAAATATTTTCGCCTCGATGAAAGTTAGTCTTACATTTTTATGTTGTTCCTGAATTCCAAATGTCATCCGCTGTTTCTGAAATGAAATCCGATTGTTCGACACAATATCATAACGTTGATTACAGTGAGTGCTAAATGTTCATGTTATATAAGGGATATAGGACGGAGTAAAAATATACAGAATCAGGCCACTATACAGCCAATAGCACTTACTAATGACTCAGGCTGAACAGATTATAAATGTACTGAAAAAAAATGAAAAAAAAAACAATAATATAAAAAATAATAAAATTCGTTTCCCTGTAGGTATCTCCCAAACCAAAGCCACGCCTACCTGCATTCATGGCTCAAAAAAAAATTTTTTTTTTTTTCACAATGATTTGGCTCTTATCTCATCAAAATCCGTTTGGTCAAACAGTGATTTTCGATTTCGAAACTAAGCAAGACCAATTTTGAAAAAATCTGAAACTTGGAGTAGTAGGCTTTCTTGTTATAACTAACAATATCCTGGTTGGAGAAAAAAATTAAAAATAGTGAGGGTCATGGCCAGATCGCTTTGGGAGGGAACGCCCTATATATAAATTATCTCTCATGATAATGTACTATACTTGGAAGGATCACGTCTTTGATGTATGCGATCCTTACAAAATCATGTCCTCATAGAATACAATATATACGAAATTATGTCCTTATATGAGTCGTTTAATGGAATGATTGTCCTTATACAAGCTAATGTATGAAAAATATACCGACAAGAAACCGGTCCCTCGCGAAAAAATCCCATGAACTTCAAGGGTTAAGCCCTTCAATGTTCCAACAACCAAATGTTCAGGTTTGATCCTCAGCTTGAAGATTAACCTCTGAAATTCGGAGGTTACCCATGAAACTTCAAAGTATTGTATACTTGAAGGAGACTGTTTCGTAAAGATTATTTATTTTGAAAGCACAGCTTTCAGACTTGTATATACTACAAGGACACGAGTTTGCTATGACAGTATATATTTTGGGTCGGAGATTTCAATTACAGTAGGTACTTTGACGATATGTTGATAAAGATTGATATTCATTGTGATCAATGCCTGACTGTACTTAGATGTTCACAAAGCAGTTTCGTAAAACGAATTAGAAAATATTCCAAATGTGGTATTCAAATAGTATCAAAACGGTAAAGTTATGAGCGTACGAAGAAGCAAAAACAATTTTCCCAATACAGATGTCTGTCATCCAAACTCTGGAAAAATGAAGTGTATATAGGTATATATGGCGTAACAAGTTTACAAACAAATGTATGGTATATGTTGCGCAAAATGTTACTTGGAATGAGGCATTAATGAAATTATGATGACATTATTTATAATTATCTTTCAATAATTATTAACTACAATAATCAACATTTCTGCGATAGCCATGGATTCGTGCGATAAACTTTATATTATTTTTTTTTTTCGTCCCATATATTTATGAAAAAAAATTGTATAATAGAAAGTTCCCCCAGAAGAAAATCCTCAGCTTTCAATGAAAATATTTTCAAATTCCAAAAATCTGGTTAAGGCATGAAAAATTACGTTGAAAAAAAAAACTCGTTCTTGAGGTCGTTGCCTAAATTTTTTTTTCAAATTATACATTTCCATTCGATTCCTTGCGGTTTTTCACACGAAAATAGGTTTTGAAAAGAAGTTCCCCTTGAGTAAATTGAGAGCCAGCTCTTTTCGAAATCGATTTCTATGTAAAAAAAACTGCAAGAAATCAAATGGAAATTTCTATTTTGAAAAAAATTCTGGGGAACGAACTCAAAAACGAGTCTTTCATTATTTTTTTTTATTTTTTATTTGAACGTATTTTTTGATCGTTGAATTAGATTTTTGGAAACAGCTGTAGATTTTTTCCTGGGAAAGATCTCTTCCGAAATTTTTTTCCTTAATATTTGAGAAGAAAACAATATTAATATAATAAGTTTATCGCACTCGGTTCTACAAGAGTTTTGAGACTCATTGAGCGAATTAAGAGCCACCTTTTTTCAAATTTGATTTCTGTGTAAAAAAAACTGCAAGGGATTAAATGGAAATATTCAATTTGAACTAAATTTCAGGGAACAGCCTCAAAAACGAGTTTTTTTTTTTTTTTTCAAAAAAAACCCATTTTTTGATGCTTCAACTATATTTTTGGAATTCAGAAATATTTTCATTGAAAAACTTAGGGTTGTTTTCTACTGCGGAATATGTCTTTGGAAATTTTTTTGCCCACCAAACTTGAGTACAAGAAGAAATGTAATACAAATCCATAATTTTAATTTTTTTAAATTCCAATTGCGCGCCAGAGCTGGTAGGGTCATCTTGAGAAAAACTTTGATCTTGAGGATCGATGAGGCATGTTCTGAGAAGCAACCAGTTCTGAAAGTTTGAGTTAAATCAGGGTACGAAATGAAAAACAATCCACCTGTTCAACCGCAGAGGTTGCGCAGCCATTGACTAACTGCATATCTAACTACTTGTCAATGTGGCTGAAAGCCGTTGTTATGCAACCATAAAGCTTTCGTAGCCATTTACCGTGTCTCAATTTGTTGAAGATATATACTTGCACCCTTTTACCCTTGCCCTTGCCCATACATTTACATGGGAGTTATCACGTCACGCGTATTCTGTCCAAGGGTAAGTGTGCATGACGTGCTGAGACAGTTGACTGACTCCAGATCTAACTATTCATCAATGCGGCTGAAAACCGTTTGCGATGTGTCATTTCGCATGCCTTTAAGAACGTCGTTGAATATTGTGGGTCTTTGGGAACCCCCACTTTCAAATGATATTAGAACGAGCAGCGTGTCGCGTCGTGCGTGAACCCTTGCTATAATTCTTCATAAATAATAGAGGAAAAGTTGAAATAATGTGAATGTGATATATTCATTAATGATGCCGTTAATACCAAAAACCGTGATGGCTTTAGTTCAATTTACGGATTGCGTGACGTATATTTGTAAACTTATAGATATAAGTGTGAAAAACGAAACCTACGCAGTGAAATATAAGGACCGGAGAAAATACGCTGCACGTGTATTAATTCTTAGCGGTAAGTTGCACGCTGTACCTAATTGTTTCTATGTATTGCTGTTCAAGTCAATTATGAGAATCCTTCACGTTTCAAGACATTGCTGTATTTCGACTTTTATTTCTGCCATTATCAGCTAATCTCGGATTGCTGGAACAAATACAGCAGCACCTGGAGGGTAATGTATCCCACGTTCACATCAAAAACTTCAGATACACCGACACGTGTTTTTCTGGCTCGTTTATTTTCCGACAAGCAAGACACCTCCTGCAAGGTAAGCTTTGTCAGCTATATGAGATTTGAGGCTCTCTTCAATAGTTTTCTTATGATTTTGTTTGTCAGTAAAAAAAAAAAAGACTGGCAAAAATAAGTAAATATTACGTATTTGAGATGAGATGTATATGTATATAATATGTATTTTTACAGACGAAGATACACTTTTCATACATCAAAAGATCCTGCCTGGTATTGATGTGATAGCGGACTGCTACATCTTTGACATAGAAGAAAAGTTAACGGACATTGGTATGTAGAAATCTAATAAATTTTCTCCCTTATACTTCATATACAGTCGGACCTTGATAACTCGTATCTCACGGGACTAACATATTTCTTCGAGTTATCTTTATTTCGAGTTATCAAAATGTGAAGTAATGGATAAGGATGTATCAGGACTGCGAGTTTTCTTCGAGTTATTGAGGTATTTGAGTTATTGCGGTTCGACTGTGATTTGCTATTTTTCAAGCATTTATATGAGACTACAGTATTCAACAATATTCAAGAGTTTTCATGCCAAATCAGCAAGCCTGCGACCCTGACTATTTTAAATTTTGCTGATTTTCGTATATTTGCTAGTCCTCACTCCAAAAACCACCAAAATTGAGGCAATTTTTGCTTGTTTGTTACAGTTATCGTATTATTAATTACTTGAGCTATCTCAAAAACTATATAATTCTAAATTTTCAAAAAATTCACATGAACTCTGCGAGGAAATACGATGATTTTAAGAACTTAGTGCTAGTGGTATTCCGGTTCCTTTTATGTTTTCCAGAAAGATTTATGTAATATTTAATCTCGATTATTTCTATATCAGTTATAAGTCTTGTTTTGCGGCAATTTTTCTCGAGTTTTTCTAAAAATACAACGTTATCCAATTCGCTACGAAGAAGGTCTTATCAATCAAGCCGAGTCAACGTGTTCAAATTTGTCTGACGTTATCCAATTCGTTTTAGGATTATTAAAGGATAAGCATGAAGAATGTAAATAAATTAGGTCTTCTACAATTGCAACTTTATATATCATACATATTACATATATTATACAATGAATCCATACATACATATGTATATATTTTTTATGTGTGTGTATTACGTGATTATTTTCATATTTTTTCAAAATATATTGTATCACTTAGGTTTAGTTAGTTTATGAAATCGAGAAAAATGGCCTTAAAATAAGATTTACAACTTATATTGAAATTATCGAGTTTAAATGTGATTTAAATCCCTCCGGGATACATGGAAAGAGCCGGAATCGCAGTCTCGTTAAAGTCTTAAAATTATCGTATTTCCTCATCGAATTTGTGTGAGTTTTTTTAAAATATAGAATTATGTAGTTTTTAAGAAAACTTGAATATATGATAAGAAAATTACGGTAACAAACCAAAAAAAAATTTCCTCTATTCTGGTGGTTTTTGCGGTGAGAACTACCAAATATATGAAAATCAGCACAATTTAAATTGGCCAGCGTCGCGGCTTGCTGATTTCTCGTGGAAACCCGTATTAACTTGCGTGATAAATCAAAAAATAACTGCTAGGAGTTCAGAGCCATGAAAAAGATAGAATGAATTTCATTTTACAGATGCAGCTTCACTGTTTGTCAAAATCGACTTGAGCAAGCTGGATGATTCAGAAGTCCCAGGAATGAAAAATACAGAAGATTCTATGGATGACATCTCGCAACCGACGCAAGACATAGCAGCTCCTGTTGGTTAGTTGACATATCTTCTGCAATAGGATTGGCCCTGAAGTGCGTCCTTGCACATTTTTGTATTATTATGCTCTGATAAATTATTATTGTTACTAGCTCCTCTTCCGAGTCTGAAATCAGACAGTGAATCCGAGAAAAGAGTACCGCAGTCCATGGAAATGAAAGCTATCGAAGACTCTCAATCCGAATGGCGTTCGAAAGCAAAACCTGCTCACTTAGATGACTTGGTAGAAGACACAGAAACTGAAAATACTAGAGATTTTATAGATGGCATCTCGCAACCAATGCAAGACATAGCGGCTCTTGGTGGTTAGTTGTCATTTCTTCTGCAATGGGATTGGCTTCGACATATTTTTCTTGCGCTTCGGTTTCATTATCTTAATCTGATGAATTATTTTTGTTACTAGTTCCTCTTCCAAGTCTGAAATCAGACAGTGAATCCGAGAAAAGAGTACCGCAGTCCGTGGAAATGAAAGCTATCGAAGACTCTCAATCCGAATGGCGTTCGAAAGCAAAACCTGCCAACTTGGATGACTTGGTAGAAGTCCTAGAAACTGTAAATACCAGAGATTTTATAGAAGACATCTCGCAACCAACACAAGACATAGCGGCTCCAGGTGGTTAGTTGTCACTTCTTCTGCAATGGGATTGGCCTCAACATATTTTTCTTGCACTTCGTTTCCATTATCTTGCTCTGATAAATTATTTTTGTCACTAGTTCCTCTTCCAAGTCTGAAATCAGACAGTGAATCCGAGAAAAGAGTACCGCAGTCCATGGAAATGAAAGCTATCGAAGACTCTCAATCCGAACGGCGTTCGAAAGCAAAACCTGCTCACTCAAATGACTTAGTAGAAGTCACAGAAATTGAAAATACTAGAGGTTTTATAGATGGCATCTCGCAACCAATGCAAGACATAGCGGCTCTTGGTGGTTAGTTGTCATTTCTTCTGCTATGGGATTGGCCTTGACATATTTTTCTTGCGCTTCGGTTTCATTATCTTACTCTGATGAATTATTTTTGTTACTAGTTCCTCTTCCAAGTCTGAAATCAGACAGTGAATCCGAGAAAAGAGTATCGCAGTCCGTGGAAATGAAAGCTATCGAAGACTCTCAATCCGAATGGCGTTCGAAAGCAAAACCTGCCAACTTGGATGACTTGGTAGAAGTCCTAGAAACTGTAAATACCAGAGATTTTATAGAAGACATCTCGCAACCAGCACAAGACATAGCGACTCCAGGTGGTTAGTTGTCACTTCTTCTGCAATGGGATTGGCCTCAACATATTTTTCTTGCACTTCGTTTTCATTATCTTGCTCTGATAAATTATTTTTGTCACTAGTTCCTCTTCCAAGTCTGAAATCAGACAGTGAATCCGAGAAAAGAGTACCGCAGTCTATGGAAATGAAAGCTATTGAAGACTCTCAATCCGAATGGCGTTTGAAAGCAAAACCTGCTAACTTGGATGACTTAGTAGAAGTCCTAGAAACTGAAAATACTAGAGATTTCATAGATGGCATCTTGCAACCAACGCAAGACATAGCGGCTCTTGGTGGTTAGTTGTTATTTTTTCTGCAATCGGATTGGCGTCGACATATTTTTCTTGCGCTTCATTTTCATTATCTTACTCTGATGAATTATTTTTGTTATTAGTTCCTCTTCCAAGTCTGAAATCAGACAGTGAATCCGAGAGAAGAGTACCGCAGTCCATGGAAATGAAAGCTATCGAAGACTCTCAATCCGAATGGCGTTCGAAAGCAAAACCTGCCAACTTGGATGAAGTCCTAGAAACTGTAAATACCAGAGATTTCATAGAAGACATCTCGCAACCAACACAAGACATAGCGGCTCCAGGTGGTTAGTTGTCATTTCTTCTGCAATGGGATTGGCCTCGACATATTTTCCTTGCACTTCGTTTTCATTATCTTGCTCTGATAAATTATTTTTGTTACTAGTTCCTCTTCCAAGTCTAAAATTAGACAATGAATCTGAGAAAAGCGTACAGCAGTCTATGAAAGTGAAAGCCGTCGATGACTCTCAATCCAAATTGCCTTTGAAAGCAAAATCTGCTTACTTCGATGACTTGGTGGAAGTTCTAGAAAGTGAAAATACCGAACATCCTATAGATGACATTTCGCAACCGACGCAAGACATAGCGGCTCTAGGTGATTAGTCGTTGCTTTTGTGCACTGCAATTGACAATGATATACATGCGGCATTCTACGTCAATTCGACCAGGGTCTGATTCTAGTAGATATAATATGGGGATTCTGGAACAGCCGCCAGAGGCGCTGCAGTCGTGGGTTACCGACAGTCGGTAACTTGCCGATTGTTGAGTGGGTAAGTTACCATCCGATTTTCTGTATTACCGGTCTCGCCGATCTGCCGCCAGAGGCGCTGCGGTGGTGTTACCATCCGATTTTCTGCATTACCGATCTCAGACTGCCGATTTTCTGCAATACCGATCTCAGAATTCCGATTTTCTGCACTACCGATCTGAGAGCGGATATGTTATCTGTCGATTTTGCGTCATGCGGGGGCGCCACTGCCGATTCGCGGGCAGGTATGTTACCATCCGATTGCCGATTATCCGATTTTTCGACCTTACCGATCAGTGAGCAGGTATGTTATCATCAGCTTGCCGATCAGCCGATTTTCCGACCTTACCGATCCGCGAGCTGGTCTGAACTTATCCGATTTTCTGCAACCTTACCGATCTACGGCCTTAGAAACCACGCCTCAAAATTGAGCCAAACCCCTCCAAAAAAAAAAACGCAGCTATAAATGTCGCTCATAATGAATGTGAACTATGCGGCGAAACGCTTTTTGTACAACCACTGAATCTTTTGTGCAACCAGCATGGTGCGCGGTCAGCCCCAATGAATAGAATAATAAATACTATCTAGATCTTAAGATTTCCGCAATACCTTAAGGTGATGGATGTGGGATGGTTCAAATCTTGCGTGGGACGATCTTCACCCCATTTTCCATCATGCATCCACCTGATGCCAAACTTGTCGGAACGCGCATCAAAGTCAAGCCGAACTTGTCGGTACATGCCTCAAAGTCAGGCCAAACTCATCGAAAAACGAAACTATAAATGTTGTTCACAATGACAGTGAAATATGCCTTGAACCCCTTTTTCTTTTTTTTTTTGTCCAACCGCTAAATCTTTCGCGCACCCAGCATGGTGCGCGGTCAGCTCCAATGAATAGGACAATGAATATCATTCGGAGTGTTAGAATTTTTCACAATCTTAGTCTATACTTGGAGTCATACACACGCCCGTTAACATGGAGCTAATCTTGGATCTGCAAGGTTTCGGACGTTTCGGGGAAAAATTTGTTGTCAAAGAGCTAGCTGCAATAAGCATTCACAGACATGAAGAATATAAGCAATGTATCACGCGCATCCTTTTCAAAGCACCATGCTCTTGGGTGATTCTCTCGAGCGAGTATAAGAATCTCAATTCGTGGCTAACACGGTTCCACCATGGAATACCCTGGAATGTTGGGGAAACGGCGTATAGGGATGTGGTGAAAATCGTGAAAGAAGTTGTGCATGATGCAACTTCCATTTATGTGAAGGGATTGGAGAAGAAACGCTGGGTGGAAAAAATCTTCACTGAAGATGATGCAATACCTGCGATAGTTGATCTAGACGAGCTGGGATGTCCAAACTTTCGAATACTACGATTGGAATCAAAAATATTTCACTGGCATGGCGACTGTCATGGGGATGTGCCTGGAGGGTACCATTGCGCATTCGAGAACGTTCAGCGGTTAAAAAACTGGTATTTGGGGGATTATAAAAAATCGCCTATATTTCTCGAGGATCGTAGTGGGGATGATGGTTTAAAAGCGCAGAGCTCGCGGGGCGCTGCACTCGTGCGTCTCGACTCTTCAGCGTTGATACAACCCCCACATATAGTTGAACACGTAGCAGTTGCAAAACTCGTTTGATAAAGGTAAGAATATTGTCACACGTCAATAATATTCAATTCTATTATAAAAACTAATTTCAAATTATTCATTCATGTGCAGATGGACTTCAGCAAAATCAACAACACCAGCCGTCTGCAGAATGATATGCTGACGAAAAAGATGTCTGATTTGGAGATTAAACAGAAATATGACATCACTGAACTGAAGCTAGTGAAGACGAAATTCGGCCCCAGAGTCTTGGCTACAATCGATGACGAATACGTCATCTTCCTACCAGCGAGAATCGGCAAGATCTTGGAGGAGGAGCCTGCTCAACTCGCCGATTTAAACAAAGAGGCAGCTGGAAAACGTCTTCAGATCCTCTACCTTGGCGGTCAATTTAATAAATTTGAATTTTGTAGTAAAATTTGAACATACATACAAAAAATCACTTATGTAATGGGATGGGTTGGGTTGAATAAATAAATAAATACTTATGACACGTGTATATATATATATAAATTGTGAATACATTTATTCATTGATCCTTTTGGTTTATAATAAGCTTATTCTAGTTCTCAAGCATGCAGAATTCTTAAAATGTGGTTAATTTTTTTACGGTCCCACTGATGGGGTTATATTCAACAATGCGATCGTGTATGATCATACAGTATGCTGACGTGTTTGCTGGAAATGCAACACTAGTTTCAAATTCTAACCGAATATCCACCGGTCCACTCTTTAACGATTCATTCTGCTTGGAACAATCTATAGCAATAAGCGGAGCCTGTTTCAAAAAATTACTCTTTGACAAAAGCGGCTCGGGTTCTTTATCATAGTATGAAAATTGAAAGTTAGTATACATATCATAAAGAATGGCATATTGATTATTGGTAATATCGAGATTCAAATTCCCATAAGGATAGCACTGTGAGTTTAGGAAAAGTTTAACATCTCTGATGTTGCAGTGATCAAATTCGCTAGCATTTTTCTTCGAATCGTTTCGTCGTGCTGTTTGGAATCCTAGTATAACTTGTCTTGGCTTCTCTAGCTGTGTCGACGTCTTGACAACCCATACGTGCCTCGTTGTTGCAGGCAGCATTGGATACTCGTACATTTCCCACGAGCGGAAGCTCATAGATATAGCAGGATCTGCGGCTATATAATTGAGGATCTTGATTTTTGCAGGATCCGAGAGTCTGATGTATGGTAACAGCCACACAATTTTCTGGAGCGAAACTTTGATCTCATCCGCAGCAGTTTGACGTATAGCATTCAAATCATTGTTCGATCGAGTCAAAATCAACTCATGCTTTGCGTTGACGATAATCCGATTATAATCCTCAGCAAATCCAAGCAGAAAATTCATTGGTATAACAACGTCAAAGTATCCCTGGGTGTTAGTCAGCTTGTTATTGCCAACCAGCCAGCCGTTGTTTTCCAGAAGATGTTGCTGTCCGGGTGTGAATGATAAATATCCCTTCATAACGCTCATGATGCCCGGATTCTTATTTTGATCAATCTCTTGACCATTCAACTCGTAACGCATCTCGCTAAACATATGACACACAGCCATATTGACCAATTCCGTGGTTGCACCAACGTCGGTGCCATCTGCTTTTGTAATCCTGCCGTAGATATGGAGTGAACTTTTGCTTGGTAATACACACGAGTCTTGATTCTGCACAGTGATGCGAATCTCGTCATTATTCTTGAATGTAGACGATCCATATGGATGATGTGCATGCACTTCACAGTGAGCAATCGACTCATCGAATGTCACAGGTGTTTGGATTTTTATCATTTTCGAGATGGGCATATGCAGATATAACAACGAATTCTTATTTTCCACCGCGAAGTCGAAGTCCTAGGCTCTGGAGAAACTGAGCGTTCTGATGTGTCACTCGAATCAGAGATGCTCGATGACTGATGATGCTTGGACATATTGTCGGACTTTTATAGCTACCACCAGACTTTCTTATGCGCTCAAACACTATACCCATATTATCTTAAAGATTTCACATGCAATCGTATAGTCACGGTTTCGCCTCGGAAATTGACCAAGTCTCCGCTCTGATCAACTATTCTCAATTGTATATCGTGTATTGACCGCACGGTGATTGGATGGTAAATGACGTTTGTTGGCACTTCCACAATCTTATATCCAGGCGGGACGGTTGGGAAAAATTGATGAATCGTGTGTACTTGATGTTCGTTTATGTATGCACCCGTGGTAATATTACACTCAACACGCAAGGCGTTGACTTTGAGTATGCGAACAGGTAACTCAGACTTATGGACAATACCGCCCGGGAGAATATTTGATTTGAATCCAAGCAGTCGGCCTATGGAATTTTCTGATTCAAAGTTTACCGCATGATTACACGCGATTTCACTATGCAGCTCATTATTGTTAGCTTTTAGATTGACTGTAATATCCTTGGGTAGTGACTTTTTCAAATAACTTGCAATATCGTCGATTTCATAGCTACCTGTGGGTATTGTAATTATTGTGTCGGGTGTTTGAATACCATTCACGGATCTCTGCGGATGTGATATGTGAAACTTATTAAATCCTTCATCAATATTAGGAATTGAGTTGAATGTCAAGAGCTCTATGAGCCCGAGAACATATTCCTTTGTTGCTGATAACTCGATAGGCGGAAAATATTGAGTCCCCAATATAGATGATTCTCCGGAGAGTGTCAACGTGAACGATTGAGCCATGACTAATATCATATCCTCGATATGCACCTGTTTTATAGCTGTCCACTGAGAAACTTGAGGCACAAGTGACCACAAATTACTGTGTTATATTCTTGATATCTCTTATGGTTGTATTTTACGCTGCCAACACCGAGATATTTCATAAGATCTCCAGGTGGTTGTAAATCACCAAAACTATCGAAATACACCGCATCGTTGCCGTTTTTGACATATGCAACCCAATGCGTCCCCGGACCGTTTTTATCATCAAGATTGATAATTGCAGATTCACGCGTCCTAGGTCCCGAATTGGGTAAATCATTCCGCATAAAAACTCCCCGAAAATGTGGAATTTTCATAGCTCTGGCATAGTTGAGCAAGTCGATATCGGTGAGAGCTCGGTGTGGCAGCTTTATTAGTTTTTTGCCTGTTTCAAATACAGTCCCATACCTTTTCTATAGGGTTTCAGGTATAATCCCTTTCCCAACGCAATTGCCTCCATGGATGCATTGTGGCGTTTAGCCTCTGTTAATTGATGCTTGTTAGCACTAACCTCATTTACGGCTTTTGCTATACCTGCCGCACCACCCGCTAAGGCACCTGTAGCGCTGAGAGCCGCGAAAATGGGGATAAGGAATGGCAGGAAACCGCCGATTTTATTAGGGACGGGTAAAATACGAGGCACGTTGACTTTCCCTTTGGACAATGCCATACGTGCACCTTCTAACGCCGACAGAATGGCTCTAGGACCCGGCCTCATAGATTTCTTCGCAGCCCGAATAATAGATTTCAATGTTTTTTTCTTGGTCTTGACAGATATTTGCGGGTTGCTCCTCCGCATACCCATACCCAGTTTAGATTTTGCTTTCATTGTGTTGGTGATTGCCCAGGCGATAGCTTTTTCGGTTACACTTGAGTCTTTAGCCAAAACACGATTCCACGCTCTCTCGGCCAGCACTTTGTCGGCCTTATTACGCTCCGCAATATTACTATGATTCTTTGAGTATGCAATATCGTGTTCCTTGCATGCGGCATCTAGAGGATTAACACCTCGATCACCACGAGTTAACCTCTGCGTTAATTTTGTACCAGGCCCACAGTATTGATAACCAGGAACATGTAATTCAACCGGAAGATTGTTTATGATTTTATTTATTAATCCACAACCACTCCTTTGCCTACGTGTGTATCCAACCATAGTTAAGCATGAACTAACGTGAATTCTATAAAAGCATGTATTTTATACACGAATATATCAGTTCCCAGTGTGATGTTTACCAAGCATCATGAAATTCCACAATCAAACAACAAAACTACCCATCGTCAATTTCGATAAATTGGTCGAGCGGCGAAAGAAGAAGAATGGAAAACGACATGGGCCTCTACTACCAAATAGTGTGAGGGCTGTTTTCTGTGGTCCTTCTAATTGCGGTAAAACTAATGCTCTTCTCACGCTGCTTACCCATGCTAATGGTCTACGATTTGGAAATGTGTACGTCTATTCGAAATCCCTCAATCAACCCAAATATGAGTTCTTGAAGAGGTTACTGGAACCGGTCGAGGGGATGGGCTATTTTCCATTCGATGAACACAAGGAGGTTGTAGAGCCGAAAGATGCACAACCCAACTCGATTATGATTTTCGATGACGTAGCATGCGAGAAGCAAGATAATATCAGAGCCTATTTCTGTATGGGTCGACACAGAGATGTCGATAGTTTTTATCTATGTCAAACGTATGCTCGGATTCCAAAACATCTGGTTCGTGATAATGCAAACTTGTTGGTCCTTTTCCGTCAAGATGAAATGAATTTGAAACACATCTACGCTGATCATGTGAATACGGACATGACCTATCAACAATTTAAAGATTTGTGCTTGGCTTGTTGGAATGACGGCAGATACAGTTTTGTAACCATCGACAAAGACAGCGAGATCAATGAGGGACGATATAGGAGAGGTTTTGACTGCTTTATAAGTCTAAATCATCAATAAATGACATACAGTCACACAGCATCGATCAAGCTAGCAACATGGAGAGCGCCAAGATACGTAAGAAGAATGATGTGCTGCAGGAATTAGCGAGAGCTAGCGATATTATTCGACGTAAACACAAAATGATCAAAATGGAGAAAGACACCAGTGAGCAGGCTATTGGCGAAATGTTTAAACCTTTGGTAACACCACTGCATGAATTGGTGAATTCATCGAAGCAGCAGCAGCGATTAATAAAACAAGAAGTAAAGATGGAGCAGGGTTCGATGAAGCCTGAGAAAACTGAAGATTTTGTGAAAACTGAGAATTATGATTATGATGTTGACAATGATGATTATGATGCGTATCAAAGTGCGAATGAGGATACCCTTGTAGCTAACACAGCTATTGAAGACAATAATGGTGCATCAGCTACCGCTATGGATGCATCAAATGATATCAACCAGGAAGATGATGATGAAGTTCCACCCGCCTCTACAAGCACGCCGAATCCGAAAAAAGGGGTCAAGACAGCGCATTATTTAAACATGTTTGCCTCCACCAAACAGCGTAAGAACTTGGATGAGAAATATGGTGTTCGAAAGTTGGTGCGCGGAATGAAGATCGGCAATTCGGATATCGAATTTAGCGATGATCTGATATATGTAGGCGATAAAAGCTATGAGAACACACCGGGATTGCTTGAATTGTTATTCAAAAAGTCACCCGATCCCGCGATTGTGAATAAAAGTGACAGACAAAATTATATCAAAATTGTGAAAAAAACGAATGCATACCGAAAATATTACAACCCCGAAAGAAGCCCCCACGAAGATAGGGAAAAAAGCGCCAAATATAGAGATTACATTGCTCCATACATGAGCCCACCGACGAAAAAGGACGAGGAAAGATTCGGTAAAGGTTTACCCACTCATAAGATTGCACAAGGACGAAGAATGGATTATGTATACTGGAATGATCCTAATGAACTTGTTGATCGTCTTCGGTTATTAACGGCATCTCAAGCCGCGGGTAATACCAGTCATACCAACGAAATATCCTCCATTATTGAAGAACTGCGCGAGGCAAGGATTATTTATTAGCAACAAATCATCTTTAAACCACCATTCACCCAGTGACCGTTGAGCAATGAGCATAGACATATTCGGGCGGCAGCTGGCGAGCAAAAAAAAATTCAAACGCTTGGGTAGTTGGGGACCGCCAGGTATAGGATACAAAACTACCACCGATGGTCAGTACGATATAGAAAACAAACGATTGTGTAATATCGCAGATCCTCAGGATGCGAACGATGCCATTTCTCTAAAACGTGTTACGGATATTACACAGCAGTCATTAGCGGTTTTTGAGTATGCTATGATAAAGGCATTTGCACAATCTACGTTGCAAGCAGTTCATGCTTTCGAATCCAAACTCAATGCGCGCATAGATCAAGAACATACCAACCATTTCGAGGAGGGTCAACATATTTGGTCTCTTGCGACGAAAAAAATTGATGCTCTTACGGAAGATAATGAAGATCTAAATATGCGATTGGCTGGGGTGGAAAGTGTTCTTGAAAGATTCAGCCACAACGGGATGCTCCGAGGAATTCGCTTTAATTCAGACTGAATTATTCTGCAATGAGCATAGATATATTCGGTCGTCAGTTGACTGACGGAAAAATTAAAAGTGTGGGTATTCGGGGTCCTCCTGGTGTCGGATTCAAGACTACCACAGATAAACAGTATGACATAGGCAACAAACGATTGTGTAATATCGCAGATCCGCAGCAGCCAAACGACGCTGCGTCTCTGAAAAGTCTTGAGACTATTACGCGCAACTCGTTTAATGCTCTTGAGAATGCGATCAAAACCGAATTTGAGCGCTCCATGAAATTGGCACTCGATGCTCTGGAATCTAGACTTGTTGCACGCCTAGATCAAGAACATAGCTGCAATTTTGATGAAACAGGTCAGCATCTTTGGTCTCTAACGAAAGTAAAGATTGAGGCTCTGAAGGAGGGAAACGAAGCTCTGGAGAATCGATTGACGGTGATCGCAAAAAACGTTCAAACGCTTAGCCAACACGACTATATCCGTGGAATTCCCTTAATCAAACATGGAGCAGACGATAGCCGACGAGCTCCATAGACCCGCTAGACGCAGATACTCCAGGCGTTATGTTGATATACGCGGCTTGGATGAGACTTGGCAAGCTGATCTTGTCGATATGTCTGCATACTCACGATTCAACAATGGACATAAATTTTTACTCACAATTATCGATATATTTTCCAAGTTTGCGTGGGGTGTGCCCCTCAAGACTAAGAATGCCGATGATGTGACGATCGCAATGAAATTCGTGTTGACTCAAGGACGTATTCCGAAGCATCTACATGTGGACCGGGGTACTGAGTTTTATAACAGCAAATTCAAAGCTCTCATGGATCAGTATGGTATTAACATGTACTCGACATTCAGCAACCTGAAGGCATCGATATGCGAACGCTTCAATCGGACGTTGAAAAATAAGATGTGGGTGCAGTTCACTCGCCGCGGGAATCATAAGTGGATTGATATTTTATCCGATACAATTAAATCCTACAACGACACCAAGCATCGAACAATACGAATGAGGCCGAACGACGTCACTGTGGCCAATGAAAAGCAACTATATCGAGATGTGTATAAACCTCGACAGATCAAGAGAAGTCAACGAAAGCGAAAGTTTAAAGTAGGCGATAAAGTTCGAATTAGTATATATAAGCATGTTTTCGAAAAGGGCTATACACCAAATTGGACAACGGAAATATTCACCGTGACTGAGGTGATGAATACGAACCCACCGACATACAAACTTACCGACTACCTGAACAATCCCATCTCCGGGGGTTTTTATGAGGAGGAACTCGGTAAGGTGAAATATCCTGATGGTTATCTTGTGGAGAAGGTCCTGCGGAAACGTGGTGATGAGCTATATGTCAAATGGTTGGGAATGGACAATATACACAATAGTTGGATAAATAAATCAAACATGTAATCATTTTTTAATAAAAGAATTTATTATGTATCAAGCATTGTTTTTTCCATTCACCCAATCCTACCGATAGTTTTACAAAATCTTCAGAGAAAAAAATTCTCAAACGTGTGGAAAAAGTTTTCTCACATTTGAAAAAAGTTTTCTCACATTTGGAAAAAGTTTTCTCACATTTGGAAAAAGTTTTCTCACATTTGGTAAAATTTTCTCACATTTGCATGTAAAGTAAATTGAGGATTATTTTATTTATTTATTTTTTTTATTTTTTTTTTTCTTTTACAGAAAACCTTAAAACAATCAGAATTTTTTACAAGATTGCATCATCCTGGAAACCCCAGGGTAGAGTGTCGGTTTCACCAGGTATCAGCTGTCTTTTGTCATCACCCCAGCTTAAGGCTAACTTATTCTGTACAATAGTGCTAACTATATGCCGACTACTTTTTATCATGCACTGTTTCTCAACTAAATTCTTATGATCAATAAGACATCGTTTGTAATCATCGAACGTGATAGATTTCAAGGTCGACCCTTTTACACCCTTTGCACGCTTTTTATCGGTATTCCCGCGAGTTCTGAATGTATATAATTTCGCCCGCAGACCGATAAATTCAGTCATAATTTTCCCATTATTCTCATCCTTCATCAGACCAAGACGTTTTTTATTCATCTGGGGAATACCGTAGACATTGTCTAGTGGGTAGTCTGATGTATCGAACATTGTCGCAACATCACGTTTGATGATTTCGTAGATGTTTGGTACGGTAAAGTGATATATCAGGCTATCTGTATCGGTATACATTAATTTTGCTTCACCACTTGAAAAATTCTTCTTTACATAATCATAGTGAAAGTTGTACAAAAATATTTTCGAAAGATCGAGAATTGCAGCACCAATGTATATAGGCTTGTTGAAATATACCTTGGTGCGATTTAGCTCAATAATCACCATGTCTCGATCGAATACGGTACAGCTATGAAAAGTTGGTCTTGCAATGAGAGCGCGCGCACCACCCCTACCGCCCCATTTTGTGATTAGTTTTACAGTCCTATGATTACGCACATTCTCCATAGTCTTGCCGAATACCGCATTATTCATAAGCTTGTAGAAATTTTTCTCAAACTCGTTTTTCGACTGCTTCCGCATATTTGTATTGAGATCGATATATGGCTTCAACCACGGTGATTGTGCGAACCTGAGAATTCTGTGCACTTTCACCACCTTTAAACCCAATTTTACGCATTGTTTCAAATTTCGATAGTGTAGAACATATTTTCTTTTGGGTAGAAGCGTCATTGCCAGTTTTCTAATTTTGCTACCCGGTGGTATGAAATGTTCGGGGCAGAGGGGTAAATCTGCATGTTGCTTATGTAACATGGTTGGATAATCCAAGTCCACCTCGAGAATGTAGCCGATCGGTGAGTCATCAGGATGGGACATTACATCGGTGTTATTATCAAGTTCCCACTCGAATGAGCCGCTCGGTAAATTCTCACTCATAGCCGCGCCGTAAAGATTATTCACGTCGAAATACATTAAATATGATTCCGCTTTGCTTGAATCGAAATCTTCGCCCATGAATCTATTGTTTGCTCTAGCTTGTCGATTGGAGCATTGAGCCACACCGCCACGAATGCTTTTCTCAATGAATAGAATCATTTCAGGATCATCTAAAAGTTGCAGATTAATTTTCGTATGCTTTAGCATCGCATCGAAAGCAAGCCCCGGCGCTGTATAATAATGCAATGGATCCAAGTTGTACGTTTTGACACAGCTATCACGGAAATTTTGAAATATATCGGCTAATAAAAGTACATCTGTTTTTAGGTATAAATCGGAATATTCACCCAGAGTTTTCAGGTCGAACTTGGCCCAAACATTCTTAGCATGCTCATAATCGGCATTGTTAATACCCGAGGCGCTCAACTTTGAATAGAAATCTTGTTTGCTGGGTAATTTCGCTTCATTGAGTTTTTCCCAAGAATCAATATATTCGTATGGAAAGACGCCTTTACGAATCATCAAGCTAAATTTATCCTGATCTTTGTAAAATTTTCGCGTGATTTGCTTATCCGAGTCGTCGACGTACGATGCTAGCTTCTCTATACCACTAGCCATGAATCTGAGCGAATCTATGAATCTCAAACTAATTATGGTACCATCCACTTTCTTCGTGAACGATATGTATTTTTCCTTATTGATAGGTAGTAGGGTAATATCGCCTGGAAAAGTTGTGGCTAGAGATTTTATGATAAAATGAGAATCATAGCCTGATAAATTGTGAAAAACCACCGGAATCGTGTGCGACTCTTGAAAATTAAGATTGCAGCGATTGTGTGCGGCCCCGCGATATTTTCCCGTAAAATGACAATGATCGCGACATTTTTTCTCCTCAGGTAGAAACGGCTTCTCGCATATGTAACAATTTTTCGCTCGCATGTGACGATCGCGCTGCACTTGATTCAACGCTTCCATCGGTATTATATTCTTTACACGCGACTCTACTTTCACGGATAATTCGCGAAGCTCTGTGATCAGCCATTCAATGCAATCGGATCCGCGATGACTCTTAAATTCTGACAATGTGTCATCGTAGGCGCAGTGCATATAATACGCTGCACTATGTGGGATATGCTCTTGAGCTTCTTTCACCCCCGGCTGCATCATACATTCAAGATCGGCATATACGACAAACGACACGGTACCCTGATTTTGAAAATTGGAAAATTCCAAGATTTTCTCCGTGGGAAACTCCATGCGGACTTTATTCATTCGCAGACAATCTTGCCGATGATTTTCATAGGCATTTTGTATGCTAAAGTGGCACAGACATCTATCACATAAAAATTGTGCACATTTATGGCCTGACAATTGTTTGTCAACTAAACGCGAAAGATTCTTAATCCAAGCAAAGTGAAATCGGGGTTCAAAATTATTTAAATCATTATCATTCGGTTCGCTCTTACTTTCAATCATTAGCAGGTGGATTGCATCGCTCTCAGTTACATTTTTACTTAAATAAAGAGGGGTGATAACGCTATTTTCAGACTCTTTCTTTCTCTGAAAAGTTTCCGATTCGATTCCGTATACATTAATGCTCAAATTGTTTAACTTTTCAAATTTTTCCACACAACGCAGGGTGGTGGGAAACTTTATACCTGTACAGTTGAAGTTGGAAATGTATCGTTTATAGCTCTGCGTCCTGCTCACACCGATGTTGACGGGATGTAGGGCGGCAGTGACGGACCACAAGAAGCATCGGTTGTCATCATTCTGCACGTTGACCACGGCTTTCTTCAGTTGAATGTCCCGAGGCAGCACGACGAACGTTGAGAGTCCGCCGCAAAGAGGCTCGTATCGGTTGATACAGACCACGGCGTTGATTATCTCAATCATACTCCAGCCAGAGTCACGTTGCTCAAAATCCTCCACCTTAACCAGCAGAGGATTCGTTACGTTATCGATGAACCAGGTTTCCAGCCCCGTCGATGGAAGAATCGTGGCGTTGCGCGTATTGAAGGTCTTTACCTCCAGACTAACCTCGTCGCCTTTGACGTTCTCAAATTTACATGAAATGCTCACGTTCACCTTAATACTTCCTTCATCGCGTAGAGTATCTTTCAAGCGTTCCATCGTAACAGCCTCAGCATCGCTCAAAAATCTTGCCAAATCCTTGTGTTGGAGATTTGTCACAGCTCCGGTGCGTATACGGCAGTTGAAGGCACTCTCCATATCATCCCATCGAACACGATTATGGATGTCATCGCCAATATTACCCCCAACAATACCCCCGCATTGTCGTTCAAATTTCACCAAGTATGATTGCAGCATGGAAATTGTATGTTGAATCTGTTGTTTTTCGGCAACGCTCAGGTGTGGACGTTTGAGAATATCGCACAAAAATCCGATATTTTGAAGACCGATATCGCACCAACGGGAAATAATATCTTTGCTGATCGGTCCAGGGCTCAGTGTGCGTAGCAAGGCGTAAGCATTTTCCATCATCTCAAGAAGTTCCGCATACATTTTACCGTCCATGACTTTTTTTTCTTCACCCTTCTAATGTTGCAGTTTCGTATACACTAGATCGTTGTGGAATGCAAACTGATCATTGGCTCAATATACACCCCCACTGTGGGTCAGTTTCTTGAAATCCTCCCCCTACCCCACAATTTTTTCTCAGTCGAATATCCAACCCATTGGCTGTTACGCTAACAGCATGGTGTCAAAATCTTTCTTCAAAAGAAAAGACCCTCACGCTATTGGCCGAACCTTTTACGACACGGTGGGTGTGAGAAATTTCATTGGTCGACCACTATGCATCGGGTGTAAGCTTTCGAGTTTCCACAGGTATAAAATGAGGAATCGACCCGTTTTTACTCATCACTTGTGCTCTCTAGTGAACATCGAGCTATAAGACGAAGAACCGTAAATATAAAATATAAATTAAATTTACAAAAAAAAAGAAGCAAAAAAAATGGCAAACGGTTATAGACTGAACTTGATCGCATACTTCAGGGCGATGATGGTGAGTATCCATATTGGTGTTTATCGATAAGTGATCGAGTTATCTGAAAGTGATTCTGTGGTTAGATGTTATAATAATTTTAATCATTTTCCATTATAGCTCCACTACATGAGGATTGAGCGGGAGGCTGGTGAGCCGAATCGGGACCGAATTCGCCGCGAAGCGGCATTCTTCGAAGCTGCCGTAGAGCTGGAATGCGGCAGCGAGGAAGACTTCGACCTCTTCGGCATCAGATGGATGCAGGATGGACGCTGGGGCGAAGATCACCCGGTGCAAGATTGGGGCCATCCTGCATGGCAGATGCCGGGAGGATTATTGTCAATATATAATCTTTAGGTTATTAGTTTACGTTTTAGTTTTTAAGATTAGTTAAGTTTAATAATAAGTTTAATTTTTGTATATTTACCAGAATATATACATATAATATCGAATTTGATTTAGAATTTGCATCTACTTATTTCATCCCCATGATTTGAGAAGTTTTTCATGAAATTTATATTCTCATTATTATTATTATTATTATTATTACACAATTATTAATATTATTAGAATCAAAATGCTAAAAATTAACCCCCGCTTTGTCGATACGAGAAAGTCTTTTGCCGTGACCAGGATTCGAACCTGGGTTACTACGGCCACAACATAGGGTCCTAACCACTAGACGATCACGGCTGACAGAGGAATTGTTTATAACAAATGATGATTATGTACCAGGGTAACTGATATATTCATGTATAAAATGAATGCTTTTATAGAATTCACGTTGGTTCATGCTTAACTATGGCTGGCAGAAAATCGGCTGATAACAGACCAGCTCGCAGTTCGGTATGGTCGAGAAATCGGCTGATCGGCAAGCTGATGATAACATACCTGCTCACTGATCGGTAAGGTCGAAAAATCGGATAATCGGCAATCGGATGGTAA
This sequence comes from Macrophya alboannulata, assembly GCA_949628255.1. Classification (NCBI taxonomy): domain Eukaryota; kingdom Metazoa; phylum Arthropoda; class Insecta; order Hymenoptera; family Tenthredinidae; genus Macrophya; species Macrophya alboannulata. Next base: position 29,869,512 of record OX451206.1, on the reverse strand, counting down.
CATACCTGCCCGCGAATCGGCAGTGGCGCCCCCGCATGACGCAAAATCGACAGATAACATATCCGCTCTCAGATCGGTAGTGCAGAAAATCGGAATTCTGAGATCGGTATTGCAGAAAATCGGCAGTCTGAGATCGGTAATGCAGAAAATCGGATGGTAACACCACCGCAGCGCCTCTGGCGGCAGATCGGCGAGACCGGTAATACAGAAAATCGGATGGTAACTTACCCACTCAACAATCGGCAAGTTACCGACTGTCGGTAACCCACGACTGCAGCGCCTCTGGCGGCTGTTCCAGAATCCCCATATTATATCTACTGATTCTCACTCCTCTCAACTCTGGTATTAGTGACAGGAGGCGTTCTGCCCAGCCCAAATAACATCCCCTTTTTAAAAATTTTTTTAATTTTCCTCTTACCCCCCAAAATTTCTCAATTGACGATATTTTCAAAAACAGAACTTCAACTTTTTTTTAAATTTCGACAAAAATTACAAAAATTCTGTAGCTAAAACTAAGAATTTCCCAGCTAGAATCGGAATGGGCGGGTAAACTATGACATTGTTGATGATATTTTTTGTTCATTTTTCATTTTTTTCTCCTTCTGATTTTGATTTTTTTTAATTAGAATTTTAGCGCATCATATTACGTTGATATTACGATCATATACGCTGGGATTTTTTATGAAAAAATCAAAATTATAGGAAACAAAATTAATTATACAAAGAATTTAATAATAAATTGTAAAAAAAAACAACTACTATACCCGTCCACCCTAATTCTGGTTGAGATACTCTTAGATTTGGCTATAGAATTTTGATAATATTTTCCAGAATTCCAAAAAATGTCGGAGTTCCGTTCTTAAAATATTATTCGAAGAATTTCGGGGGTCAGGGGAAAATGGTAAGAATCTGTAAAAAATGGGGGTGTTAGGTATTTGGGCTGGGCAGAACGCCTCCTGCGACTAAGACTTAAATTGGAAGAGGTGAGGGTCAGATCCTGGTCGAATTGACGTGAAATGCCCCACATATATGTATACATATTTTTTGTTTTTTGTTTTTCGTTTTTTCAATGTCACATTGAATTTTTTTTATGCCTGAAGAAATTTCTGTAACCGTCGGTGCAAATGATACACTTAAGGAAGATCCTGTGGAGACAAAAAGTATTGAAGAATCCAACTCGAAAGTCATTTCTGCATCATCAAAGCCGAAAATAATAGCCATAGGAGAGTGCAAATTTGACATTATAAGAACTCGTCATCCAGCAGATACATTGTTTAATGTAGAAAACTTATTATCTTTTGGTATGTATACAATATTTCTACAAATGGGTGCACAGTTTTTACGTTATAGTCAGAGTCTTTCGAATTTTAATACGTCCCAGCGACTATCGATACAAGAGCCTTCACCTAGCTTTCACACATTGTTCGTACATTTCAAAATTTTCAACTACTTTATTTCAGGGCCCAATATCTCCAAAACTATTACGAATATGAACAAAAAAATGCACCAATACTATTTCGTGAACAAAGTTCGTAGTTCGCTAATTTAATTATCGTAATACTTGAACTCTTTTTTTACTTATATGAAAATAGTAAAAATAAAATCGGAAATATCGCGGATATGTCATGAATTGAATTGAAGAAAATAAAGACTATGTTCTCGACTTAAGCCACTTACTAAAAATTGAACGTCTCAAAAACTATTTGACATGAAAGTTTTTTTTTCATCAAAATTTTGCGAAAATGAGAAATTTTGTAGAGACTTCAACCTTTATGCACGAAATAGTATTAAAACCTTGTTTCCATATCCTAACCCAAAATCGTGATTCTTGCCCAATAAGGTGTGAATACTGCGTATACAGAGTGAATTCCTAACGGTTGGCTAGTTAATCGCGCATTCCTATAATTATCAAACAAACTTGATTGTGGTTTTTATTTTCCTATTTTACCCTCTCTGACTTTCAGAAGATGAACTTGGCCAGGCTTCTCTTCCATTGAACAACTCAATACCGGATGACTCGTAAGTTTCGAGCGATAATAATCATATCTAACAATGACATTATTTATCAACATTACTAACGTACGGTACATTTTACGAAAATGAATTGATGTTGAGATGAATTTTTGAACCCCCAATCCAGGATTCATTTTCAACAAGTCTTTAGTATAGGGAGTATTCCATGCCGATTCGACCAATCCATGACTCTGACCCCCTCAGATTTTGAAATGAATTTTTTATATGATTCGCCGGTCTTCAAAATGCAACATCAATTTTTTTCAGATTTTCATTATTTTTGGTTATTTTTTTAGGAATTTCCAAAGCTAAAAAATACGCCACGTTTAAAAAATCTGAGAAAAATCAATAGAATTCTACGAAATAAGATCATTTTTTCCTTATTAATTTTATAGTGGTGTTCTCGAGGGGACACCCGGAGCAGGACTAAAGCAAGGGAAAAAGTCCAAGCCGGATACTGTCTTTTTTTTCACACGTCAATTTTTGTGCCTAAAATAGTATCTCATAGTTGAAAATGAAATTAATTTTTTTTTCACTTTTTTTTTGTTTGTTTGCACGAACGTAAGAAAAAATGAATTTCATTTTCAACTATGCGGTACTATTTTAGGCACGAGAATTGACGTCCGAAAAAAAAAGATAGTATCTGACTTGGACTTTTTCCCTTGGCTTAGTCCTGCCCCGGGTGTCCCCGCAAGAACACCACTATAAAATTAATATGGAAAAAATGATCTTATTTCGTATAATTTTATTGATTTTTTTCTGATATTTAAAACGTGGCTTTTTTTTTATGTTTGGAAATTCCAACAAAAAAATAACTAAAGATAATAAAAATCTGAAAAAAATTGACGTTCCATTTTGAAGACCGGCGAATCATATAAAAAATTCATTTCAAAATCTGAGGGGGTCAGGGTCATGGGTTGGTCCAATTGACATGAAATACCCCATAGATACCAAAGTGTACCAAAATATCGTTTGTATAATATAAACTATTGTTTTGGTACATTTTAGCACCCATAAGATATTCTGACTGAAAATGTCTACTATTTCTTTTCCTTGAATTTGTAGGTTCGGCCTATCATTTGACGTTAGTAGAATCTGCAACATAAAGTTATCTAATAATGGTCTCATAAATGATTTGGATTCACCTGGGACAGTTGATGCTCGCAATTCCCATCCACTGAGCTCTACAGTTTTAGAAACAACTCTATTAAAAAGTACCTCAATAAACGACACGGAAGGTAAATAGAGTGTGAAGTACATTTCGATCCGTAGGAGAAAAACTTTAATGAAATCTGTTCCGAGGGATAATATGTGAACTGATTTTTTCTTTCTAATTTTGTTTTAGATACAAGTGTCATTGATGACAGCAATAAAGATGAAAATTACAATCCCGTAGAGGAAAGCAACTACACTCATGATGACCCATCGATAGATATACAAGATGTGGATAGAGCCTTGATAGGTTCAGAAGATGATCTAGTGTTATTTCATAAGCCTCATAAACTAGTATCAGCTCCGGATGATTCAAACATGCAGGTGTCAAATTCTTCAACTGCAACGCATAAAAAAAAAAATTTTTGCCTGTTTTGTAATAAAACGCAAACCAAGTTAGCCCGACACTTGGAACTTGTACACGCTGATCAAGAAGATGTGAAAAAATTTATAAATCTACCTAAAGGATGTCGTGAACGCCTGCAAATTATAGGGATTCTGCGGAAAAATGGTAATCATGTTTTTAATACCGACAAAAGATTCAACGACGGAACGTTGTTAGTATGTAGGCGTCCAAATGAAAGAATGCACAAGACCGCACAAGATTTCCTTCCCTGCGCTCATTGCAAAGGACAATATGCAAAGTCCGTGATTCGGCATCACTGGCGTAACTGTACGAAACTGAACAGCACAGCTGATAGAATCGTAATGGTCAAAGGGCGAGCTGTGATGGGCCGTATTCATGAAAATGCAGAGCCGGATGTCTTGTGGAAAATTTTTTCGTACCTACGTGAAGATCATGTAGTCCGCACCATCCGATATGACAAGCTGTTGATCACATACGCCAACAAGCAGGGCCAAGGTTATGGTACAAATCAACATTTATACCAGATGATACGGGCACGTCTAAGATTGCTGGGTCGCTTTCTAATCGCCATAAAAAATGTTAACCCTGACATCACTGACTTTGCGTCAATATATAGACCTATGTGCTATGATAGCTGCCTTAAAGCAGTGAGAAAAGTAGCATTATTCCAGGAAGACTCTCGAAGATTCACCCATCCGGCAGTCGCATCCAATTTAGGAACTTTATTGAAACACGTCGGTCAAATATTAAGATCAATGTACATAAAATCCGAGGAAGAAAGTAAACAAAAGCAAGTCGAGGACTTCTTAAAATTACTCGATGAAGATTATGGTACCTCTATAAACAAAGCTGTGACCGAAACTCAATTGCAGAATAATAGACGGAAAAAAATAAAACTACCACATGCAGAAGACATAAAAAAACTTGATAATTATTTGCAAGCTAAACAGGAAGAATACATGAACATTCTCAAGGTCCAATTTTGTTACAAAGCATGGCAAAGACTTTCTGAAATCACTCTTGTCTCACTTCAAATATTCAACCGACGCCGAGCAGGAGAATTGGAACGCCTTTATACGGAAGATTTTGAAGCTCATGAAAGCATAGATAAGTTTGCGGACAAAGGTATTTACAATTCTCTGTCAAAAGAGGCCCAACGCTTGGCCAAAAATTATATACGATTTATGATACGTGGGAAACGTGGAAGAGGAGTCCCGGTTTTAGTTTCCTCACGTCTTTTTAAGTGTATGATATCCATTCAAAAATTTCGGCGTGACGCTCAAGTGCCAGAAAATAACCCTTACTTTTTTGGGCTGCCGTCAACTGACTCCGATAGGCACAAATACCTACGTGCATGTTATCTATTAAGGCGATATTCTGTGGCGTGTGGTGCTGAAGTACCAGATTCATTACGTGGGACGAAATTACGCAAGCATATTGCAACGCATTGCATTAATCTTAATTTATCTGAGACCCAGGTTAGTGACCTGGCGAATTTTATGGGCCATCACGAAAAAATTCATAAAGACATATATCGTCAGCCTATCGTCGAAAGGGATATAACTAAAATCTCCAAGTTGTTAGAGCTTGCGCAGGGAACAGCGAAAGATCTTCAAGATGAAGAACTGACAAGCGAATCTGAAAGTGATGCAGACGAAATCGCTGAAAAACATCACGAGAGTAGTATCGAGCCCCCGGAGGATGAACAGGCTACTTGTTCCGAAAAGGTATCTCTGAAAACAAAAGCAGTCAGTAAGAGAAAGATTGCAGGTACAGGTGAAAGTACGAAGAAGAAACAACGAGGTAAACAATTCAAAATAAAAGCAAGCCTTTTTTATTTCGATTGAATGTTTTTTTATTAATTAGGACCATAAATGAAATCCGATATACTAACTTTTTTTGTGATGTTTATTAGTTGGCCAACGGGTTGCCAACTATTAATAATTAGTTGCGAATTGGGTGTTTGCATGAACGTAGAAAAAAAACGTATACAGTGCTTTTCTCTGGATGCGGGACACTCGATTTGGTTCGACACAGTAGTTGGCGTCTACGCTATTGCCACCCATAGCAGACGCTATGCATAGCAGATGTCAAGCAGCGTGAGTACGGAGCGGTGGGAGTGAAACGCAATAGCGTAGATGCCAACTACTGTGTCGAACCAAATCGAGTGTCCCGCATCCAGACAAAAGCACTGTATGTGTATAAAGTAGAGAAACTCGAAATAATTAGGTCTTCTTTCTCGTTATAAAACTTCAGTGCGAATGTTATAGGCAATTACATTTCAGTGTTTTTGTGATATACTCACATTGTTGGAATTTTCAATGTGTTGTATTCACTTTAATCTTTGTCTGCTTGAAAAAAAATATGCCCAAATAATTTTTCCGTGAACCATTCGAATTTGAAATGAAAGAAACCGTACAAAAACCCAATTGTCAGATGAACTTGCTTTTGTTAAGGGGGGACTTGAGTCAAATTTTGGATTGAAACAATTTTTTCATTTGTAAAATTACTTGAAAAAAATATAATCAAAAATTCCTTTTGGCTCAAATTAGATCGTAGTAGTATGTTTCTTGAAAGAAATGTCAATCTTCTGCAATGAGAGTGTGTGCACAAGGAATTTTGAGAAGCGGTTCGCGGAAGATCTTCTGCGAAAATTCCCTACCCATACACTTTCATCGCAGAAAATTGCACATTTTTTCCAATACACATTAGGGTGGGTCAAAAAAGTTGATTATTTTTTTCTTTAGTTCTGACACAGAAAAATTGGTTGCTAGGCACCTTTAGAAAGTACTCACCAAATATGAGCTCTTAATATTAATAGGAAGATCCTCCGCATCAGAGTTTTCCATTTTTACCTCAGTCTCATATAAAATAAACCAAATCTCATTATGTATCAATTGTTCAGCAAATGTCTATACATATTTTTGTAGGGAATTGAATGCTCTACGAAAAAGGTCTCTTATACTTTTTTCATAAATCTAACCATTCGAAAGATAATCGAGGTCAAAGTTTGAAGAATTTTCGAAGATTTTTTTTTTTTTTTTTATTAATTTTGTAACTTCCTGAAAAGTAATCATTGTCAAATGAGCAAGACATATTTTTGTAGGAAATTGAACGCTCTACAAAAAAGGTCTCTTGGTATTTTTCGATAAATCTAACTATTTCCAAGTTGGTTATTGGTTATCAATGGTAATTAACCAATAATCAACTTGGAAATAGTTAGATTTATCGAAAAATACCAAGAGACCTTTTTTGTAGAGCGTTCAATTTCCTACAAAAATATGTCTGGTTCATTTGACAATGATTACTTTCTAGGAAGTTACAAAATTAATAAAAAAAAAAAAAATCTTTGAAAATTCTTCAAACTTTGACCTTGAATATCTTTTGAATGTTTAGATTCATGAAAAAAGTAGAAGAGAGCTTTTTCGTAGAGCGTTCAAGTTCCTATGAAAATATGTATAGACATATGCTAAACAATTGATAAATAATGAGATTTGGTTTTTTTTATATGAGACTGAAGTAAAAATGGAAAACTCTGATGCGGAGGATCTTCCTATCAATATTAAGAGCCCATATTTGGTGAGTACTTTCTGAAGGTGCCCAGCAACCAATTTTTCTATGTCAGAACTGAAAAAAAAATAATCAATTTTTTTGACCCACCCTAATACACATACTACCATAATTTTAATCTGGCTAGCAGAAATTTCCAACAGGATTTTTTTTATAATTTTTGAAAAAGGAAAAATATGTTTTCATCAATATTTCACTGAAGACAAAATTCACTTTCTGTCAACCAAGATGATGAGTCGATAATCCTATTTTTTTCCTTGGTTATATCTAGTATCTGACGGTCCTACGAACAAACGTTCATGGACTGGTGTGGAGAAGGTTGCTGTATTGAAGAATTTTGCAAAATATTTAGAAGGAAGGAAGTTACCATGCGTTGCGGAAATTCAAGAAGTAATTTCCAAAAACCAATGCCTTCAAGGTCGCACGGTACCACAAGTGAAGACTTGGCTGCATAACGAGCGCCAAAAGATGACCTTGTAAAAGAATCGCATAGTTTTCTACTTTTCCGTATTCACTTCTTCTTAAGGGAAGATGATACCGAAACTTCGACAAAAGCGATTTTTTCGTTTTACAAATTACTAATAAAAATCTAATTAAAAATTCATCCGTATGAAAGTTACAGTACTTCAGCATGTATCTTGGAAGCAAAACAATTGGGGTTCTGCGATAAAAGTGTATGCGCAAGTAATCTTTCGCAGAAGATTCCCTGCGTACCGTTCTCAAAAATTCCTTGCGTACACACTTTCATCGCGAAACCTTAATTTTTTATTTCAAGATACATGCTAACATACGCTAACTTTTGTAAGAAAGAATTTTTGGTTAGATTTTTTTTTGTAATTTTGAAAGCGAAAAATCGTTTTCCTCAAAGTTTCAGTAGCGTCTCCCCTTAAGTCTTTCAACAGCAGCACTATAGTTTATTAGTATATTTGAATGTTTTTGAAAATATGTTTAGTTTATAGCCTAGAATAGTTGTCAAAGTTCCTACCGACCCACATACTGCATATACTCACTTTTTTATTGAATTAACAGGAATGTTGAGCGTTTAAACAAGCTAGAGAATAGTATGTAACTTCTTTCAAATAATACTATATCTGGAATATACATTGTTCAAAAATGTGAGATTCACAAAAAAAAAAGTTGAATGTCTCTTGAAGTTTTTCATTCGCATACTACAATATAGTAGAAAGTTTCAGATTTTATGTTTGATTCAAACATTTCAACATTAGTAAAAGTTTCTACGAACTCACATACTGCATATATATACTCATGAAAGAATCGCATACTTTTCTACTTTTCCGTATTCACTTCTTCTTAGGGGGAGACGATAGCGAAACTTCGACAAAAGCGATTTTTTCGTTTTAGAAATTACTAATTGAAATCTAATCGGAAATTCCTCCGTATGAAAGTCAGAGTACTTGAGCATGTATCTTGAAAGCAAAACAATTGGGGTTCTGCGATAAAGGTGTATGCGCAAGTAATCTTTCGCAGAAGATTCCCTGCGCACCGCTCTCAGAAATTCCTTGCGTACACACTTTCATCGTGGAACCTTAATTTTTTATTTCAAGATACATGCTAACATACGCTAACTTTTGTACGAAAGAATTTTTGGTTGGATTTTTTTTTGTAATTTTGAAAACCAAAAATCGTTTTTCTCAAAGTTTCAGTAGCGTCTCCCCTTAAGACTTTCAACAACAGCACTATAGTTTATTCACATATTTCAATGTTTTTAAAAATATGTTTAGTTTATAGCCTAGAATACTCGTCAAAGTTCCTACCGACCCATATACTGCATATACTCACTTTTTTATTGAATTGAAAGGAATGTTGAGCATTTAAACAAGCTAGAGAATAGTATTCAACTTCTTTCAAATAATACTATATCTGGAATATACATTGTTTAAAAATGTGAGATTTACAAAAAAAAAGTTGAATGTCTCTTGAAGTTTTTCATTCGCATACTACAATATAGTAGAAAGTTTCAGATTTTATGTTTGATTCAAACATTTCAACATTCGTAAAAGTTTCTACACACTCGCATACTGCATATATATACTCATCTTCTATTAAATTAAAAGGAATGTTAAGCATTTAAATAAGCCAAAGAGTAACATTTAGCCTTTTTATATATACCTGATACTATACTTGAAATATACCTATGGGGAATTCCACCTCAGATCGACCTGACCAAAAGCCTGACCCTCTCAGAATTGGCTTAAACTTTGTGAAAATTTTCTGTTACTTGTCGAGAATATTTGTGATTTTTTTTTAGACTTTCATTCGACGACGTTTAGACGTTAGCATTCGACATAATATATGAGGAAATCGATAATGTCCGAAGTTCAATTGAGTATAACTAGAAAACTATTGATTATATAAAAAAAAGTTGCCTTTAAAAAAGTTTCAGTTTTGAGTGAACTTTAACGCCAAAATATGCAAAAATTTATGGAGGCCGCTGACAGTTGTTAAAAACTCAAAAAATATTAGTTTTTGAGATTTTTCAAAAACGGTTTAATTTTTTTGCCTAAAATTTCAGAGGATATTTCCTCTCCTGCTGTTCGAAAACTTGTGTATATTTCATCATGTGGCGGGATTTGGTTTCGAAGCTATGCTATTTTTCTGAATTGTTTTCTAAAAAAAAAAAAACTTTCAGCACATGAAATGTGGAATCGAAAAAAACATAATACATACGATGAGATTCCGGTTATTTTTTTTTATTTGTTTTTTTTCGAGATTGTCAAAAAAATTTTTTGTTCTTTGGAGTTTCAAAATCTTAAAATAAAAAATAACGGCAATCTCATCATTTGTATTATGTTTTCTTCGATTCCACACTTCATGTGCTGAAAAAGTTTTTTTTTTTTCAGAAAACAGTTCAGAAGTATAGCATAGCTTCGAAACCAAATCCCGGCCCAAGATGAAATATGCACAAGTTTTCGAACAGTAAGAGAGAAATATCCTCTGAAATTTTGAGCGACAAAATTTGAACCGTTTTTGACAAATCTCAAAAACTAATATTTTTTGAGTTTTTAAGAACTTTCAGCGGCCTCCATGAATTTTTCCATATTTTGCCGTTAAAGTTCACTCAAAACTGAAACTTTTTTACATGCAACTTTTTTTTTATAATCATTAGTTTTCATTGAACTTCGGACATTCTCGTTTTTCGCATATATTATGTCGAATGCTAACGTCTCAACGTCGTCGAATAAAAATCCAAAAAAAAAAATCACAAATATTCTTGACAAGTGACAGAAAGTTTTCACAAAGTTTCAGCTGATTCTGAGAGGGTCAGGCTTTTGGTCAGGTCGATCTGACGTGGAATTCCCCCTATATTGTTCAAAAATGAAAGATTTTCTGAAAAGATTTCAGAGATAATACGCAGCTATAAAATATACGTTTCATGTTACATATCATACTGAATTTATTATTTTTGTGTCCTAAAGATAAAAATACACAAATTATTTATCAAATTGTTTTGTGTCTTTAATTGCCTAATCATAAATAGTAATTTAAGAGGTGCTTAACTTGACTGGATATACATATTAGGGTGTCCGTTATTTCCCAAATTACCTTTTTTCACTTGGGTATGGTCCAAATCATTAGTTTAAGGCCTGAAAACAATCATGGAAAAAGAAAATTTCTGAAGTGTCATTGACCCCTGGCTTTATGACGACACTTTTCCCATCTGATTAGCATGGGATTTTTGCACTTTTTAGACTTTAATTTTTTTTTTGGCTCACTATGTTCATTACCTCATGAAATATTGTTGATTATACTACTGTTCTGACCTATTTAGATGGAAAAATTTTTACATCGATAAGAAAAAAATTTTCACAAGTTTTGAAGAGGTCAAAATTTATTTTTACCGTAATTTGAATTTGACTTTTCAATGCTTTTTATCTATCTGAAGGTTGAATACATGTTTTTATATGTTCTCATTACTGTTTCATGTAAATTTTGAATTGAAAAAATTTTTCATCTCAGTTTAAAGATTATAGGTTCAAACATCAAAGTCTTGAAAGAGTTTAACTCACGTTTTTTTTTTTTTTTTCTTATTTTATACTAATTCCCTGTTTACTTACAATAATTATTGTATATGATTACTAATTATATACAGTAATCATTGTAAGCAAACGGAATTATTATAAAATAAAAAAAAAAAAAAAACGTGAGTTAAACTCTTTCAAGACTTTGATGTTTGAACCTATAATCTTTAAACTGAGATGAAAAATTTTTTCAATTCAAAATTTATATGAAACAGTGATGAGAATAAACTCGTATAAAAACATGTATTCAACCTTCAAATAGATAAAAAGCATTGAAAAGTCATCAAATTCAAAAATATTGGAAAATTATTGAAAAAAACGGTAAAAATAAATTTTGACCTTTTCAAAACTTGTAGAAATTTTTTTTTCACCAATGTAAAAATTTTTTCATCTAAATAGGTCAGAACAGTAGTAGAATCAACAATATTTCATGAGGTAATGAATATAGTAAGCGAAGAAAAAAATAAGGTCTAAAAAGTGCGAAAATCCCATGTTAATCAGATGGGAAAAGTATCGTCATACAGCCAGGGGTTATGACACTTTAACAGAAATTATCTTTTTCCATGATTGTTTTCAGGCTATAAACTAATGATTTGGACCATACTCAAGTGAAAACAGTCAATTTGGGAAATAACGGACACCCTAATACGTATGTCTCTTGACTTCTGACCGCCAATTATTTTGCACTAATATTCTGCCTTTAAAACTCCAGTGACTTATGATTCTCACAGTAACATAGATTGTAGGGATACGATTCTATGAGGAATTTATACTTGAGGACTGTAATATTCCGAAATCATGGTGTAGTCCGGAGATACAGTATTTGGAATACAGTATACATGAAACGATTATAGTTCAGGGACGCGGTTTTTCAAGTACAGTACACTTGAGGGACACGATTTTCGAAGTACAGTATACTTAAAGGACACGACTTTTTAAATATAGTATACTTTGGGGACATAACTTTGCAAGTATAGTACACTTCGGGGACACGATCTTCGAAGTACGGTATACTTGAGGGACATGATTGTAGAACGGTTGTAGGTTTAAACATCAAAGTCTCCGAACTATACTATACTTCAGAAGTCGTGTCCCCGAAGTATACTATACTTCAAAAGTCGTGTCCCCAAAGTATACTATATTTAAAAAGTCGTGTCCTTCAAGTATACTGTACTTCGAAAATCGTGTCCCTCAAGTGTACTGTACTTGAAAAACCGCGTCCCTGAACTATAATCGTTTCATGTATACTGTATTCCAAATACTGTATCTCCGGACTACACCATGATTTCAGAATATTACAGTCCTCAAGTATAAATTCCTCATAGAATCGTATCCCTACAATCTATGTTACTGTGAGAATCACAAGTCACTGGAGTTTTAAAGGCAGAACATTAGTGCAAAATAATTGGCAGTCAGAAGTCAAGAGACATACGTGTTAGGGTGTCCGTTATTTCCCAAATTGACTTTTTTCACTTGGGTATGGTCCAAATCATTAGTTTATAGCCTGAAAACAATCATGGAAAAAGAAAATTTCTGTTAAAGTGTCATTAACCCCTGGCTGTATGACGATACTTTTCCCATCTGATTAACATGGGATTTTCACACTTTTTAGACCTTACTTTTTTTTTTCGCTTACTATGTTCATACCTCATGAAATAGCGTTGATTATACTACTGTTCTGACCTATTTAGATGGAAAAATTTTTACATTGGTGAAAAAAAAATTTCTACAAGTTTTGAAGAGGTCAAAATTTATTTTAACCGTTTTTTTCAATAATCTTCCAATATTTTTGAATTTATTGCCTTTTCAATGCTTTTTATCTATTTGAAGGTTGAATACATGTTTTTATACGAGTACGTTCTCATTACTGTTTCATATAAATTTTGAATTGAAAAACTTTTTCATCTCAGTTTAAAGATTATGGGTTCAAACATCAAAGTCTTGAAAGAGTTTAACTCACGTTTTTTTTTTGTTTCTTATTTTATAATAATTCCCTGTTCACTTACAATAATTATTGTATATAATTACTAATTATATACAGTAATCATTGTAAGCAAATGGAATTATTATAAAATAAAAAAAAAAAAAAAACGTGAGTTAAACTCTTTCAAGACTTTGATCTTCGAACCTATAATCTTTAAACTGAGATAAAAAATTTTGTCAATTCAAAATTTATATGAAACAGTAATGAGAACGTACTCGTATAAAAACATGTAATTAACCTTCAAATAGATAAAAAGCATTAAAAAGTCAATAAATTCAAAAATGTTGGAAAATTATTGAAAAATACGGTAAAAATAAATTTTGACCTCTTCAAAACTTGTAGAAATTTTTTTTTCACCAATGTAAAAATTTTTCCATCTAAATAGGTCAGAACAGTAGTAGAATCAACAATATTTCATGAGGTTATGAATATAGTAAGCGAAAAAAAAAATAAGGTCTAAAAAGTGCGAAAATCCCATGTTAATCAGATGGGAAAAGTATCGTCATACAGCCAGGGGTTATGACACTTTAGCAGAAATTTTCTGTTTCCATGATTGTATTCAGGCTATAAACTAATGATTTGGACCATACTCAAGTGAAAACAGTCAATTTGGGAAATAACTGACACCCTAATACGTATGTCTCTTGACTTCTGACTGCCAATTATTTTGCACTAATATTCTGCCTTTAAAACTCCAGTGACTTATGATTCTCACAGTAACATAGATTGTAGGGATACGATTCTATGAGGAATTTATACTTGAGGACTGTAATGTTCTGAAATCATGGTGTAGTCCGGAGATACAGTATTTGGAATACAGTATACATGAAACGATTATAGTTCAGGGACGCGGTTTTTCAAGTACAGTACACTTGAGGGACACGATTTTCGAAGTACAGTATACTTGGAGGACACGACTTTTAAATATAGTATACTTTGGAGACACGACTTTTGAAGTATAGTATACTTCGGGGACACGATCTTCGAAGTACGGTATATTTGAGGGACATGATTTTTGAGGTACGGGATTCTCTGAAACCGCAATTGAACCGCCGGATCGTAGAAGGGCATAGAAAATTCGATTGCGCATCTTTTTTCCCTCTTCAAAAAAGTTCTAACTTTTTTCACTTTCGAAATAATGGGAAAAACATGATTTTTTGAAACTGAAAAATGTTTCTCTTTTTCACTCCAACTCGCTCTAAATTCTAAAATATTCGGATCTTCACTTTGAATTTGGAGCAGGTGTGTGTCAAACTGTTATGAAGCTGGTAGTGCAACTAAATATTTATTTGTTTTTCAATCAAAAAAGTTATTCAATTTTTTCTGAGTAATGAGACGAATCATGTTTCAATATTTTTAATCGCTCGGTTTTTCGAGTCAAGTTTGGGATCACTTCAATTGAACTAGCCGTTGATAAATGATCAGTGTTTAATTATTTTGGCGCGGCTCGCCGTTAGCCCATAAGCAGATTGCTTATGGGCTAACGACATTTTGTCCAATGAGCCTTAGTTTTTTTTTTTCATTTTTATTGATTTTATTTATTTATTTATTTTTTTGTTTATTCATCTTTATTTATTTTTATGTTTTTGCCCAATAATTGAAATTATCAATAAAGAGGTATCCATCGTAGGCTTCCCAGTGAACACACTTGCCTCAATTACATCACCCGTATATACTACAGCAAAGTCAGTGTTATATTGCAAGGGCAATGTAATCGCAACGTACAATAATTACATGGACATACCCAGAATATACAGAACACATCACAGTAAACTTACACTGAGACGATACTATGATATGTGATATCTATATCACCAAGTTTACATTATTGTCAGTTTCAAGGTAATTACATCAGTGGTACATAACGATTAGAATGTAACAAGCAGAGATTATCTTTCAGCTACGTCTGCATAACAAGTCAACGTAACTTTGATATACCGGTGGTATGTATTATTTGCATCATGGTTGCATGTAAGTCACATATCCTTATACGTAATTGCAGTATGCTCCGGGAACGTTTCCATGTGATGTAACATCTATATCAACAGATGTAGGTCATTATTTGTTTTATGAAACTTCTAACAACGCTATGTGGCAGCAGATATGTGGCAGGCAGGGATCAGCGTTATGTTACGTACACATACTTAGTTAACATTACTTTGACATAACGCGTTACAGATTGTTTATATCTCAGATGCATATGATTAGCGTATCGCTATGTAACATAATTTAGCTGGAGTGACGTTACTATTGGTATGAAACATATCTATGTCATTGGCCATATCTGATTGCGCGTTACTATAAAATTCACATGAATGGTGTGTGGCAGCTAACGTGTATAACCATCAGCGATAGCTCTGATGTATCGGTGTTTAATTCTATTTACATGTCTGATATATGTATAGGTGTAGCTATAATTATATATGGAATCTATAATTAACAAATCACGGTGTGACATAATTGGTACACGAGGGGCGATCGACTCAAAAATCGGAGAAAATCCTTATTGCGATTTTTGAGGATTTTCCTCATCTATAGGTAGTTTCCAGTTCGAGGAAAGCGCAAAAAAAAAAAAAAATTCAGATCAACGAGGGATTCTCAATGATCTCCATGCAATTCCCAGAGATCCTCGCCGACTCCTTGAGACTATCTGCGATTTGCAATGATATCCGTTGATTCGCTGGGAACCGGTAGGATTTATTGGGAATCGCTCAATATTCTTATTTCTTGTTTTTAGAGTTTTCGAAAATGGAAATCACAAAATCCAGATAATTCACTGCTAAGCGGCTTACATCAAATTACAACTAGATGTGAATTTCAGGTTATCTCGTTTTGTAAATAGATCGACAGACGCCAAATAAATGGATCGAAGCTATTGAACGAGATGATATCGACGGCTGAGCGGAACAACATCGTATCTCAGAATTTGGTTCAACAATATCGTATCTCAGAATTTGTTCCAAAAACATCGTATCTCAGAATTTGCTCCAAAAACATCGTATCTCAAAATTTGGTTCAAGAACATCGTATCTCTGTGTATAAGATATAGGAGATACGATGTTCTTGGACCAAATTTTGAGATACGATGTTTTTGGAGCAAATTCTGAGATACGATGTTTTTGGAACAAATTCTGAGATACGATATTGTTGAACCAAATTCTGAGATACGATGTTGTTCCGCTCAGCCGTCGATATACAGTTGACATGGATGTAACAGAGTGATAACACCTGCGGACCTGATACATTAAAAATTGAACTCCTGCGACTGATATAGTATAATGTAGCAGATACATAACACTTACATATCAAAGCCATGTAACACTGTCCCATTTCGGGAAGGCAAGACGAGTTACATTGAAATGTAACAATTACGTAACTGTTACAACTCAGTTTCATTGCATGTCTACGTGGTGCCGACGTGACGACATATGCACGCTTCGGTTTAGATATCCTTATGCGTCCCGCGCTCGAACACCGAGATTTTCGTGAGTCACAATTTTCCGGTTTACTAAAAATACTTTTAAATTTTGGAATAAATACCTAATTTTCTAATAAATACCTAATTTTCTAATTCACGATCTTTGTACCGCGTATACAATCTTGTAATTATATAGACCATATATTGTCTAAAATTATTTCGCCATGGAGCCACGTGGTCAAAACCCGCTTCCGTTTTCTGATTCTGCCATTCGTAACAAGTCCGTCGTTCATCCAGCACGTTGTGCGCGTCAAGTGATATCTAATCCATCTGTTCGAAAAGTGCTCCGCAATGGGTCCCAGACGGAAAAGCGACGATGGAAGTAGGACCACGATAATCCTAACGGTAAGTAGAGAAATAATGGTTCTATTTATCGGAATTTTGTGGTCGTAGTTTTTATAACCTCTATCTAACGTGGCACTGTTGGTTATGTTACAGCCATAAAACACGATAACAACTTGGCTTTTCCATATGACCTGATTCGCATCGATTCCCAACTTTTAACTTAAATGCATGTTTATGTGGTTGAATATTTTTCGTAACTCAATTTCATCACACGTCTATTCTCCGCGAATGTGTGCAGCCATATTCGATTTGATTCATCTCGAGCACTGGTAAGAATTTGATGTAAGTACGATAAGATATTAAATATGCATTCGCTTGAGTAGCTCTCAAATTACAGTTATGTATATACACATTAGGGTGACACTTATGTTCAGTTTGGATTAAATTTTCCGCTCCGAGGGCATAGAACGTTTCTAGATAAATACAATAAAATATTCCCGGAGCCCAGAATTTTTATGTTAATATTCAATAGTGTCACCGGACTCTTGAATGTTCCGTTTAAATAATATGGTATTTTCTAATGTTTCTAATTTTTTTCATCACGTCCATAATTAGTTCAAAACTCTGAATCTCCGCGAAAATGTTGACAGTGGAAGCAACTACATAAATGAGAATTTTCTGAGTACGTTCAGAAGCTTTTTCACTTCAGCAGTAGGTATCCTGGGAAATCTAAAAATTTCATCAAAATACCCAGACTACTGCCGGGATGAATGAGCTGCTGAAAATTCCTATTTGTAGGTGCTTCCACTGTCAACATTTTCACGGAGGTTCAGATTTTCAAAGAGATAATTATGGACGCGAAAAAAAAATTTCAACATCAAAAAACACCATGTTATTCAAACAGGAAATTCCGGAGAACGGATGCACCGTTGAATATTAAAATAAAAATTTTGGGCTCCGGGGATGTTTTTTTCTTACACATGTTGAAGTTAACACTTGAACTTTTAGTTATCCGGAAGGTTTTTAATCAATCCAGTCAAGGCAAGTTGATGTTTTTTTCTATTCATTGAGAAACGTTTTATGCCCTCAGAGCGGAAGATTCAATCCAAAATGAAGATAAGTGTCATCCTGATACACATAGGAAGCTAAGGTTATGTACTATTTTACAAACATGTATTCAACTCAAGTCCAAGTTCAAGTATATTGTATATAATTATGTAACAACAAGAAATTAAGATTCAGAGATTTTCAGTAACTTGGCTCAAAAGTTCTTTTTGAGTCTTCTTTTAGTTAAGAGACTTCTATTTACACAATACATTTATGCCAGAAGCTGAGATAAAGTGGCATAAGACATACTAGATCTTTTTCTTTGTGGTGTGCACAGCACGTGCATAATAATAAGATCTTCAGAAATATTAAGTTTTGAATGTCTTACATAAAATAGTCAGATTAACCGCTCCTATCGCTTAGCTGTAATTCTAGACACTATACGATTTTGAATAAATAATCAGTTGGCAGTATCGCTGTTACATCTTTGACACTGCGAATGATATTCAACGGATTGACCAGTTGTGTACATAATTTTATAACTGATTTACAGGTCTGCAGTCTAAATAAATTACATAAAATAATTCTTAACATGCCTAAACTAAAAAAACATGGTTATTCTGTGACTCTTAGACACCGTAGAAGACTAATACAAAATGAAATATCATCAATTAATAATATACATGCCAGTGAAACTTTTTCAACTCATAATAATGACAATGATTGCAATGTTCAATTAGTCTCTCATACTGCACCAATAATTGACGCAAGTTTGTTAACACAAAGTGAATCGATAGAATATCATAGCAGCTTAGTAGGTGATACGTCCGAAAATAAGTCAAATTTTTCAGGCACTATTGAAAGCAGGACGAAAGTTTTCCTTTCAAATCATCTAGAAATAACGAATACTACGAGCGACGAGATAGTATCAGCTACGATAGATAGTGTTCCGATTCCAAATGACGATAGTGGTTCTGATTTAAAAGGTGATCTAAGGGACTGGGCGCTTACTAGTTCTATCTGTCATGCACATTTACGGAGCTTATTAAAAATTTTACAAAAACATGGACACAATCTTCCATCAGATCCAAGAACTTTGCTAGGAACTTCTAGAAATGTAGAACTCATTCAGATGAATCCGGGAGCGTATTATCACTTCGGTTTATCAGTAGGTTTACAAAGATCTATTCGCAAATATTACCCACCTTGGGACTATCCCACAGAAATAAAACTTAATATAAATATCGATGGACTCCCGCTGACCAAGAGCTCGGCAAGTCAATTGTGGCCGATTTTAGCAGCTATTCAAACAAATTTTCATACTGAACCATTTATAATCGGAATTTATCATGGTCATGAAAAGCCTAACGATTCTAATGAATTTCTGAAGTATTTTACAGAGGATTTTCAAGAACTTTTTGAAACCGGTCTTACTATTGACAGTCAAAAAATTTCCATTACTATCAATGCATTTATCTGTGATGCTCCTGCGAAGGCTTTTGTTACTTGCACCAAAGGTCACAACGCGTACTTTGGTTGCGGTAAATGTGAGCAAGAAGGAGAATATGTGGAAAACCGTGTCACATTCCCTGAAATAAATGCCAGATTGAGAACAGATGAATCATTCAAGCTTAAGTTAAACGAAGAACATCATAAAAAGACATCGATACTCGAAACATTGTCTATTAAAATGATCACACAATTTCCTCTCGACCCCTTGCATCTTGGGTTGTTGGGCGTCACAAAGAGAGTAGTGCAGTTTTTTGTGAAGGGTAAGCAAGATGTTCGAATGAGCAAATTTCACTTGAAGCGAAGCTCAGATCACCTATTATCACTAAGTCAATCAATTTCCAAAGAGTTTGCCAGAAAGCCTAGAAGTCTAGAAGATATAGATAGATTCAAAGGAACCGAATTAAGACAACTATTGTTATACACGGGGCCTATTATATTTCGACAAAATTTAACAACTGAAAAATACCATCATTTTTTGAGCTTAAGTGTAGCATTTCGAATTTTATCTGGCACGGACTTATGCGTAGAATCGATTCAATACGCTCACACGTTATTGAGATATTTTGTGGAAAATTATCCATCGTTGTACGGCCATCAATACATGTCATATAACATACACAATTTAATTCATCTATGTACTGACGTCAAATTATATGGACCACTAGACCAGTTCAGTGCTTTCAAGTTTGAAAACTACATGTCAAAAATTAAAAAAATGGTCAAGACATCAAGTCGCCCACTACAACAGCTCGTAAAGCGTTCAGAGGAAGAAATGCGTGTGCAGGTTAGATATGAAAACAAGTCGTATCCTGTCATAAAATATTTCAAAGCAGACGTGATGGGCGTTCAAAAAAACATCAAATCAATTCAGTATAAAAATTTCTATTTGAGTAAAAAAATTGGTGACAATTGCATTTGTTTAAAAGATGAATCAATCATTGTTATAGAGACAATATTTGAAATAAATAATACAATATATTTGACCGGTAAAAAATATTTAAATCTGAAATCATTCTTCAAAGTTCCTTGTGATTCCGAAAAGTTGGGCTTAAAAATTTGTCATGAACACAATCAAAAAAATATAACAGTTGATGCAGCTAGTATTAAATATAAATGTTTAAAATTGAAGCTGAGAGATAGTGAAAGTGTCAGTATGCCTCTACTGCATCACTAATCAAATACAGAAATTTCACCTGTCCACACTTTCACCTTTACAATTGTAATAATCCGTGGCGACTAATGAAATTAAAAAATTTTGAAATTATAAATTGCAAATTAAAAACTAACAATTAACAATTAAAAATTAAACATTAAAACTTTCACAATCGAGTAGGCGTAAACAATATTAAAACTATTCCTCTAGGTGATGACTAATACTGAAACTAAAGCATATTATGAGCATGCATATTTTGAATCATGCGCGCCTAAATAATGATACTGGATGTAACTGTTCCGCGTTCCTAATTGTCATGCATCCTGGACTTTGAACCCGCGAAACGGAAATTGACATAGCAAAGCCATCCCAAAAGTTCGTGTTCGTCTTGAGGATTTTACTAGAATTACGTGAGTTACAATTTTACTATTATGTTCAACGGTAACCAATTATGTATAATATTGGCATAATATTAGCGTAAATTAGTATCATACAGGGTGCAAACTCGAGTAAAAGCAAATTCTTCACTACAGGGGTGATTCATTGCAACTTGAGTGAGGTTAAAACCCCACGTGGTGTGGTAATTTATCGGCGAGCTTTATAATATAAAGAATCCAAGCGCAGCAACCAATACATCGGATGTGTCAATTTTTTCGATAGCATTGTAGAAATAGTACGGTGCAGCGTAATGATTTCAGAATTAGTCCGAACAATTTCCGCGTTAAGTAATGTTTCAACAAGTTTCGAGTATTTTCATTATAACGATATTCGTGATGTAACAAGGATGTAATGCGTTAACATGTTTGAAACGACGCTTATGGTCCTGTCCTAGCTACGTTGCAGGGACATCTCATATACGTAACGCTACTCTGGTAACAATTTTCACTCCTACGAATTTCTACAAATTTTTGGGGAAATCAGGACCTGTTTGCAAATTTTGGTTTGCTTTTATAAAAAATTCGTAGATTCGTAGATTTTCGTAGTTATTCAGAACGATTCGTTGTTGTTGTCGATCAAACTGAAATAAAACTACAATTTTTTATGAAAAACTACGAAAAGTTTAAATTCCTTAAAATTTTTTATAAATTCGTAGAATTGTTCCAATTTTCACAAAAATTCGTAAAAATTGGTCAAATTATTCCTACCAGGGTAATCGTAAAAAACAGTGGTGTACCTACACATTGATAAATATTTCAAAAAATATTATTAAACATTATTAACGTGCACTCATAAATTGTTTACCATCGATATACTATTTACCGAAACAATAGCTGAGGGGTAGTGTCACTATTTGTTTTTGAAATTTTGTTAACTACTGACTCACATTTGTAAATAGTTATCACTGATAATTGAAAATATAAACTAGCACATCTGAATCTATAGATTCGGATCTTCGCGATAGAAAACGAAATTTACAGTTGTGCACTTGAGAGTTATGGCTTTTGATTATAACTTCTCATTCTCATTGATGGAGCCTTTCCATCAATGATATGTCAGAGCTGATTTGATTAATTACTATTACGTGGCTCATTTGAAATAGTGTGACAAATGAAAAAAGCATCATCCTTCGATGAAAATTCAATACTCTTACAGCTATATCGACATGGGTCTTCCATATGCAGTAGTCACTTTCATCGATGATACCTCAGCTGATCCTAATGAAGAAGTCACTTCCGAAGTACCAAGTTCTTGGTTAACTTCAGATAAGAAAAGTTGTTGGTGGCCAACAATGAAAAATGTAACCATGTTAATATCCAAGCAAGCAGACCCAGATCCTAATGATGGAAAATGGAAACTGTGTAATGTGCAGTTTGAAGCTTTTTTTGGTGTGTTACATGCCTTAATTACTTTTAATGGATTTTTTTTTTGAAGACTGATTGATTTTCATGGTGGTGTGAATAATTCTTAAGATTGATTATTTATATACTCTGGTATAACTTAGAATATTTCAGCAATAAAAATCAGAGAGAAATGTGGAATATCCAACATTTTGGGATCTAAGAAATCTGTTTCTTAGCGTGATCAATGCTATATAAAACCTGAAATCGGACACAAATATTATTGAATTGCTCTGACCAAATATTACTGTAAAATGAATTTATTTATAACATATAAATTTTGTACGTGCAGATACTTTGGAGAAGGCCAGAAAAAAGGCGGAAAGTATTTCGTCGTCTAGCGATGAGAATGATGTACAAAACAGAGGTCGTGGCAAAAGAAAAAGACAAATCAATTCGCCACAAATGATAGATGAAAGTTCTGATAACAGCCAAGATCTGCCTCTTGAGAAAAGGCGTTTATTCCTCTTCCTCCTGACGATATCGTTCACAATCATAATAACATACTCATAGAAGATATACCTATCATTTTTGAGGGTTTATCTAATGAAACACATGCAGGTACTTGCGTTAAAATTCACTAATTTCAATATAAGTGTCTGTCAATGGAATATTGGGTCTGTCTAATACAAAGTCCCACAAGGCATTTTTTTTTCTTTTCTTTTAAACAAGCCCATAGACTCACTATCAAATCTCATTATCAGCGCCTTCATCAAATAATTTTGAATCTCAACTTACTATTGATTTGTAGTAAAAAAAAACTCGTTACCATAATACGTTATCGATGGATTATACAATTAAGCAGGCATATCTACTTCAATCACATTGGATTATTATTTTATAATTTTCTGAATCACTTGTATAAAAAATCATAATAATCGTCAGCCAAATATGTATTTGTATTACCAGATGCCACACTGAGTGACTTGAGCTTTCTACAAAGCGTGCAACCAATTAGATCACCATCATATTCATCTAGTAAAGGGATGCAAATTAGTGATTCACCAAGTACATTTACGAAAAGAATACAAAATCGTGATTCACCAAGTACATCTACGAAAGGAATGCAAAGTCGTGATTCACTGAGTACATCTACGAGCAGGGCGAAATCTTTGCTAACTCCATCTTCAAGTAGAATGCAATCTTATGATTCACCCAATGCATCCTTTCCAAACAATACAGGTTGTGATTGCAATCTACCCATATAATGAGTCTAATTACATATAAATATTTGTTTTCGATGTTCAGATTCCACACCAACCGAGAAAAACAATGAAGCAATGTCACTGACTCCCACAAGTCACTCTACAAATCTATTAAGAAGACCCACAGGTATAAACTTATTTCAATTTTGAGTTTGCAAAATTACTGATTTTCTTTCATTTTCAATTTATATAGACATACTACCTGGAATTATTTGTCCGAGTCTATCATGTATAAAATCGTTCTCATTTACTTTCTATATCTCGCTATCTTATTGTTAGTAGTTACACAGATCTATGCACCATGAACTGACCGTCAAATTAAATCCTATACTTTCTTTCTATAGCCCAAACAACAGGCATGATGCAATTCTTTCAAGGTATGAGGTCTGATTAAATTTTGTATATCACGCCATTCACTGTATGCTGTTGTTTTAGCGTATGCATTAGGGTGTGTCATTTAGGAGCAACATTTTTTTTTCAACTTACATACAGGTTGTATACTTGCAGGAAGGTAAAATAAGAAGCCTGTTAAAATTTGAGATCTTAATATTGATATTAAGAGGTGCCTCATCGCGAATTTCTATTTCCCATTTAAATAACTCGGGAAATGTTTTAGTGTCACACTTCAATTTTTATATCTCAAGTGCTAATCTACTCAGAATGATTCTGCATAGCTACTTTTGTTCGAAATTGAACGCTCTACAAAAAAGGACTCCTGGTATTTTTCGATAAATCTAACCGTTTCCAAGTTGGTTATTGGTTAATTGCCATTGATAGCCAGCAATCAACTTGGAAACGGTTAGATTTATCGAAAAAGACCAAGAGACCTTTTTTGTAGAGCACTTAATTTCGAACAAAAGTAGCTATGCAGAATCATTCTGAGTAGATTAGTACTTGAGATATAAAAATTGAAGTGTGCCACTGTAACATTTCCCGTTCTATTTAAATGGGAAATAGAAATTCGCGATAAGGCACCTCTTAATATTGATATTGAGATCTCAAATTTTAACAGGCTTCTTATTTCACCTTCGTGCAAGTATACAATCTGTTTGTAAGTTGAAAAACAAAGTTGCCCCAAAATGACACACCCTAGTATGCATAAGATGTATGTACCATCATCAGCTTGTGAGCAAAAATTTTCTGTTTCGCAGACCAAACCACAAGTATGAAGGCCTTTATGACAGGTATGCCCTTTGAAGTAATAAATTGTGATCTCACATAACACTCACTGCACGATATACTTTGTAGAAACCTCTACGAAGCTCCTGTCGAGTGTCGCTGCAGTTAAGGTTGAATTGGGATTGATTAATCAGCGTCTAGAACAATTGGAAAACCGAACAAATTTGCCAAAGTCATCAATTGAAAATCTGAACCATATGACCGACTTGAATGCCTTGCCATTTGAGACAACTGAGCAGATCGAGGCTTTTGAGAAAAATCTACTAGACCGTGAAGATCATCCGAAGTTACAATCCAATCTCGTAAGTTGTGTGTGTGTGTGTGTGTGTGTGTGCATACAGTGTTTTTGTCTGGATGCGGGCCACTCGATTTGGCTCGACCCAGTACTTGGCGTCTACGCTGTTGCGTGGCGTCTGCTATCCATAGCGTCTGCTATGCTACTCCGCGCACTTTTCTGCCACTCATAGCTGACGCTAGGGAAAGCAGACGCCACGCAATAGCGTAGACGCCAAGTGCTGGGTCGAGCCAAATCGAGTGGCCCGCATCCAGACAAAAGCACTGTATGTATATACATGCAACCTTGAACAACACAACGATAATGTGCATTTGTCAAATTGATACTATTCGTTCAGTACACTTGTTCTAGTAGCAACAGGCTTTCGGTTCTGTTTCAACAAATGGTTAATAAACATCATCAACTTTAAAATTTATACCAAGTCATTAGAAATATTAGTACTGTGTTTTGATAACATATTCATGCATGGCTGCATGGTTGCAGATGCATACTCTAACACGTATTGGGGGAAACGGAATGAAGGACAACACCATCCGGGTTTTGAAAAAAGTTTTTTCAAACAAGTTTGCAATACATGCATCTTGGCTGGGACTGAGAAATAATTTCCAGATATCAAAGTTAAACATAACCAAAATAATTAAAGGTATGTTTCAATTCTATACCTAACGTGTTGCATTGGGGCGATTTTTTTTTCGACTATTTTTATTTTTCCACTCCCCACCAAAATTTTTGTTGGACATGTCGAACAAAAAATTCCCTGAAAGTTATAGCCCTTAATATTAATATTAAGTACTTCCCCAGAGCGTGAAAAGATTTTCCATCTAAAATACACGTAAAGCAAAAATTTTTTTTTTCAAAATTCTATAACTCAGCGGCATTTTATGCTATCATATTGGTCTTGGTCTCAATTTACGCAGAATTGAACGATCTTCAAAAGTGTCTACGACGGCGTGAGTGCAACTTACACTGGTGAGATGGTACGGGTCACTAAAGTTGATTTTTATCCAAAATTCTCGTTTTTTCGCTGTTATCTCCGAAATAATTACCTTTACCGAAAACATGTACAGGATAATTTTGTTGGAAATTCAATTTCCCACAAAAAAGGTCCTCTAGACCTAAATGCTCAGATGAATATTTCTTGAGATATTGAACTTTGACTTACTTTTCGTAAATAAAAATTTTATGGTTTATTGAATCAAACGTTTCAAATTGTTGATATTCCATATCATAATTTATGATATATCATATTTATGATATTTATCATAATTATGTAAACAATAAACCATAAAAATTTTATACCAAGTTAAGGTGAAATTTTATATCAAGTAAGTTAAAGTTCAATATCTCAAGAAATATTAATCTGAGAATTGAGGTCTAGAGGACCTTTTTTGTAGGAAATTAAATTTCCAACAAAATTATCCCCTACATTTTTTCGGTAACGTTAATCATTTCGGAGATAACAGCGAAAAAACAAGAATTTTGGATAAAAATCAACTGTAGTGACCCGTACCATCTCACCAGTGTAAGTTGCACTTACGCCGTCACAAACACTTTTGAAGATCGTTCAATTCTGCGTAAATTGAGACCAAGACCAATGTGATAGCATAAAATTCCGCTGAGTTATAGAATTTTGAAAAAAAAAAATTTTGCTTTACGTGTATTTTAGATGGAAAATCTTTTCACACTCTGGGGAAGTACTTAATAATAATATTAAGGGCTATAACTTTCAGGGAATTTTTCGTTCGACATGTCCAACAAAATTTCAGGTGGGGAGTGAAAAAATAAAAATATTCGAAAAAAAAAATCGCCCTTGTGTTGCATACAACTTTATTAGTAGCTGATTTTCATGCTACTTATACTTGATGACATGGAACTGCTGTTGAACAGATGCAGTTGCGGTGAAATATCCTCATACTGATAAGGAGTTTGAAGAGCTGGCTAGTGAATGGTTTCGTCAAGCAGGTCAAAGATACAAGAGAGAATTAAAAGCCCACTCAAAGTAACTTCAAATTCCGAATACCAAGGTCACGTGAAATTGAAGTAATTCAGCATGAACGTTTCGTGACCATATGTATAGTTTCATTAAGTACATTATTATAATCCTTGAATCCTATCCATAAGACTGATTGCGTGAAGTATTAATTTAAGCACATTTCGTACAAATTCTTCATTAATATTGCTGAGTGATTGCTCCAAATGGCCATATACTTGTTTACACTGATCGTGTGTCTAACGCAGATAACTGCGATTACTCTTAACTTTATCTCGAAACACAAAAGGTATGAAGCATTGTATCTATAATCATCTGTCGTCTGTAATAATCTTTCGAACAAACACAAATACTGAATGTATGAAGGCATATTAGTAATTAGCACTATTAAGTCTTGCCACAACACATTTTTATCAAGTTTATCAGTATAGTATTTTTTTTTATTTGACCTTGTTAGACATGGGTCGTGCTCCAAATCAAAGTGATCATTAGGGTGATTCACAAGCATCGACCATATTCTTTTTTCAAAGTCACACCTCATCGCTATTTTCTATTTTCCATTCAAAATACATAGGAAATGTTCTTTCGGAACTGCTGGATTTTTATATCTCAAGGACTAATCTACTTAGAAAAATTCCGGCTAGCTACTTCTGTTCAAAATTAAACATTCTACGAAAAAGGTTGATAACCGAAACAGATTCATCAAAAAAGACCCAAGATACTTTTTTTGTAGAGCGTTCAATTTCGAACAAAAGTAGCTATGCAGATTTTTTTGACGTAGGTTAGTTCTTGAGATATAAGAATCGAAAAGTGCCACAAGAACATTTCCCATGTATTTCAAATGAAAAATAAAAAATAGCGACGAGGAACCTCTAAATATCAATACTAAGGGCTCATATTTTAACAGACATCCTATTCCACCTCACTGCAGCAACTATTGAATGTGTGACTTGGAAAAAAAATATCGATTTTCTTTAATCACCCTAATGATCATGCATTTATATTTTAATGTTATTATAAAACAAATGAACATATGATGTATCATATTTGTAATACGTTCATCTAATATATCGATATTAAAGTAAACTATCTTGTAAGTATCAAACGTATAAAGCATATCACACTGACTCTAGTTTTCATGTAATACGTATGTACACGATTTTGATGCAAAATTTAAATA
This sequence comes from Macrophya alboannulata, assembly GCA_949628255.1. Classification (NCBI taxonomy): domain Eukaryota; kingdom Metazoa; phylum Arthropoda; class Insecta; order Hymenoptera; family Tenthredinidae; genus Macrophya; species Macrophya alboannulata. The sequence goes on along the minus strand of OX451206.1, from coordinate 29,841,164 downwards.
AATATTGCCATAAGTGGTCCGTTCCTGATATCTGCTAATATCTCGTTCCCTATGTATATTATATAGGCATATATTATATAAACGAGATATTAGGAGATATTAGGAACGTACTACTTCTGGCAATAATTTGAATAATATTTATACCAATTCTGATATTTATATAAATTTTGCAGCTAAATCGTATACGTATTATCCGAAAGTTCGAGTCAGTGCATTTAATAAGCTAATAATAAAAATAATAATAATAAACTTAGATATATATATATATATATATATATATATATATATATATATATATATATATATATATATATATATATATATATATATATATATATATTCTTATAAGCCAGTACGTATGCATATATTGTGTACATCAGTCATTCTTAAGATCTGTGATCACTATTCAAAAATAGTTTTATAAGGTATAAAGGCAATATTATATTTTTGATTAATGTATACGTATGAGTAAAATAAATTGTTTGTGTGACACATACCGTGTTTTGCGCAATTCGTATCCAATTATACCTGAATGAGTACTTATATAGGGTTGCCTGTTTCTTCTGACATATGCGGAAAGCGTGGGTGTACTCATTCGCTTTTTGTGTGTAGCAAGAAAGAAACAACCCTGTATAAGTGCTCGAATACGTAGTATCCGTATGACATAGCTGATACATCAGATATAAACTATCTAAAATACGTTAGCGTTACATACCAGGCAAAGTCATCACACTATTATAATCTATACCAATTACATCCGCGTACTGTGGTAATTACATCCGAACACTGCAATAAGCCTACTTCTACGATGCATGAAATATTGCGATGACATCGATGCTACATATATCTTATGCAAAACTGCTTTCAAGCGACAATCTGTAACGCCTACGTAACTTGAGGCCATGGTTTTCTAGCGATGAGCTGTTATTGTGACGTCATAGTTACATTACTCAACACGTAATCATTTTGTAACGGCGATCTAGAAGCGTTACGTCAAGATGATGTATATTTGTGACAGAAATTTTGGAGTACACTCACTCTGTATGTACTTTCAAAAAGTTGTTACTGTGACGTCAAAGTTACATCACTTACACGTATTTGTGTTGGAGCCTTGATCTATTACCCTAACGTCATTGTAACATTTACTTGTGGCGGACATTTTCGAGTTCACGGACCTTACATCCACTCTACACAATACGTAACTGTGACTTCCGGAAGAACAGAGATTTTGTACTCACGACATAACTGCAATAGAACTGTGCTCACTGGGTTATTTCTGGTACAAATACTTACGCTGACGTTGGAACAAATTCCTACAAGGAAAGTAGTTACAATACAAAATTCGGTCGTAACAGTTTTTATTAATCAAATAACACAGTGTATATGGGGCATTCCACGCCAACTCGACCAACGTCTTTGAAAAGGTTCAGGACCTCGAAAAATTTTTTTTTTTTGCATTCATCGTAATTCATATTTGAAATTCCAGGGACCTAATCCACCTTCTAAAAAATCGGTGTGAGTGAATTCGATATATTTAGAAAGTTACATCGCTGTTATATTTCAAAAAATTTCAAAAATTATTATGTTCATAGTAATTTTTGTATCGAAGACGGGCATTTCAGTATAGTAAATGTAATTTTGAATTGCACTCGCTCTATTTCAATTATAGACTTTGTAATTCATTTGCGTCTAGCTTGTGAGCTACGATACTTTTGGATCCATTGATATAATATATACAAGTGTTTAGAACACTTCCTGTTCCTTTTTGACACTATGATTACTCTATGTCTGGAAGCTTAGCAGACGTTTGATTCATCCGTGAGGCGTGAGGTTTTGAAATTAGGTATGCCCGTGAAGAATACAGTATGTGTTATTTTGAGGACAGACCTGTAAACAACAGTATTTTAATGCTGTCCCCGAAGGAGACAATTGATATGTACTCGCGATTTTGAGGACAGTCCCTAAAATATTATCATTTTCCTGATGTCCTGAAATTGATCGAATGATACATGGTGTCATTTTTGAAGACAGTCCTCGAAGTATCAGCATTTTACTGGTGTCCTCGAATTGAACGAATCATATACGGTGTAATTTTTGAAGACAGTCCCCGAAGTATACGTAAGCTGGATTTTATTTTGAGGACCGTCCTCAAAACAGCCAGATGTCCTCAAAATAGCCAAATGATATACGAATAAGTCCTCAAATTATACTTTTGACAAACATATATATATATATATATATATATATATATATATATATATATATATATATATATATATATATATATATATATATATATATATATATATATATATATATATATATATATATATATATATATGTATATATATATATGTATATATATATATATATATATATATATATATATATATATATATATATATATATATACAGGGTGTTCCAGACCACCCGTACACCCCTTTTGAAATCTAAAATACATGGTTTAGCGAAAAATGCTTCAGATAAAAGTTGCTGAGCTCTGAGGGGCACACTTTGTGATGGCCGTGTCTGTGACCTTGGAGGTCGTCTTCAAGGTTATTTCAAGGTCAACTTTGTTTTTTTAAATAGAAACCCATATTTTCAACCCCGGATTCGGAAAGAGCAGAAGATTCCACGTTCAGATCATGTATTACACGTGGGGTTTGTTCAACTCCTATGGTGTTGTACACCCATTTATAATGAAGAAAATTTACCATTCTAAGTTCTTCGAGCAGTTGATTGTTTTCTGAGAAGGGTAAGGGCTCCGATCCAACAAAATGGAGCTATTTTTGAACACTTGATCTAGAATTTCCATTCTCTTTGATTATTCATATTCTTCAAAAAGAGAAAAACAAATTAATAATATTGTGATTTATTATGTCATTATATCGAAATATGTTGATTAACCGACCGTAGTAGCGTAGTGCTAGCACTCGAGACTGCGGAGCGGGAGGACATGGGTTCAAATCCCCGGCTTGTCGAGAAAGGCCTGAGCGTCAACCTGCAGAATTTGTAAGACGGGTCACGCCGTTCAGGCGCTGGATTGTGGCAGGCTGAGGATTGGAGCACTTGGTCCGGCTACACTTGGACAAGGTTTTTCGGCAGTTTTCCCTCGTCCCTCGTGCGAATGCGAGTGTTTCTATATCTAACTGCCTTGCTTTCCCCCTACTGTTTATTGTTGGTACTTGCCTCGAGCTCATCGCTCTATAAGATATTTAACCATTTGAAGGAAAAAAAAAAAAAAATATGTTGATTATGTCATCGTCGTTTAATTAAAGTTATAACATCTTATTGTCATGGAATTTAATTCAAATAAAATAAATGTTCAACCACTCTCTAAATTTGAATTAGTGAAAAGTCACTATTTAGTAGTGAATAGTCACTATTTGAAATAGTTAAAAGTATACCACTACTAAATAGTGAATATTCACCCATCAAAATAGTGAGAAACTCACTTGTTAGAAATAGTGAACAACTCACTCGTTAGAAATAGTGACTGAATCACTATTGGAATAGTGAACAAATCACTATTGAAATAGTGAACAAATCACAATTGAAATAGTGAACAAATCACTATTGAAATAGTGAACAAATCCCTTATCGAAATAGTTCGATTACTATTTTCTATTTTCTGGAATAATATTCCAGAGCCATTCCGTGATAAAATTTATGTCAGTACGTTGGCACATTCCTTGGCTTAAGGTGGTTCCCTACCCAATTATGACCTTTTCTAAAAACATTGTGCAAAATAGTGCTATTAAGCGGAATATCTCTGCCCGGGCATCGAAAACGGGAAAAAGGGATACGTCGCGACATGCTATGTGCAATTTCGAACACGTACGTCCCGAAACATGTTCGTTTCACGCTAAAATAGAGAAATGTCGTATGGACCAAGCTTTTTTGACAGTTTGGCGATTCTCAAACGCTCGAAATCATGGCGACTCGTCGTGTTTGGTGTTGTCGGCGACGCCTCCGAGATGGCGTGACGCACGAATATGGTAGAACGGGTAAAACAGTCGCTGGTCTAGAACACCATGCTACACGATCACTGTTCGATATACTGGTCGGTCACTGGACAAAATCAGCTGTCAGTGATAAATACGTGTGGGAAGTCCGAGTCTTTCAAAATTATCACAGAATGTTGTTATTGTGGTCAAGAACCACAGAAGACTAACGGAGCCGGAACGTTTCAATGGTAAGTGCATAAACGAAATATAATGATGGTATAAATTACGCCATTTATATTCACCTTCGTTAGGTTAGGTTTGATTAGTTTGTAGACGATAAATTATTTATTTCGCTAGAAACTCGTTGGAGAGGCACGCACAGCTGGGGAGTACACATAAAGAGTAGTTGTGGCAGCGAATTTTTTTTGTCTCTATACTGGTTTTCGAATCAACCAGAGCTACCCCAATCTCGGTCAAATGACAGGCGTCTTCCAAATTTGTCCAAGGAAAGTGAAAGTAAATCTTTGTAGCTATCGCTTCTCTTCGCCACGTCAAACAGGTACTTATACGCTTTGACAGGCATTCCTGCTATCAACGCTGGGAACGACATGAACATGAATCTATAAACCATGCTCGCTTTCAGATATCTTTGCTGGTGGAGGAGACAGGGATTACGAGCCCAGCGAGAACAGCCAACTTGGTCACGATCGTGTCCGGGTACCCGTTTTCATCCTTCCGGCTATGGATCGCCGTACCTTTCGAGGAATATTTCCGTCCCAACAATATGTATGCTTGTTTTGGATACAGGTGAAGAGTAATTTCGTTGTTTTTTTTCGATCATTCGAGCAAGGCCGTATCTTTGCTAACCAGTTCAATAATTAAATCCGTTACAGAAATGCCTGCGGTGACACGAAACTGTGCGCGATTTATCCCTGGAATTATCTACAGCTGAGTACTTTCACGTCTACACCGCAAGTGAAATCACACCGCGTTTCCGGAGAGACGTTGAGGCCTGACAAACTTGTGTTATCGAGAACCAAAATTGAAGACTTGCAGCAATACGAAACGGTGCGCAAGGAACAAATCATTCGATCGAAGAAGAGGATGTCTTCAGTAAATCGATTCATCTTGAAATGAATTTATATAACACCGGTCAACGAAAAAAAAAATCTTTCTCGTGTCTGCGACTAGTTCACTAGTTTTTTATTTGTCATGCATCAAAACAGGGGAAAAATATTTACACCCCCGTTAAAGTTTGCTTTTGTAGTCTTGGGAGAAATAATATCGATTTTATAGTTTTGATAGTCACAGTAAACTAGTTTCCCATATTTTGACTCGATGAGTAGAGGGAAGAGGAATGGTTACCATTGTTGTTGGTATTCATTATATAATTCATCATTATCATTGTTAGTATTCATTATCATTGAAAGTATGATGGGGGACTGTACTCAGGGTTTAGTCAGATAAAGTTCTTTTGAACATAACAAGAATAGTAAACGGCTTCATTTTTAATCTCTGTTTTGTTTTGTAATTTGAAGTTGAGAGAATACACAAAAATGTTTGTTTCGGTTTATTATCAGCTGAATAATAGAAATCATAGAATTTATTAAATTTTGAAATAGCATTCTCCTGGATGCAAAAGCAAATTTTTTTGACAAATAGTAATTTTTCTCTGTTCAGTATCACTATAAGAACTCTAATGATCAGGTATGGAAATCCCAGGCACTAAATCCGTGTAGACTTGTGTAATCAGTTTGTACAAATTTACATCAGATGTATCGATATAAATTTAAATGTCGGATCATTCGATTTAATGATAGGTGGTGTTCTAAAACGCGTGTCAAATAATTGTGGTGCAGTGGGACGGATACAAAATGTTCTTGTTCGCTCTTTCCTGAAACGAATCTAATATTTATCATTTCGAAGCTTTTATGCTTTACAATCTAGTGTATATTTTTCCATTTCACAGAATTCTGATGAATTCCTCTGTAAAAGTTTTCGACTTCGTAGAAATGAAAGAACCAAGACCTAATTTGTGATTATCGATGTATCCAAGCAAAAGGGGGATTTTTATGTAGACGATGGGTATATGTCAACCTGAAAACGAATCCTTATAATAAATTGAGATGAAACAAAATATTATCGATTATTCACATGTTTATTCATCCACACATCTCCATATATCTATACTATATGATTATTCATATATTTATTTATTCATTAACACATCTACGAAATAATAAAGCCAATCAGTATTTCAAGCTCTGCCACTTGAGCCCAGTCCGTAAGGACAGAATGGAAGAGAATGACTGTACTAGTAAGTCCGTAATCGGCAGCAAACTGCTCTTCCCGGCCCAAGGCCCGTGTGTTCCATCTGTACTGCTGGCATTCTTTCGGTTATTCAATTCCTTCTGTCAGAAAAAAAGAGATACATCTAATATTTCCAAAGTCAATTCTGATCAACAAATCAGATAACGTGTAAGAAATCTGTACTGATTCGTATGAATGACTACGAGCTTTTGCCAAAAATTAAAATCAAACAATACCCACAGACGGGCTGGAACTTTCGATTCCGGCGTTGCCACGGGCAGTGGAACGCTACCGTCTTAGTCACGGTACTGGCTTCGCAACAGTTGATTTTCAAAGTATATGACGGGTTCAGTGACGGCGTCAGGCGAGAGCAGGCCTCCGACCGTTCAAATTTTCGTAGAAATTTTCGATCGCGCGATTGCGCTTACAAATGAACGTTTCGTATTTTGCTTCGATCACGATTTCTTCCGTTCGGCCTGTTACTTTCCTCAAACTGGGATTGCTCCGAACGTTTGGTGAGCGAGGTTCTACGGTAAGCATGAGGCCACTATCTCCGATACGCGACGTCTCAGGTAAGGTTTCCATGCGCGCGCAGGCCCTGGGTTCCGCTACTAGCCGCGAAGTTTGTTTTTGGCGCGGCGTGTCACGTGGTCTTGAATGGTGTCAGTGTTCGGTGCAGGCGTCAACATCACCCCCATTGTCGTCCGAAACCTTCGCTACAGTAAGTATACCAAATTTGCAAGCTCAACTTTGCTAAATTTTACCTCGAGGTGGCTCGTTTCTTATCTTCAAATTTCAATCCTATTTGCAGTGAAAAATAAATGTACGAAACGAAGCGAAGGAAAAATACTCGTAGAACCCGAATGAGCTCGAAAATTATTTAGAGACCGCTGCCGGAGCTTTTGTTTATCATTTTTCACAAATATTTTCTCGTTACTGTTATACTTCGTAATTGGTATTGATATTGGCACGGAGTACGAATATGGGCACCTAGTCCTATAAAAAACTGCTCATTATTGTACTAGCTCCAATCCTCGCTACTCGCCATTGCTGATCGGCTACTCTGTATACCGAAAACAAGCAAAAGACCACGTGTAAACCGCTACCGGATCTATTGAAACTATACGGCCGAGAAGCATGGGTGCAGAATTATACGTGAATAATACGAATTTTATGGGGACAGCCAACTCGTCACACTAAAAAATCCCTAGGGTATTCGGGTGGCTAGACCAGCAGTGACACTAGGGAGATTTTTGGCGAGTTGGCTATCCCCATAAAATTTGTATTATTCTGCGCCCATGCTTTTCAGCCGTATAGTTTCAAGAGATCCTCACGGTAGATATGGATAATTCACGTTAACTCGATGAACAAAAAACATTGACCCTCTCCAATTTTTCAGCGATTTGTTATATGGTAATCCTTGGTTTCAAACACTTCTCAGATTTCTTCTAATTTTTTTATCCAGCCGTTCTTGAGTTCTAAATTGGCGAATAAAAACAACAACGTGATTGATTTTGTCGGAAAAGTTCACAAAAATACTATGACCAACGACGAAAATTTTCCGGTCATAAAAAAAATGGATAGATTTTTCTGTATAATTATTTTCTATTATCTTTTGCCATTGCATTCACATCATGGGGCGAAAACAAACGACCCTGTACAAACATTATCATTCACGTACTATTCGTAGAACACATGCATTATTAGATTATCAAATTTTCAATTTCTTGCGCTGTTTCCTATCTAAAAATCACTAATCGAAGTTTGTGAAGAAAGAATATTTGTGATGGCAAATCAAAATAAGAAAAAAATGAAAGATAAATCTACCCATTTCTTTTATAACCGAAAAATGATCGTCGTTGGTCATACTTTTTTTGAGAATTTTCCAAAACAAATCCATCATGGCGGTATTTTGATGTTTCGAATATTCAGGTTTCAAAAACGGGTAGATCAAAAAATTCGAAAAATATCGGAGAAGTGTTTCAAACCAAGAACTATCATATGAAACAATTCTGGAGAAAAAAGCGAATAGGGCCAAAGTTTTTGGTTCGATGAGTTGACGTGGAATTCCCCATATGGTATATTGTGATACACGCGCGGAATGTAGGCAATATCTGATGAGTGTTTCTTGCCGCACGAGCCGAAGGCGACTGCGGTAATGACACAAGCGAGATATTGCCTATCCGCACGTATCACACGATATTTTTTGAAACTCTGCAAAGAAGGTTTGATTTGAGAGACAGATTAAATAATTAACGTACCTCACAATGCTACTGCCCGCTGCCATAACACTAGTGCATAAAGTTGAGTGTTCGCGATACGCGCAAGCACTAACTCTTCTTTTCTCCACTGTTATGCTCGGTTGTATGAAGAAAATTCTCCCTAGATTGAGACAAACGATGGGTTTCCCAACGAATCCGATTGTTGTCAACAATGGTATCCATCGGGTAACCATAGGTTAGTCTTAACCTAGGGATAATTTTTTTTATACAATTGGGCATTTGGAAATAAGATAATTCACGCTCGCTACACAGTTCTCGAAAAAAACCTGTGAAAAAACTTTCGGAGCAGGTGTTGCAATAGTATATTGTGTATCGGAAGTAGGCGATTACTGAATCGCCTTTTAGCCCGTGATGCACACGATATTTTTTGTCGAATACCTGCACCGGAAGTTTGCTCGGAAGTGCATGTAAGAACGAGCAAAATCTACTTTATTTGCCGCTCTAGGACGGAAAAGTGCACTTTCGGGTGGAAAAAGCTACTTTTCATCCGGTCCACATGAGCGTAAAGCATACTTTCGGTGTAGGTAGGGCAAAAATATCTTTTGACTGGTTGGGGTTCTACGTATATCCTTTTTGCTTCATTTCGTACACTTTTCCGGGTGCCAAATGGGATTAAAATTTGAAGATCAAAAGTAAGCCAACCTATGATACTTTTCTGGTCGATCGCATTATCGAGCACTATAGAATTTGTGTCCCAATCAGCAAATGTCCGAACAAGACGTGCGTGAGGGGTTGTCGCGGCTGCAGGAGATGCGCGAGCAGGCGCAGGCGACGCTGTCGGAACTGCAGCAAATGCGGGAGGAGGTGAAGAGGGAAAGGGAAAGCCTGAATCGGGAGAAGGCGGAGCTGGAAAGGGAGAGGCGTGAGAAAGATGAGCAAGCGAGAGAGGAGCGGGAGAAGGAGGAACGGGAGAAGGAGGAACGGGAGAAAGAGGAGCGAGAGGGAGAGCAGCGGGAGAAGGAGGAGCGAGAGGGAGAGAAGCGGGAGAAGGAGGAAAGGGAGAAACAGAAGCGAGAAAGAGAGAAGCGGGAAAAGGAGGAAAGGGAGAAACAGAAGCGAGAGAGAGAGGAGCGGGAGAAGGAGGAACGGAAGAAAGAGGAGCGAGAGAGAAAAGAGCGGGAGAAAAAGGAGCGGGAGACACAGGAGCGAGATAGGGAGGAGCGGGAGAAGGAAGAACGGAAGAAAGAGGAGCGAGAAAGAAAGGATCGGGAGAGAAAGGAGCGGGAGAGAAAGAAGCGGGACAGAAAGGAGCGGGACAGAAAGGAGCGGGACAGAAAGGAGCGGGAGACAAAGGAGCGGGAGAGAAAGGAGCAGGAGAGAAATGTGCGGGAGAGAAATGAGCAGGAGAAAGAGGAGCAGGAGAGAGAAGTGCAGGAGAAAGAGGAGCGGGAGAGAGAGGGACGGGAGAGAGAGAAGAGGGACAAAGAGAAGCGGCAGCGAGATATAGATGAGGTACATACATATGTCATATTTTACTAAATTTTATGAGTCTTGAACTATAAAAGCCAACACAATCCGACAAATCGAATAATCCCATATTATACAAACAGACATCCATGCTTATAAGAATTTTTTTGCTGTCAGTTACTTTACATTTGGCAAAAATTGAGTACGTTCTACAACATTGTGAATGCAACACTTGCATTGTGAATGCAACACCTGTAATCGTTTATCGATCATTCCATGTCAACTCGACCTGTCGCAGACTCTCACCACTTTTAATTTGTTTTATTTAAATATTCTAAAAATCTGTATTTCAACATTCTTAGCCATTGTTGATTCGATCGAACGATATTATTTTCATAGTCAATGTATATTATTGATCTTCCGAGAAACGTAACTAACGATTTTCTGCAGTAGCTAGTCACATGTTTAATTATTGGTAATTACAGTTTCACCCATTACAATTGGTATATATGTTTCGAAACACAAAGCTCCCAAAGTCCGTCATGATTTCAGCAGTATATGTTGTGATTGCAAATATTTACGAAATGTTGCGTTCCAAAGATTTCATGATAATATTTTATCCACTTACAGTCAACCGAAAGAAGCCGATCCACCCCTAGGCAACAGCGGCGGGACGATCGAGATGTGGCGTGAGTATGCGACCAACTGTAACAATTTTTTTTTAGCACGTACTCGACAGTGCATCAATCCGCCAGAATTTTATCAGAGCACATTTCTCGACGAAAATAAGAGTCAGCTAGGCTCGTCCTTCGCACGATATGAAGCCCTCTATACCTATATTATAAAAACAATTCAATTGGACGCGGAGGTTAGCCGTGAAATGAGCGCTACTAAGACCTTATCGACTCACACACCCTTTAAACCTAGGAAATTTTTTATTGGGTGTTGAGGTTGTGGATTGCGGAAAGGGACGTACACTGAAGAATCATTATTTCAATAAATGATTGTCCTGCAAGGAGAAAGGCGGTAAGAAGGACGGCGGGAAGGGTGGTAGAGGAAGCAGGGGCGGCGGGATGGCCAGAGGCGGCAGGGAAGGCCGGGGTGAACAGGCCCGATTTTATTTCACGTTCAAATAAAAAAAAAAAATAATAAAACTAACATTTAACAAAATTCATGTTTCATTTCATTTTATTGTATTCATCCTTATCACCAACGCTTCCAAAGCAAGGACGCATGCACAACAGTTTTTTGGCCAGTATACAAAATCTTTCCGTTCTGTAGTTGATTTATTCATCTTACAAGAACTCTGCGATGTTGATCTTTCAATATTGATGCTTTCAATTATTCGGTACCGTTTATGCTATAACTTCCTACCACCAAAAAAATCGTCCAAACTTTGTCACATTTATCGTGTCAAAGTGTACCTAAGAAGAGAAAATATTCAAAAATACATTCAGCACGCCCAAGAAGACGAAATCATGCCCCAGATCTGGCACACCCGTCTTGGTAAATCATGACAATATCATATGTCGAGACAGCAGCGTTTGCTCTCCATTTTAAATTTCACTCAGTTATCAATTATAATTCAATAATTTACACAAAATCAACTATTTTATTTCCAAACGCTCGACGCGGCCTGGGTCAAATCTGTCGAGGCTCATAATACAAAATCGGTTAATAACATATGATGGTAATAATATATTATATTGTAATTTTGATAAAGATTAGCGCCAGAATTACAAATTTCACAAAGTTGACGTAAGAGTCACACTTATACGGAAGTTAACGCAAGAGATGTACAAAAGTCAGCGTAAGAGTCGTTAACAAAGGTTGACGCAAGAAGGATCTACCTAACGCCGGTCGATAGCTCAGCGCTTGCGCATAATCCTAATTTCAAACGTCTATATCAAACGCTATTCGATTTGAGTAGACGATGGCGTAACGGCGGTAATATTCAAACTGTCATATAAAATATTAAACTTTTACTTTAATCCAGAGTAAACTTAACTAAGGATTCTAACCCTCACGTTGAGCTTTTAAAATAGAATTCAGTTTTCCTGTTACAATATGTTATACGTTAGCCGTTTTTCTACTCATTCGACTGGTATGCCTTTGAAATACATAGTTACGTACTCAGTATATCATCATATTATTACGAATAATTCTCAGATGGCATCTCACTGTCCGAAAGACAAATATAATACTATATTATCGTCGACTGTAGTGTAGTTACTAGAAATTAAAAAAGAACAGCGTTTTTCTAGGGCAATTGGGTAACGACTATGAGCCGCGTAATAGATAACGCTGGTAGTTTCTTTCCTTTGGTTCTTATACTCCTTTGTCTGAAAATCGAACGAGTATTATGTTCAAGCAATTACGATGAAGAAGTATCACCAGCAGTCGATTATCAATTTTTCGTTACCTTGTAACCTGCAGAACAAAAATCACTTGTCATATATAGGCGTGTTGATATGAAATAAAAATTGCTCGTGAAAACTTTTAAAAAAGGAATTGACTACTTAGACATGGGAAGGTTACAACCAACAGATTGTAAGTGACACAATGAGATGCGAAAGTGCCAAAAAAGATTATATTCGTTCACACTTTTTGTGCTATTAGCGCTGAAATTTAACTGTATTGAAAATATAGCTCTTGGACCAATAGGTTATTATTTGTTGTTAGTAATAAAACTGAAGGTGCGGATTTTTGTCAAGTGGGAACACAAAACGATTTATCCAATTTTAATCAAGCAATATTTTTGGCTCCATGCCGAAAGTTCTTTTAGATGAAGACGTCTGTACTCCGGAGATCATTTTCATAATGAGTGAACGTCAATTATTTGCTACTCACGTAATCACGAGTATTTCCAGGAGACGCCACGAGGAGGCTAATTGACAATGTCTCCCACAAGGTTTTCCTTGCATCGATCTGCTCGGTCACCTTGTAAAAGAGATGCGAGTCTGCGACGGGGCGTTCGATCAACTCCGAAGAGCTGCGAACTGTTGAACAATTGTTCGAGTCGACTGCTCGGTCACCTCGTGAAAGAGATGCGAGGCTGCGACGGGGCGTTCGATCAACTCCGAAGAGCTGCGAACTGTTGAACAATTGTTCGAATCGACTGCTCGGTCACCTCGTGAAAGAGATGCGAGGCTGCGACGGGGCGTTCGGTCAACTCCGAAGAGCTGCGAACTGTTGAACAATTGTTCGAGTCGACTGCTCGGTCACCTCGTGAAAGAGATGCGAGTCTGCGACGGAGCGTTCGATCAACTCCGAAGAGCTGCGAACTGTTGAACAATTGTTCGAGTCGACTGCTCGGTCACCTCGTGAAAGAGATGCGAGTCTGCGACGGAGCGTTCGATCAACTCCGAAGAGCTGCGAACTGTTGAACAATTGTTCGAGTCGACTGCTCGGTCACCTCGTGAAAGAGATGCGAGGCTGCGACGGGGCGTTCGGTCAACTCCGAAGAGCTGCGAACTGTTGAACAATTGTTCGAGTCGACTGCTCGGTCACCTCGTGAAAGAGATGCGAGTCTGCGACGGGGCGTTCGGTCAACTCCGAAGAGCTGCGAACTGTTGAACAATTGTTCGAGTCGACTGCTCGGTCACCTCGTGAAAGAGATGCGAGGCTGCGACGGGGCGTTCGGTCAACTCCGAAGAGCTGCGAACTGTTGAACAATTGTTCGAGTCGACTGCTCGGTCACCTCGTGAAAGAGATGCGAGTCTGCGACGGAGCGTTCGATCAACTCCGAAGAGCTGCGAACTGTTGAACAATTGTTCGAGTCGACTGCTCGGTCACCTCGTGAAAGAGATGCGAGTCTGCGACGGAGCGTTCGATCAACTCCGAAGAGCTGCGAACTGTTGAACAATTGTTCGAGTCGACTGCTCGGTCACCTCGTGAAAGAGATGCGAGTCTGCGACGGGGCGTTCGGTCACCTCCGAAGAGCTGCGAACTGTTGAACAATTGTTCGAGTCGACTGCTCGGTCACCTCGTGAAAGAGATGCGAGTCTGCGACGGGGCGTTCGGTCAACTCCGAAGAGCTTGTCGCCGAAGAGGTAGTCTGGATCCATCGCAATGAAGAGAAGAAGAGAAAGAGATAGAAACTGAGAAAACCGGGGGTAGTTATCAACTTCGGGTCATCCCCCTCGCGTCACCCCAACATCAACGAAGAGAAGAGAAATAGTTTAGTTTAATAGAGAGAGATGGAAACTGAGATAACCGGGGGTAGTTATCAACTTCGGGTCATCCCCCTCGCGTGACCCCAACATCAACGAAGAGAAGAGAAATAGTTTAGTTCAATAGAGAAAGAGATAGAAACTGAGAGAACCGGGGGTAGTTATCAACTACGGGTCATCCCCCTCGCGTGACCCCAACATCAACGAAGAGAAGAGAAATAGTTTAGTTTAATAGAGAAAGAGATAGAAACTGAGAGAACCGGGGGTAGTTATCAACTACGGGTCATCCCCCTCGCGTGACCCCAACATCAACGAAGAGAAGAGAAATAGTTTAGTTTAATAGAGAAAGAGATAGAAACTGAGAGAACTGAGGCCAGAACTACGCACTTGGGAAGGCGGACAATACCTTGCTCTGTATTATTTCCAAAAGATGATTTCTTAGTTTCATCACGTCATTCGAGTACGTAGCATGCACAGGGTTTCCTCCCAAGGCTACTGTAGTAGCGAAAGCTGCTGCAAATACTCCACAGCTCGAACCGTCTGGCTGCTTCTGGACTGCTGGAAACACGACATTTCCGGAGTTCAAATTCGGGTAGCGCAAGAAAATGAACTTTTTTTCTTCCGCTTTCAACGACTGATAGCCGGCACAGCCTAGGCTGTCGTACACGAATAGTTGAGTACCATCAAAATGAAGACATCGCCAATGCCTAAATGCATTGCCACCGATAATGTGGATGTCTTGCGATGCACTGCATGAAGGTTTGATGAATCGCGGATGGGATAGCCAAAGCGAGGTCGCCGTATCAAACTGGGACGTTTGCTTAACTACTGATAAGAACTGATCGATCGACGTATCATTCAGCAATGAATTTTGTGATAATACATCTCTTCTGATGTCGTCAATTCCCACATTTTCATTCACTGATTCCAGAATGTCAATTTCCGTCTGCGTAGGGCTGTCACTGACAAGCTCGTCTGATACGACGACCCATGTAATCCCATCATGGCGTTCCTTCGGGGCTTTAGCGGGCGCGGCGGCCACGACACCACGTGATCGTTGGTTTGATTGCGTCGATTGATGCGCGTCTGGAGTTATTAAAACGTAATCATGCTCGTGATCAGAACTGCGCTTCCTTATTCTTATCGGCGGGACTCGTGATTTTTTCTTCGATCGGCGGATTTCTTCATCAGAGGATGCTACAAACCAAGACACTCCGCCTTTTGAAGAACGTTTACCTAGTAAGGTGGGCATGACTCTGGGTTCCTCTTCCGAGAAACTAGATTCCTCCTCCGCCGAAGTTACGGTCCAAGACTCTGGATCACTCGGATCAGCTCTACTGAGCCGTAAGGGTGCAACTTTCTTACCTCGGCCAGATCTGATACCTTCCGAATCGCTTTCGGTGTCAGCGCTGACCGCTGGGCGAAGTGAACTGTCTTCATCATCTTTCCCAGGTGGTTCTATCGCTCTTTCGCGTTGCGTACTACTTCCAGCTCCCGATGCCTGCACAGCCTGGCTCTTTAATCGCCTAGCTTCCAGAACATATTTGGGTTCACGGATTGGCATTTTACGAGTGTATCGTCCGTCTATTATTTCCGGTAGAAGGCATTCCTTGTAAAACCGAGTCAGCAACGGTTCCATTCGATCACTCCAGAATGCATCATCCCGTGGTACTTTGATGTACTTCAGACCCAATGGCGACCAAACCGCGAAGTAACAAGTATCTGCGCGCGTTATGTGTAATTGTCCCTGCACCTGGTAGTAATAATGATGCAATGTATTCATCTTTGATGGATCATTCTTGTCGAAGTACTTGTGGATTTCCGTGACGCGTTGTTTGATCGCATCTTCTGGATGGTGATTTTGAGCCGAACTTGGACATTTAACTTCGACTATGGTGGTATCGTCGATGATACCGTCTGGACTGGCACCCAGGAACTCAAGTTTCGGATCGATGAATAATCCGCACGGTTTGACCGTGGAGGGACTGCCTTCGTCTGCTAACTTCTGTTGCAGTTCTTCGATGGCTTTGGCCTCGTTTGTCCGACCCCAGACCATAGCGGGTGTACTTTTCACCGACGGGTACAGTATGGACTGTACGGTAGATGAACACGATGTGGTATCATGCATTCGACACACCTTACCGAAGTTCGACGCAGTTAAGATCTTTCTTCGCATCAATTGCCAAAGTACACTGTCGGCTTGCCCTCTTGTGTCGGTTTCAATCTTAGAACGATTTTTTTGATTCTCGAGTAACCTGTCCTCGTGAAGCATTGCCATCTCATCGTACACATGTTCAGGCATATCGGGTTTTTCGGCGTTTGGACCGTAATTTTTGTCCTGCCCCCGATGCTTCCTGTTCTTGTTAGTAGAGGAACTTGGTACGCTTTGCGCTCTCTTACGTTCGGCATTGTTGCGTATTTTGCGCTGGCGCCGAGATTCTAAAGTAGTCATAGTGCTGGGCGGCTTTTTTCCCGCACTTTGGTGGAGTTTCGAGAGGACACTTTGCGTGTTGTGTTGCAGAACGGCGCCAGAAGCTCTGCCCTGGAAAGATCCCTTCACGCCCCAGTTGATCCTTTTTCCACCTGTGAACTTGCACACTATGGCATTGAAGGATTCTGCAATGTTGTTCGTAGCGTCGTATAGTAAGCTGTTAGCATGCAAACTCAAATGTTCTAAGGCCACTTGCAGGGGCTGGAAGAGTCCTGCTGTTTTGAGTTCCTCGACGGCAGTTATTCCTTCGGCAGTGGACTCCTGCTGACAACATCCTCGCAGTTCGTTGCACCTCCTGTGGTCACCGAAAACGTGGTTCGGTGCGTTCTGCACATCGGCTTTCAAGAGTTCAATTTTTCGAGCAGTCGTCATAGCTTCGGCTGTATCTCTTTGCCGATGCGCCACTGACATTTCAATGGTTTCCCTGAACTTCAGCACAGTGCCGCGTACCATCGTCTTCAGTCGGGAAATGTTTCGGCCTTTGGTATTGGCTACCTCAGTGATTTTTCTAGCCAAATTTCGGTGTAGATGGTTGACGCATTCTTTCTTCTCGACTATTAAGCCGAACTCCGCATACGGGTCGTTATCTAGAATCGATTTATAGACACTACTGTCCCCGTCTGCGACCAAAGTCCTGTAAATAACTCCGTGCATTTCAATACTTTTTTTAAATCCTTCCAGTATTGCGTCACTTTCCATCCCTGTGGATGCTTGGTCACGGCCCCAATTCTTAAAGCAGACGTGATCCTTGGGTGTTGTTTTACGAGTGTTTGCCGATCCCGCTGAATTATGATTGGCTGTTATCGCTTGATGCGAGTCCAAAGTTGGTTCACCTTGTGACCCTCCATCGAACGGAGGGCCCGATTGTACCTGTAAACGGAGGTTGGCCACTTCGACTGGCCGCAGATACAAAGCTGCGCGGCTAGGTTGCCATCTATATAAATGATTTGTTGCTAATTAACACTGGTATAAATATTAAGATCATAGATGTACGATATTTCTGTGAAATCAATTATTAGGAGAAGGCGGGACAAGGTGGGCAAGAAGGCTAAGAACCCTAATTTTACCGAAATTCAATACTTGTTGTATTTTGCAAATTTTTCTGAATCAAGAACGTAATATAGGAAATCAAAAATATAAACACTACCTACTCGTCGAAATTTGTGTTTCTTTTCTGAAAAAAAAAACAAATTTTTTTTTTGTCCGGTCATTGCGGTTATTACCTATTAAATGTTCGATGCACACACAGTTCTGTGGACGTATCTATATTACAATCATTTCATAATAAACTCTGTAGTATTGGTAAGAGTACTAAATACTTTTCGAAGAAAATTAATGTCTGCAGGAAGAGAAAAGTTCGTTAGTCACTATTTTGAATCGTTTATGACTTTTTTTTTTAAAAGAGCGTCAAGATTCAGTGAAAAGTGGTGATAACTAAGAAGTCCGTACTCACTGCCGGTACTTTGACAGTGTACTATTTTTTATTGTGGTGCCGAAATATATGGCCCAGGCGCCCACGTTGCACCGTCTTTTCTATATATTTCCTATTTTGGAATATTATATCAAAACAGAGTTGTTATTGACACGAACGGTATAACTCGAAAACCACGTGGATCAGATTATTGTTTGTTTGTCATTACAGGTTGGAATCTTTACTGGTCCTACTATAATGAGACGTATGAACATATTTGTGTACTACAATGCTGTGTTCAATTGTGTCATTACACGCTAGGGCTCAGTTTTCTACGTATCTCATATTCATCTCAAAACTATGATTATCGAATTATACCGTTATTTCGTCCACCTACATGAATCAATGGAATGGTGAAAATTTGAGACCTAATACAGAGATCGTATTGCAATATATCTCCGCTTTGGCGCTAGCTCAACTTGGCTACAAAGTTAAGTTTAATTGAAAAATAATTCTGGATTATAAAAATAATTGTAAAATAAAGAGAGTTGGATTACATCAATTGATTCGATTTCACCATAAATCACAACTGAATTAATTGAAATGATTAAACTGTGGGCAATTTTCCGAAAATGGATTCATTTTGATGATCTGAAGAAGTTAAACTGAATTACAAAAATTAATTAGGAGTAAGAAATTCAGTTTCATTAAATTAATTGATTTGAGTTAGTTTTGCCAATAAGTTAACATGTGTATCAATTCTCGAGTTATTCCCCCATCTCGTAATTTAGACACCAACCATTCGGCGTCTACGATTGCGAAATGCAGCAAGAAGGAGAACAAGAAGGCACATACTGGGTTCTTGAAAGAATTTTTTTTTTTTTGCCATAGAAGTAATTGCATAAAACCAAAAACCGAAAGAAAATTAGGTTTTGTGTGAGCCTGTCATAGTTGAATCGTCAGAAAAATTATAATGTTTTCAAATGATCGTAAAACGCCACGTGACTGTCGCAAGCGAGTGACGTCACGATATTATACGGACGCCACGCGAGTGTTGCAGACTGTGTGATACTTCGTATTACATCGTGACGTCACAGACCATTCGGGTAACTTCGGACGTCATCGGCATTTATAACTGAATTTTCTAAACTCCATATTTCCGTTAAAAAAAAAAATACAAGATTACAAGCACTTTCTTGGTAAAATACGTATATAAACTTTCGATCTAAACCAAAAAAAAATTACGTTCAAGAACCAAAATTCATGCTAACCTCCCACTTGAACAACGGGGCAGCGTATTTCTCGCTTCCGTCGTGGCTAGTTTTTTTTTTAGACTCCCGTTTCTGAACGAGAGTTGATTTTGAGGAAATGCTGCCGGCGGGCTATCTATATCAAATCAATGGGGTCATGTACTTACCGCTGTTCTATCGAGCACTTAGCTCTGTTCTTAGCTGACAGCCGCCGGCAAGGATAAAGACGACGTTTATGTAAAGAACGGTTCCCCATTTCTACGAAACAATGATGGTAGCAGAATAGTGTTTGTTTCTGAGGATCCCAAAAAGCACAACTGAGCAACGATGTTCCTGATGGTCAAGATTAGTCCACTCTCGATAAGCTACACGGAATCTTGCGTGGAGACTTGTTTCGTCCTAGAAGATTTGTTCTCGTCGCGATGCGCTATTCGTTTGGGAAACGCTAAAAACAATTGAGCAGACAGCAAAGTCCTTTGCGCCGTTCGCGCCACCTACGTCGTGCGCGCGGGCGCAGAATCGCAGTGAGGATTTTTCGTACCAAACAACGCGGCAATCGGGTGTTGGCTCGACATTGTTATAATCGAAAGCAGTGTCAAATGAATATTAGAATGCCGATATAAATTACCACTATCGGCCGCAACTGCGCCGAGAGGGGAAAGTTGGGGGGGCAAAGATGTATACCCAATCACAGCAATCCATCCAAGGGTATGCGTATCGCGACCCTTGTTTATTGGATTTTGTCTGCTTTCATTATTTTTGCGTCTTATTCCACAGGTTGAAGTGAGCATTCGGTGTTTTGTATAGAAAATTTCATCTGTCTATTCTTCGCGAAACGTATACATATGTCAACAATAACGGTTGCGACTGTCCAGCTCATTTTTCGACGCTGAATTTTGGAACTTGGAGTGTCAAGCGTGAATGATTTCCAAAAGGTTTCGTAAATCATTGTATTCGGAGTAATATTTGACTATATCAAAGCTTCGGCAAACGTTCGGAGCAATCCCAGTTTGAGGAAAGTAACAGGCCGAACGGAAGAAATCGTGATCGAAGCAAAATACGAAACGTTCATTTGTAAGCGCAATCGCGCGATCGAAAATTTCTACGAAAATTTGAACGGTCGGAGGCCTGCTCTCGCCTGACGCCGTCACTGAACCCGTCATATACTTTGAAAATCAACTGTTGCGAAGCCAGTACCGTGACTAAGACGGTAGCGTTCCACTGCCCGTGGCAACGCCGGAATCGAAAGTTCCAGCCCGTCTGTGGGTATTGTTTGATTTTAATTTTTGGCAAAAGCTCGTAGTCATTCATACGAATCAGTACAGATTTCTTACACGTTATCTGATTTGTCGATCAGAATTGACTTTGGAAATATTAGATGTATCTCTTTTTTTCTGACAGAAGGAATTGAATAACCGAAAGAATGCCAGCAGTACAGATGGAACACACGGGCCTTGGGCCGGGAAGAGCGGTTTGCTGCCGATTACGGACTTACTAGTACAGTCATTCTCTTCCATTCTGTCCTTACGGACTGGGCTCAAGTGGCAGAGCTTGAAATACTGATTGGCTTTATTATTTCGTAGATGTGTTAATGAATAAATAAATATATGAATAATCATATAGTATAGATATATGGAGATGTGTGGATGAATAAACATGTGAATAATCGATAATATTTTGTTTCATCTCAATTTATTATAAGGATTCGTTTTCAGGTTGACATATACCCATCGTCTACATAAAAATCCCCCTTTTGCTTGGATACATCGATAATCACAAATTAGGTCTTGGTTCTTTCATTTCTACGAAGTCGAAAACTTTTACAGAGGAATTCATCAGAATTCTGTGAAATGGAAAAATATACACTAGATTGTAAAGCATAAAAGCTTCGAAATGATAAATATTAGATTCGTTTCAGGAAAGAGCGAACAAGAACATTTTGTATCCGTCCCACTGCACCACAATTATTTGACACGCGTTTTAGAACACCACCTATCATTAAATCGAATGATCCGACATTTAAATTTATATCGATACATCTGATGTAAATTTGTACAAACTGATTACACAAGTCTACACGGATTTAGTGCCTGGGATTTCCATACCTGATCATTAGAGTTCTTATAGTGATACTGAACAGAGAAAAATTACTATTTGTCAAAAAAATTTGCTTTTGCATCCAGGAGAATGCTATTTCAAAATTTAATAAAATCTATGATTTCTATTATTCAGCTGATAATAAACCGAAACAAACATTTTTGTGTATTCTCTCAACTTCAAATTACAAAACAAAACAGAGATTAAAAATGAAGCCGTTTACTATTCTTGTTATGTTCAAAAGAACTTTATCTGACTAAACCCTGAGTACAGTCCCCCATCATACTTTCAATGATAATGAATACTAACAATGATAATGATGAATTATATAATGAATACCAACAACAATGGTAACCATTCCTCTTCCCTCTACTCATCGAGTCAAAATATGGGAAACTAGTTTACTGTGACTATCAAAACTATAAAATCGATATTATTTCTCCCAAGACTACAAAAGCAAACTTTAACGGGGGTGTAAATATTTTTCCCCTGTTGTGATGCATGACAAATAAAAAACTAGTGAACTAGTCGCAGACACGAGAAAGATTTTTTTTTTCGTTGACCGGTGTTATATAAATTCATTTCAAGATGAATCGATTTACTGAAGACATCCTCTTCTTCGATCGAATGATTTGTTCCTTGCGCACCGTTTCGTATTGCTGCAAGTCTTCAATTTTGGTTCTCGATAACACAAGTTTGTCAGGCCTCAACGTCTCTCCGGAAACGCGGTGTGATTTCACTTGCGGTGTAGACGTGAAAGTACTCAGCTGTAGATAATTCCAGGGATAAATCGCGCACAGTTTCGTGTCACCGCAGGCATTTCTGTAACGGATTTAATTATTGAACTGGTTAGCAAAGATACGGCCTTGCTCGAATGATCGAAAAAAAACAACGAAATTACTCTTCACCTGTATCCAAAACAAGCATACATATTGTTGGGACGGAAATATTCCTCGAAAGGTACGGCGATCCATAGCCGGAAGGATGAAAACGGGTACCCGGACACGATCGTGACCAAGTTGGCTGTTCTCGCTGGGCTCGTAATCCCTGTCTCCTCCACCAGCAAAGATATCTGAAAGCGAGCATGGTTTATAGATTCATGTTCATGTCGTTCCCAGCGTTGATAGCAGGAATGCCTGTCAAAGCGTATAAGTACCTGTTTGACGTGGCGAAGAGAAGCGATAGCTACAAAGATTTACTTTCACTTTCCTTGGACAAATTTGGAAGACGCCTGTCATTTGACCGAGATTGGGGTAGCTCTGGTTGATTCGAAAACCAGTATAGAGACAAGAAAAATCCGCTGCCACAACTACTCTTCATGTGTACTCCCCAGCTGTGCGTGCCTCTCCAACGAGTTTCTAGCGAAATAAATAATTTATCGTCAACAAACCAATCAAACCTAACCTAACGAAGGTGAATATAAATGGCGTAATTTATACCATCATTATATTTCGTTTATGCACTTACCATTGAAACGTTCCGGCTCCGTTAGTCTTCTGTGGTTCTTGACCACAACAACAACATTCTGTGATAATTTTGGAAGACTCGGACTTCCCACACGTATTTATCACTGACAGCTGATTTTGTCCAGTGACCGACCAGTATATCGAACAGTGATCGTGTAGCATGGTGTTCTAGACCAGCGACTGTTTTACCCGTTCTACCATATTCGTGCGTCACGCCATCTCGGAGGCGTCGCCGACAACACCAAACACGACGAGTCGCCATGATTTCGAGCGTTTGAGAATCGCCAAACTGTCAAAAAAGCTTGGTCCATACGACATTTCTCTATTTTAGCGTGAAACGAACATGTTTCGGGACGTACGTGTTCGAAATTGCACATAGCATGTCGCGACGTATCCCTTTTTCCCGTTTTCGATGCCCGGGCAGAGATATTCCGCTTAATAGCACTATTTTGCACAATGTTTTTAGAAAAGGTCATAATTGGGTAGGGAACCACCTTAAGCCGTACAAGGAGATAGCCATAAGGAAGAAGAAGAAAATTTATGTCAACAAAACATAACCCTCATTCGTGGTTAGCTACTACATTACGGTCCAATGTCATCGAAAATGATTAAAAATAACGATAGTGTGCAATAAGTAATTTACTCTAAATTAATCGAAATATAAATGCAATAACAAAATAAACTTAGCTGAGATAGATGATCAATTATTTATTGGTGCGTTCGATAGCAACTCGATGGACAGATCTACAGAAGTAGTAATAATAATAATGAAAACCGCGTGGAGGCGCTACGAGCGACACATACACTATTAAGGAATTCAATATTTTGACAGTGAAGTTCACTTCATTTCACTATTTCGGTAGTGAATACAGGAGTCACTATCACAAATAGTAAGATTTTCACTAATTTGGTAGTAAATTGAGGAGTCACTATTTCAAATAGTGAGAATTTCACTATTTTAATTTTAGAGAGCAGGATAAAATTGATGTACTGCTTTTTTGCGTATATTAAAAATCCGCAATAAAAATACCTCATGCGGTATGATTCTGGTAGGGTAACCGGGAGCGCAAAATATCTCTATTCGATAGAGGGCAACTATTTTAATAATAACTTTTCAGTTTCTTAGAATGGGCAATTTTCTCCATTACAAACGGGTAGACAACACCATAGGAGTCGAACAAACCCCACGTATAATACATGATCTGAACGTAAAATTTTCCGCTCTTTCCGAATCCGGGACTGAAAATATGGGTTTCTATTTGAAAAAACAAAGTTGACCTTGAAATAACCTTGAGGACGATCTCCAAGGTCACAGACACTGTCATCATAATGTGTGCCCTTCAGAGCTCAGCAACTTTTATCTAAAGCATTTTTCGCTAAATCATGTATTTTAGATTTTAAAAGGGGTGTACGGGTGGTCTCGAACACCCTGTATATATAATATATTGATTTCTCTATAACAATTTGGTTAGGATATAATAACCTTATGATGTTTCACCGTAAAACAAGGTATTTATTATTTACAAGCATTTACAATTATTTACAAACATTTCATCTACTGCGTACGCTTACCTGTAAAACAAGAAACGACATTAAAAGCTATTATTCCGTAATTATCTGCGACTAACAATTATCAATTTTATTATAGCACGTGTTTTATCTCTTTCTATCTTTGTTCTATCCTTCCGCTTAGTCTCTTGCAGTAACAGGCATGCGCGATACAGTTTGTGAAAGGAATACACACACTATCATATATCATATAATGTATTTCTTTTACATCTCCCTCCCTCGGAGTGTATAATCAGAGATTGAAGTACATATTTCAATTTACATACGAAATTAATTTTGTCTTGTGGAATAAATTCGACTCTGTTTTTCTATGTCCTGTATCTATTTTAAAAATTACGTTCGATATTTTATCTAAGATTTTAAATGGACCTATTTTTAGTTCATCTGTTTTTTTTCTATTTAATTTATTGCCATTTTCCACGTACACCAGGTCACCTACTTTCAAATCATATTCTTCTCTATTTCGATCAAAATTTTTTTTATTATAATCGTGCGATTTTAATGTGTTTTTTAAAGCTATTTCTCTGTCTTTTTTTAAATCTTCTATTGTTTCATTTTGTTGTAGTTCTTCTGGTAGAATGTTGATACTCTTTCCTTCCATTAAGTATATTGGTGAAAATGTTGTTACCGTGTGTTCAGTTTCGTTATAGATTTTCGTGCATTCTTGTGCTATGTTAGTCCAAGCTCTCTTATTTTTTTCTTCATTTATTTTACATCGAATTTTATTTATTAGCGTTTGATTCAGTCTTTCATTTAGTCCATTTGAGAAAGCTGCGTTAACTGCTGTGAATATTATTGGTATGTTTTCTTGATTTAAAAATTGTTCAAAATCTTTTGAGTTTATTCCCGGATATTGGTCTGATAAAATCATCCCTATTTTTTCATTTCGGGGTATCCGTTTGATTAGTTTCATAAAATCGTTTGCGGATTGAGTTTTCGATGTTAGAATATATGCGTACCTTGTGAAATGGTCTACAAGTAAGTGCAGATATTTTTCTGTAGAACGTGTGCCTCCAAAACCTCCAATAGTATGGGTGGGGGTCAAAATTCCGATAGACCAAAAAGTAGACTGGTCGAAATGTCGAATGGCAATATTAACGAATGTTCAAAATATAGAAAGGCGATATCACGAGAACCTTGAAAGTAGTTTCGGAAAAATGAAGAGCATGAAAATACAGAAATAAATTTATATCGATGGCAAAACTTAGAATAGACGACATTGCGAAGGTCGAAATGCCGAATTGGCGATAATATCGAACACTGGAAAAGGCGTGCTGGTAAAAATGACAAATTATGAATACTAATGAAATTTAGTAATTCGAACTTTGTATAGCGAACGACCAAAATCGCTAAGAGTTAAAATTTCGAATTGCATTAACATCGAAGGTCAGGATTCTCAAAACCACAGGAACACTTGATTCAGGAGTTTCTCGTTCCTCAAGCTAGCAGATAGGACTAATAGATGGAGCTGGCTACTGCTAATAGACTACATCAAATAATATTAGCTTCTGCATTGTAAAATTACAGAGGCCGTGCAGATAGATCAACTCTAAATAAGCATGGAATAGTTCAAACAGTTTCAGCAACCTTCACTAATAGTTTCTCAAGACACAAATTATTTTCGAAAATTGTAAGAAAAGAATTTCTACTGATCGGTTGAACCGTTAACTTGCGGAAACATATGTTTTAAAAACGAGTAAGAGTGATTTATTTCAAAAAATTCCACTTCTAAAAACTAGAGGACTGCAAGTAAAAAAAAATTTTTGTTTCATCAATACTTTTGAAATGGATTACCTTTCGGCACGACCACCTAACAATTTATTTTTTATATCATCTTTCATCAGATGTCCCCCTACAAAATGTCTTTTTTCTAAATTGGTCCGGGTGGTGCGTCATAGTCGAAAAAAAATATTGCTTTTCACTAGCAATTCCCAGAATTCCAGAATTGTTGAAATTACCCTGACTGTTCATACTTTCTATTTTACTATTACCATAATCAAAAATATGCATCATTCATGAAAAAAAAAAATTAAATTAATTTTACGAATATGGTATATTTTTTCCAATATTTATTTCTTTATAACAGTATAGCAGCTCCGTCGTGGCTTCGCCCACGAATATAATAATTGTTCTCGTCCGGTACACTCACTCGGTAATAAACGTCGAACCCCCTTATGACCCTTCAGGAGTTAAATTTTGGAAAATCTCTTCTTAGTGAGTCTTTACAGTACAAAAGAAAACTACAATGACAAAATTTCATATTCATAGCTTCAGCGGTTTCAGCTCGGCGATGATGAATCAGTCAGTCAGTCAAGACATGTTATTTTATATGATAGATTAATAATTTACTAATAATATAATAATAGTAATTCACTAATTAGGTACTTAAAAACGGAATCATCAATTATTAAAAAATATAATGCTAGTGTAACAAAGTTAGAAAACTCTATTTATAATATCAATTTCTTCACCAATAATTAGTGACATTCATTTAATGAGATGAATCAATTTTCACCGTCGTTGGTTCAATGACTACATTTATTTTCTCATCTCTGAAGGAGTGACTAAGGATTTGGACTAGTCTTGGAATTCCCGACAGATATCTCCCGAATGACAAGTAATATATGAGTGCTGCACTGTGTAAGCAGCAGCCAACCCTTCTTCTGCCGTAAGCGCATTCACAATAGCATCGTCCGAATCCTGAATATTGGTAACGTAAAGACCAACCGGAAGTCTTAGTCAATCATTAGAAAATTGTAAGAAACATGTAGTCATTGACAATGACAGCATGACATTTATAGGTAAAAAAATTCAGAAGTATAAATAAGGGCTGAATAGATTTTTCCAACTCTGTTATACTATCTGTATAGTATGGATCAACTGAAAATACTGTTTTTAAATAAGTATCAATACCTACACGTGTTATAAAAATATAATGATGAACAAATAATTATTTCTTCCGAAAATTCATTTCACAATCCCTTTTTTTATCAATGATGTATATTCTGATTAACAATAGTATAAGTATAACATATCCTATGGGAGAGCATTAAAGAACATCAACTACTTAAAAAATAGGAAATTTCAGCGGCACTGGAATTTTATAAAATACGAATAAGAAGCGATTTTGTTTGAGTTTAACTGTGACACACCACTCTGTTCAATTGCGGGAAGAATATATTGTAGGAAAGATGATATGGAAAAAAATTTGGTTAGTGTGCTTGAATATATAATCCGACTGAAAAAAATTGAATATATTTTGTACTTGTGATCCCGTAGTTTTTAGGAGTTAATTTTCCTTTTCACAAATCACTCTCAATTGCATTTAAAACATTATTTTAGCAAGACAATCGGTTCAACCAATCGAGAGGAATTTTTATTTTTTTTGCCAAACTTCAACAATTATTTTTTTTTGTTTTATTTTTTTATGAGAACCAGTTTTCATAGACTGCTTGAATTTTCCGGTAATTTGTATTGTTTAAGTGCAAATATATCCTGAAAACTTCACTCGAAAAACCGTAGGGGCAGCCATACTATGCTTACCTTGCTACGGCGTTTTATGTGGTTTTTATCCTCAATATAACAACTTGCAGTATTGAAGCTGACGTTTAAAAAATTTGGAAGTTGAGAACTTCCATCGACAGTAACTCAAACGAACAAATTAACTCAGTCCGTGCCGGAGCGGATGTATTCTTCTTACTTGGCTATGGCCGAAAAAGAAGGCTTGTACTAGGATAAACGTATCTGCATCTACAAAACTACCGTGTACTATTTCAGGAAAGAAGACAAAAGAACGAACTAAAAAGTGTTGTGAAGTGGTTGTGATGATCTATATAACTGTGTATTGAAACGCAAGAGAAAAAGATGCAAGGATAGACTGTTGGATCGGATGCAAGGATAGACTGTTGGATCGGTGCGGATCTTAAGGCCCATCCCTAGTCGCCTACCTCCTTTTTGCCGAAAAAGGGGCGGGGGAGGCACATCTCGATTATTATCCGGGCCCAGGCGTCGAAGACGCAAAAATTAAATGCAGAGCGGCGATTCTATTTCAATTCCAAACACATACGTCCGAAAATATGTTTGTTTTATGTGAAAATAGAGCTGCAGCACCGCTTTTAGATTTGTCAAATGTCAATTTCCTCGGCGGCCATTATTATGTAGCTGTACGCCGAGTTTCGCTTGTCCGGGAGGTAAGTGGCGCCACGAATATATTGCTCCGACGCAAGAATAGTACACTAAGAGAGTGATATCCTTGGGTCCGACGGTAAGTGTAGGAGTCTGTGGGCAGGACGCGCTTGGTATTCTGTGGGTAAGACCGCTCTGGCATGCCGCCATGTTACACGGTACGTGATCTCTTCGCGTGTCTTTATCACTGACAGCTGACTACATCGATCGGTGAGTCGGAGAGATCACGCACCGTGTAACATGGCGGCCTGCCAGAGCGGTCTTACCCACAGAATACCAAGCGCGTCCTGCCCACAGACTCCTACACTTACCGTCGGACCCAAGGATATCACTCTCTTAGTGTACTATTCTTGCGTCGGAGCAATATATTCGTGGCGCCACTTACCTGCCGGACAAGCGAAACTCGGCGTACAGCTACATAATAATGGCCGCCGAGGAAATTGACATTTGACAAATCTAAAAGCGGTGCTGCAGCTCTATTTTCACATAAAACAAACATATTTTCGGACGTATGTGTTTGGAATTGAAATAGAATCGCCGCTCTGCATTTTATTTTTGCGTCTTCGACGCCTGGGCCCGGATAATAATCGAGATGTGCCTTCCCCGCCCCTTTTTCGGCAAAAAGGAGGTGGGCGACTAGGGATGGGCCTTAATGTTCGTTAATTTTCATACACTGTACAGGTAAGTAAGGGTTACAAATTGTAAAACTGCAGCCGCCCCCCCCCCCCCCCCCCCCCATCAGTGATGTATGTACGTAAGGTGTGTTCTTACACTTACTTATTTGTATATTTCATAAACTGCGATATTTGCGTGACCTATTTCACGTCAACGGAAGTTGGACAAATTTCATAATATGTAGATTCAATTTCTGTTTCGATAACCTGATTAGAAAAACTCATGTATAAGATATCTGATTTATTGTATATATCATAGTGTTGGCCGTAACGCGTTTTTTTCATATTCTCGCTTTGTATTGCAATTTCATTTAGTTTGTCACAAGTATTTGAACCCTTCTTAGGAGATGTGATTGTTTGGTAAATTCTCGCGCCTCACGACGTATTTTATTACTGAAAGCTTATTTTGTGAATATACACTATAAAGTTTCAATTCATTAAGGGGTCCAAGAACCACAAATTTAGGATTATTTTTCCAAGTAATCACAGCATAGAAAGTATTAATTTTTGAGGAGTGGATTCAGACATTAACTATAAACAGAACAAACATTGTTCGGTAAATTTCGTGAAAAATGTTGCTATCCTCGTGAAGGTCCTCTGCCGCTGCGGCGTTCGAAAGGGGAGCCTGCGAGAGTGTGGGCTAGGAGATGTATTTACGGAGACTACAAAAGTTTCCCTTCCACAAAGAAAAAAAAAAAAACAAATATAGTCTCAATCAATAGCATCGATATTAGCGAAGTCATGTGAGCTCAGAAAATATCTATCGCCTTCCGATCGAGACTTGGAAGTCATTTTACGGTGAAAAAAAAAATTTGACAGTTTGACCTAATTTCTGGCAGGAAAAAAAAATATGCCGCGAAAGTATGAGACGTGAATAATAATCCAAATTCGTACAAGTTTTAAGGAGGTAAGCAATTTGAACTAAAAATGAATTGAGTCCGAAATTTCGCACAAATCTGTACAAAACTTTTATATAGGAAATTGAATTTTCTACAAAAAAGTCCGAGACGGCCCATATCTGAGTTATTCCACGTCAAGCGGGACACCTTTTTGACCTCATGTGCTTGAAAATTATCGTTTTTTTTTTTTTTTACATATTCTCTGGGTAAGATAAACGTGAGAAACAATTGATTTTTTTTTTTTTTTACTATATTGAAGTTCAAAGGAGAGCGCGATTTCGATTTTTGGTGCTTTTTTCGAAAATTCAACCCCTTGTGGCTTCGAAACCATTTAAGTAAAAAAAATTGTTTTTTATGTTTATTTTACCCAGAGAATATGTAAAAAAAATTACAAAAGAATCGGAAATACCGAGGAATATTTTTGGCCAAATCCGTCCCGCTTGACGTGGAATGACTCATCTACAGCTTGAGTTGTCATTGAAGTTGTATTTAGAAAACAGAGCCTAGTGTCAGCCCGCCATAAAATCACGTGAAGCTCTATAACAATAGTCTAGTCGAGAAGTTAAAAAAGGTGTTAATTCTTGAAATAGCTCCTAAAAATATGAGCGATAGCTCATAGGATTCGGAATAACGTCTAGAGAAATGTATCAAAATGTTCTATTAGCACGTGGAAAATTGCAAAAGTTATTAACAAATTAGGATGAAAAAAATGGCATTTGGTTTTTCGCCTATAACTCAAAAACTATGAGCGACAACGGAAATCTGAAAAAAGATCCTTAAAGAGGAGGAAATTTCCAATAAAAAACTCTAATGAAATGAATGAAAATATAGCTGATGTGTGATTATTTAACAGTTACAGTGGAGAAAAATTGAAAAAATTCAAAAAAAATAGCATTATTTGATAAAAAAATCTATATATTTTCAAATAAACAATTGCAACTTACAGATATTTTATCACTTTACAAAATTGCCCTTAATGTCCATCAAAGTATCTGCGTTACTTGATGAGCTACAAGACATAAAAGATTCAAAAACGTGCAAAACACCTTTAATTTTTATAAACCAATGCATGTAATAACTGACTAATAATAGTTACAAACTTGGAAGTCAACTAATTTGAAGATCAATTAATCCTCCATAAAAACGATTCGAATGTCGATTGTGATATCTCTAATAGTTTGAAAGTTGTATCAGTTTCTAAGTTGACAAATCAAGTACCTCTGTGAAGTTGGCACCCCATTTTAAAAAAGTGACTTTTTTGCGGAAGTTCTGATTTCCTATCAAAGAGTTCTAGAGTTCCTGATAGTTTTCAAAAATAGTTCCGCCTAATTTAAATGAAAAAATCCGTTTTTAAAAAATGGGGTGCCAACTTCACGGCGCACCCCATTTTGACAAAAACGATTATTCTTCAGGAGTTCTCAGTAGTTTTCGAAGAGTTCTACAGTTCTGTGCCCGTACGAGCAAGAGTTCCAGCTTCAGAACTCGGGAAAATCAAAAATAAAAAAAAAAGGCAGCACACCATTTTCGAAAAAAACTATTTTTTCTATGCGTTCCGGGTAGGTCTCGAAGAGTTCTAGAGTTCCTGCTAAGTAACATTTTTCTGCTACGTTCCGTTTGTGGAATATGCAACCCTCCCAGTTTGATAAAAATGTCAAAAATTACCGCCAAGTACAAAAATAGTTTCACCGTCCAAAAACTCGAAATCATCAGTCTCTTTATTTCAGCGACAGATCACAAACATCACTCTTTCATATAAAACAGTACAAAAACCTTGTACGTGAAATCAGACAACAAAGCCAAGCACTCCCATGGTTAATTTCCATATTTCGAAGTCTGTTTTTCCAATGTTATTCAATGGCAATCGATGGAAAACCAATAGATCATTCGTTACCTTTGACAAAACAGCATATCGGCGACGGGAAATATTGCTGAAGGAAGTTATCTCGGATGACGATACAAACTTGGCGGGCATAGATTGTTCTGAAAATGATCAATTCCTGCAGTGTGGGATAAAATCAGAAATCAGTGTATCTTTGGATAGAGAATACCCTTCACTCTCTTCGTTATTGTCTAACAAAAAAATCGATGCGATTTAATCTATATTTGGTGCAGTTAAAACATACAAGGAGACGTTAGAAAAATCAGTAGCCCATTGTACCAATAATGGATTGGGCCAGGATATGTATTTCATGGGTTTGAAATTTTTATATTTTGGCATAATGTAACTATAGGTGAAATCTGGTAGACGATAGATGCATAATTCTTGACTGCGATGGTGCAATTAAGTTATGCTAATTTGGAATTGAACCATTCTTTAAAATAAAAAACTTCACAGATAGAGGGATAATATACCTATACATACCTATATATACCTTTATATATCTATATGTACTTATATATACTGTAACATTGCATGTTACAAGGTACCCGAACTCCCTTAGACGACCTTAAGTGAGGGTATGAAGAGTGCCTGAAAACTGTAGGGATGAGTTAGGATAAGCCCCGAGGCTAAAGTTAACTCCGAGAGGCAACCGTGACCGACTTAAGACTGTTGAGTTAAGACTGATTTTTTTTTGTTTCTTTTACCCTTTTCTCTACCATGTGGGAGACACGGCCTAAGAGATGGCGGAGACTATTACGACGACGTTGGCGGAGTATCCGAAGGGGTGTACTGAAACCCCAACGCCTATGCCTCCCGAAGGCCACCCAAGAAGAAGAGTCGTCTCCTGTACCAAAGGACACGGGGGAGTGCCGAGGGCACTCAGCTACGAGGGATACAGGTGGTGGAAGAGATTCCCGCCACCCTGAGCGGGAACAAGAGCCTGCGAACCGTGATCCTACGACGAGGGATTCTTCTATCTTGGCCTATTTTGAGTTTTCGCGCGTGGTCTGACCACGCCGCTATGTGAGCGATCCTGCGGTCGATTGCCAAATCGATACTATGAATGCGTGATGAGGGTGTGCGCAGGACTGTCGCCATGCGGTCTAGTCACTCTGTCGTAGACTTACCTATAGAGAGCACGTAGCCTAGCGTTCTTCTCAATTGTTTGTTGCGATTTTTGTTGACTTGTGTGGATCTGTTGAGTTTCTTGAGCACAG
Organism: Macrophya alboannulata; assembly: GCA_949628255.1. NCBI lineage: Eukaryota > Metazoa > Arthropoda > Insecta > Hymenoptera > Tenthredinidae > Macrophya > Macrophya alboannulata. The sequence goes on along the minus strand of OX451206.1, from coordinate 29,807,905 downwards.
CGAGCCCCCGAGGCATAATTTGTTAAGCAAAAGGACAATTGGTGTGGTGTGTGAGTGTTGGGACTTTCCCCGAGGGAATACACGATGAACTACGCCCGCGAGGGGGTTCTTTTCGTCGCCTGGTTGGAAGACGGTAAGCGATAGCTCACTTCGCCTATGGTAATTTGAATCCGGCAACAGCCATCAGCCATATTGCCTTGTCTAAAGCCACGAGGCTTAATAATTTGGAATCAAATTAAACTGATCTCCGAGTTGGTAGGCCGTTACCTGTGTCGCTGTAGAGTCTAGTTAAGTCGAGTTTCTAATAAATAAGTAAATTTTCGCGTCAAGTATAGTACAAACATTGTTCTAGTCGGTCGGGTACTGTCGCCTGAGTGCAAGCGAGACAGCCTGAGTCGGTGACTGTCGTCCTCTCTCTTCCTCCCACGAGGAGAGTCAGGCGTAATAGCAGGCGCAAGCCTGTCGAGCCAGTAGGCTATTTGATAGTTCTTAAGGGGATGGTCTAGTCGATTTTTACCGGCATAATTATTCTTTCGAACATCTCGGAAACGAAGGTCTCAATCGGATTGTCCTTTTGGCAGCGGATGATTGACGAGCAATGAGTTCGAGTTAGCATGAAAATTCAAGGAAATAGAATGATTTTTTTTTTTTTTTATATCGTCAAGTGTGAGCGTGTCACTTATGTCGACTTATATCAGAGTCTACGCATCCTTTTCGGCAAAACGAGCTTCGAAGCACCATTCTATAGGGAATTACGAACACACCCATCAAAAAACATCTCTGTTTTATGCAGAAATGAGATCTGATTCTGAAAACTCGTAGTTCGTTGTGATTAGCGATTGTAAATTGTTGGGAAGCCATGATAATTCTCGGTTCGCGCCGAGGTTCCGGCATTGCCCGAGGGAGAGCGCTCAGCTCGCGAATCGTTGCATCGTCTTCTCCTTCGCATAGCTACTGAGTGAGAAGAAGACGCAGCGATTCGCGCGCTGAGCTCTCCCGCTCGGGCAATGCAGGAACTAAGAATTGTCATGAGATCCCAACAATTTACAATTGCTAATCACAACGAACTGCGAGTTTTCAGAATCAGACCTCATTTCTGCATAAAACAGAGATGTTTTTTGATGGGTGTGTTCGTAATTCCCTATAGAATGGTGCTTAGAAGCTCGTTTTTCCGAAAAGGATGCGTAGACTCTGATATAAGTCGACATAAGTGACACTCACACTTGACGATATAAAAAAAAAAAAAATCATTCCATTTTCTTGAATTTTCATGCTAACTCGAACTCATTGCTCGTCGATCATCTGCTGCCAAAAGGACAATCCGATTGAGACCTTCGTTTCCGAGATATTCGAAAGAATAATTAGGCCGGTAAAAATCGACTAGACCATCCCCTTAAGCTGAGTAAATATTAAATTCTTAAAAATTGATAGCCCACGAGGCAGAGTTAGATTTAGTAGGATAGTTAATGGGAGGATAAGTTGAATAAAACGGTGGTCGATAAAGCAGGGGCCTAGCCTCAGTCGAGAAGAGACCTCGAGTCTGTTACAACTTAGTTTTTTTTTGTTATTGTTGATCTTATTTTCTTTATTATTTTACACGGCCACCGAGTAGCTTCCAAGAAGCAGTTTGTTGTATTTGTTACCTAGTTGTAAGTTGCTGCGAGGCATTGTTGTATCGAGCTAAGTGATATTTTTCCTGTTATTGCTCTCCTACGTGGAAGCCTGATCTCATTTACGATTAATTTTTGTAAAGCTCGATAAACCGCTGTTTTAGACCCGAGGGGTGACACCCCGAGGTGCATGATCGCTGCGGCGATACTACTTTTTTTGTTATTGGCATCACGTTGTGCAATCTAGTTTATTTCTTTTTTTTTGTTTGAATAAATTTCTCTTATTTTGTTGAAATTTATATGGCACGAGTCGTCATTGTGTACGCTATTCCCTCACATAATCCCGACCCCTCTCCGCGGTACTGCAGCTAGTCGCCGCTTATTCGTTCCGTACGTTTTCTTTTGTTATTTAGCTTGGGTATTACCTCGTGACAAAGATAGTTCGTCTGGCGCTCAAAAATTCAATTTAATTATTTTCTTTTCGATCTTTTGCCAGTTATTGTCGACTGACTCGGTCTCGAGGCCTAGCTATCCGGTCTGGACCCGAGGCCTAAATAAGGGTCACGTCACAATACATACATATACCTATATATACCTGTATATATACATATACAGGGTGAGTCACGAGAAACTCCGAGAATAGGAGGAGCCTCATTGCCGAATAAGCCCCCGCCCTTAAGGTGGTTCCCTACCCAATTATGACCTTTTCTAAAAACATTGGGCAAAATAGTGCTATTAAGCGGAATATCTCTGCCCGGGCATCGAAAACGGGAAAAAGGGATACGTCGCGACATGCTATGTGCAATTTCGAACACGTACGTCCCGAAACATGTTCGTTTCACGCTAAAATAGAGAAATGTCGTATGGACCAAGCTTTTTTGACAGTTTGGCGATTCTCAAACGCTCGAAATCATGGCGACTCGTCGTGTTTGGTGTTGTCGGCGACGCCTCCGAGATGGCGTGACGCACGAATATGGTAGAACGGGTAAAACAGTCGCTGGTCTAGAACACCATGCTACACGATCACTGTTCGATATACTGGTCGGTCACTGGACAAAATCAGCTGTCAGTGATAAATACGTGTGGGAAGTCCGAGTCTTCCAAAATTATCACAGAATGTTGTTGTTGTGGTCAAGAACCACAGAAGACTAACGGAGCCGGAACGTTTCAATGGTAAGTGCATAAACGAAATATAATGATGGTATAAATTACGCCATTTATATTCACCTTCGTTAGGTTAGGTTTGATTGGTTTGTTGACGATAAATTATTTATTTCGCTAGAAACTCGTTGGAGAGGCACGCACAGCTGGGGAGTACACATAAAGAGTAGTTGTGGCAGCGGATTTTTCTTGTCTCTATACTGGTTTTCGAATCAACCAGAGCTACCCCAATCTCGGTCAAATGACAGGCGTCTTCCAAATTTGTCCAAGGAAAGTGAAAGTAAATCTTTGTAGCTATTGCTTCACTTCGCCACGTCAAACAGGTACTTATACGCTTTGACAGGCATTCCTGTTATCAACGCTGGGAACGACATGAACATGAATCTATAAACCATGCTCGCTTTCAGATATCTTCGCTGGTGGAGGAGACAGGGATTACGAGCCCAGCGAGAACAGCCAACTTGGTCACGATCGTGTCCGGGTACCCGTTTTCATCCTTCCGGCTATGGATCGCCGTACCTTTCGAGGAATATTTCCGTCCCAACAATATGTATGCTTGTTTTGGATACAGGTGAAGAGTAATTTCGTTTTTTTTTTTCGATCATTCGAGCAAGGCCGTATCTTTGCTAACCAGTTCAATAATTAGATCCGTTACAGAAATGCCTGCGGTGACACGAAACTGTGCGCGATTTATCCCTGGAATTATCTACAGCTGAGTACTTTCACGTCTACACCGCAAGTGAAATCACACCGCGTTTCCGGAGAGACGTTGAGGCCTGACAAACTTGTGTTATCGAGAACCAAAATTGAAGACTTGCAGCAATACGAAACGGTGCGCAAGGAACAAATCATTCGATTGAAGAAGGGGATGTCTTCAGTAAATCGATTCATCTTGAAATGAATTTATATAACACCGGTCAACGAAAAAAAAAATCTTTCTCGTGTCTGCGACTAGTTCACTAGTTTTTTATTTGTCATGCATCAAAACAGGGGAAAAATATTCACACCCCCGTTAAAGTTTGCTTTTGTAGTCTTGGGAGAAATAATATCGATTTTATAGTTTTGATAGTCACAGTAAACTAGTTTCCCATATTTTGACTCGATGAGTAGAGGGAAGAGGAATGGTTACCATTGTTGTTGGTATTCATTATATAATTCATCATTATCATTGTCAGTATTCATTATCATTGAAAGTATGATGGGGGACTGTACTCAGGGTTTAGTCAGATAAAGTTCTTTTGAACATAACAAGAATAGTAAACGGCTTCATTTTTAATCTCTGTTTTGTTTTGTAATTTGAAGTTGAGAGAATACACAAAAATGTTTGTTTCGGTTTATTATCAGCTGAATAATAGAAATCATAGATTTTATTAAATTTTGAAATAGCATTCTCCTGGATGCAAAAGCAAATTTTTTTGACAAATAGTAATTTTTCTTTGTTCAGTATCACTATAAGAACTCTAATGATCAGGTATGGAAATCCCAGGCACTAAATCCGTGTAGACTTGTGTAATCAGTTTGTACAAATTTACATCAGATGTATCGATATAAATTTAAATGTCGGATCATTCGATTTAATGATAGGTGGTGTTCTAAAACGCGTGTCAAATAATTGTGGTGCAGTGGGACGGATACAAAATGTTCTTGTTCGCTCTTTCCTGAAACGAATCTAATATTTATCATTTCGAAGCTTTTATGCTTTACAATCTAGTGTATATTTTTCCATTCACAGAATTCTGATGAATTCCTCTGTAAAAGTTTTCGACTTCGTAGAAATGAAAGAACCAAGACCTAATTTGTGATTATCGATGTATCCAAGCAAAAGGGGGATTTTTATGTAGACGATGGGTATATGTCAACCTGAAAACGAATCCTTATAATAAATTGAGATGAAACAAAATATTATCGATTATTCACATGTTTATTCATCCACACATCTCCATATATCTATACTATATGATTATTCATTTATTTATTTATTCATTAACACATCTACGAAATAATAAAGCCAATCAGTATTTCAAGCTCTGCCACTTGAGCCCAGTCCGTAAGGACAGAATGGAAGAGAATGACTGTACTAGTAAGTCCGTAATCGGCAGCAAACCGCTCTTCCCGGCCCAAGGCCCGTGGGTTCCATCTGTACTGCTGGCATTCTTTCGGTTATTCAATTCCTTCTGTCAGAAAAAAAGAGATACATCTAATATTTTCAACGTCAATTCTGATCAACAAATCAGATAACGTGTAAGAAATCTGTACTGATTCGTATAAATGACTACGAGCTTTTGCAAAAAATTAAAATCAAACAATACCCACAGACGGGCTGGAACTTTCGATTCCGGCGTTGCCACGGGCAGTGGAACGCTACCGTCTTAGTCACGGTACTGGCTTCGCAACAGTTGATTTTCAAAGTATATGACGGGTTCAGTGACGGCGTCAGGCGAGAGCAGGCCTCCGACCGTTCAAATTTTCGTAGAAATTTTCGATCGCGCGATTGCGCTTACAAATGAACGTTTCGTATTTTGCTTCGATCACGATTTCTTCCATTCAGCCTGTTACTTTCCTCAAACTGGGATTGCTCCGAACGTTTGCCAAAGCTTTGATATAGTCAAATATTACTCCGAATACAATGATTTACGAAAACTTTTGGAAATCATTCACGCTTGACACTCCAAGTTCCAAAATTCAGCGTCGAAAAATGAGCTGGACAGTCGCAACCGTTATTGTTGACATATGTATACGTTTCGCGAAGAATAGACAGATGAAAATTTCTATACAAAACACCGAATGCTCACTTCAACCTGTGGAATAAGACGCAAAAATAATGAAAGCAGACAAAATCCAATAAACAAGGGTCGCGATACGCATACCCTTGGATGGATTGCTGTGATTGGGTATACATCTTTGCCCCCCTCAACTTTCCCCTCTCGGCGCCGTTGCGGCCGATAGTGGTAATTTATATCGGCATTCTAATATTCATTTGACACTGCTTTCGATTATAACAATGTCGAGCCAACACCCGATTGCCGCGTTGTTTGGTACGAAAAATCCTCACTGCGATTCTGCGCCCGCGCGCACCACGTAGGTGGCGCGAACGGCGCAAAGGACTTTGCTGTCTGCTCAATTGTTTTTAGCGTTTTCCAAACGAATAGCGCATCGCGACGAGAACAAATCTTCTACGACGAAACAAGTCTCCACGCAAGATTCCGTGTAGCTTATCGAGAGTGGACTAATCTTGACCATCAGGAACATCGTTGCTCAGTTGTGCTTTTTGGGATCCTCAAAAACAAACACTATTTTGCTACCATCATTGTTTCGTAGAAATGGGGAACCGTTCTTTACATAAACGTCGTCTCTATCCTTGCCGGCGGCTGTCAGCTAAGAACAGAGCTAAGTGCTCGATAGAACAGCGGTAAGTAGATGACCCCATTGATTTGATATAGATAGCCCGCCGGCAGCATTTCCTCAAAAACAACTCTCGTTCAGAAACGGGAGTCTAAAAAAAAAACTAGCCACGACGGAAGCGAGAAATACGCTGCCCCGTTGTTCAAGTGGGAGGTTAGCATGAATTTTTGTTCTTGAACGTAATTTTTATTTGGTTTAGATCGAAAGTTTATATGCGTATTTTACCAGGAAAGTGCTTGTAATCTTGTATTTTTTTTTTTAACGGAAATATGGAGTTTAGAAAATTTAGTTATAAATGCCGATGACGTCCGAAGTTACCCGAATGGTCTGTGACGTCACGATGTAATACGAAGTATCACACAGTCTGCAACACTCGCGTGGCGTCCGTATAATATCGTGACGTCACTCGCTTGCGACAGTCACGTGGCGTTTTACGATCATTTGAAAACAGCATAATTTTTCTGACGATTCAACTATGACAGGCTCACACAAAACCTAATTTTCTTTCGGTTTTTGGTTTTATGCAATTACTTCTATGGCAAAAAAAAAACAAAATTCTTTCAAGAACCCAGTATGTGCCTTCTTGTTCTCCTTCTTGCTGCATTTCGCAATCGTAGACGCCGAATGGTTGGTGTCTAAATTACGAGATGGGGGAATAACTCGAGAATTGATACACATGTTAACTTATTGGCAAAACTAACTCTAATCAATTAATTTAATGAAACTGAATTTCTTACTCCTAATTAATTTTTGTAATTCAGTTTAACTTCTTCAGATCATCAAAATGAATCCATTTCCGGAAAATTGCCCATAGTTTAATCATTTCAATTAATTCAGTTGTGATTTATGGTGAATTCAAATCAATTGATGTAATCCAATTCCCTTTATTATACAATTAATTTTTATAATCCAGAATTATTTTTTTTCAATTAAACTTAACTTTGTAGCCAAGTTGAGCTAGCGCCAAAGCGGAGATATATTGCAATACGATCTCTGTATTAGGTCTCAAATTTTCACCATTCCATTGATTCATGTAGGTGGACGAAATAACGGTATAATTCGATAATCATAGTTTTGAGATGAATATGAGATACGTAGAAAACTGAGCCCTAGCGTGTAATGACACAATTGAACACAGCATTGTAGTACACACCTATGTTCATACGTCTCATTATAGTAGGACCAGTAAAGATTCCAACCTGTAATGACAAACAAACAATAATCTGATCCACGTGGTTTTCGAGTTATACCGTTCGTGTCAATAACAACTCTGTTTTGATATAATATTCCAAAATAGGAAATATATAGAAAAGACGGTGCAACGTGGGCGCCTGGGCCATATATTTCGGCACCACAATAAAAAATAGTACACTGTCAAAGTACCGGCAGTGAATACAAACTTCTTAGTTATCACCACTTTTTACTGAATCTAGACGCTCTTTTAAAAAAAAAAGTCATAAACGATTCAAAATAGTGACTAACGAACTTTTCTCTTCCTGCAGACATTAATTTTCTTCGAAAAGTATTTAGTACTCTTACCAATACTACAGAGTTTATTACGAAATGATTGTAATATAGATACGTCCACAGAACTGTGTGTGCATCAAACATTTAATAGGTAATAACCGCAATGACCGGACAAAAAAAAAATTTGTTTTTTTTTTCAGAAAAGAAACATAAATTTCGACGAGTAGGTAGTGTTTATATTTTTGATTTCCTATATTACGTTCTTGATTCAGAAAAATTTGCAAAATACAACAAGTATTGAATTTCGGTAAAATTAGGGTTCTTAGCCTTCTTGCCCACCTTGTCCCGCCTTCTCCTAATAATTGATTTCACAGAAATATCGTACATCTATGATCTTAATATTTATACCAGTGTTAATAAGCAAGAAATCATTTATATAGATGGCAACCTAGCCGCGCAGCTTTGTATCCGCGGCCAGTCGAAGTGGCCAACCTCCGTTTACAGGTACAATCGGGCCCTCCGTTTGATGGAGGGTCACAAGGTGAACCAACTTTGGACTCGCATCAAGCGATAACAGCCAATTATAATTCAGCGGGATCGGCAAACACTCCGTTCGATAAACGGTTAGAAGTGGAGCCGAACTCGCTTGAATCAGAAGACAGCTCAAACGACAGTATTGGCGAAGAAGAGGTAGCGCTCGAAGGCCGGTACATCGTTGACATGGCATACGTGCTGGAGCAGCTGCATGAAAAATTCGATGACCATAATCCGCTGGCAATGTGCACGTTTCGCGACGTCATACAAACGAAGTCTTGTCGTAACGGTTTGCAAACGCAAATCTTTTTTCGGTGCAAGGTATGCAATTTTGAAGATAGCATTTGGACAGATCGTGAGAATGGCGAAGCGATGGGTATCAATGGAAGTGCTGTCGCGGCGACCTATGCCACGGGAATCGGGTTTTGGCAGTTAGAGGAACTCTTGTCTGCTATGAGTATCCCCTGCATGTCGTCAACCACATACACGAAATACGACTTGGAGATCATCGCAGCATTTGAAGAGGCGGCTCTTACCGAAATGCTGGAGGCCGGTGAGATTGCCAAAAAAGGGGCACTTGAAAGAGGGGATTTCATTGTTCACAATGGCATCAAAATTCCCTTCATTACCGTTGTGGCCGATTGTGGATGGATGAAACGGTCGTACAAAACGGGGAAATATGATTCGCTTTCTGGTGTTGCTGCGATCATCGACCAACATACCCAGAAGGTAATATTCATCGGAGTCCGCAACAAATATTGCTGTATCTGCGAAATGGCTGCACGGCGTAAAACAACACCCAAGGATCACGTCTGCTTTAAGAATTGGGGCCGTGACCAAGCATCCACAGGGATGGAAAGTGACGCAATACTGGAAGGATTTAAAAAAAGTATTGAAATGCACGGAGTTATTTACAGGACTTTGGTCGCAGACGGGGACAGTAGTGTCTATAAATCGATTCTAGATAACGACCCGTATGCGGAGTTCGGCTTAATAGTCGAGAAGAAAGAATGCGTCAACCATCTACACCGAAATTTGGCTAGAAAAATCACTGAGGTAGCCAATACCAAAGGCCGAAACATTTCCCGACTGAAGACGATGGTACGCGGCACTGTGCTGAAGTTCAGGGAAACCATTGAAATGTCAGTGGCGCATCGGCAAAGAGATACAGCCGAAGCTATGACGACTGCTCGAAAAATTGAACTCTTGAAAGCCGATGTGCAGAACGCACCGAACCACGTTTTCGGTGACCACAGGAGGTGCAACGAACTGCGAGGATGTTGTCAGCAGGAGTCCACTGCCGAAGGAATAACTGCCGTCGAGGAACTCAAAACAGCAGGACTCTTCCAGCCCCTGCAAGTGGCCTTAGAACATTTGAGTTTGCATGCTAACAGCTTACTATACGACGCTACGAACAACATTGCAGAATCCTTCAATGCCATAGTGTGCAAGTTCACAGGTGGAAAAAGGATCAACTGGGGCGTGAAGGGATCTTTCCAGGGCAGAGCTTCTGGCGCCGTTCTGCAACACAACACGCAAAGTGTCCTCTCGAAACTCCACCAAAGTGCGGGAAAAAAGCCGCCCAGCACTATGACTACTTTAGAATCTCGGCGCCAGCGCAAAATACGCAACAATGCCGAACGTAAGAGAGCGCAAAGCGTACCAAGTTCCTCTACTAACAAGAACAGGAAGCATCGGGGGCAGGACAAAAATTACGGTCCAAACGCCGAAAAACCCGATATGCCTGAACATGTGTACGATGAGATGGCAATGCTTCACGAGGACAGGTTACTCGAGAATCAAAAAAATCGTTTTAAGATTGAAACCGACACAAGAGGGCAAGCTGACAGTGCACTTTGGCAATCGATGCGAAGAAAGATCTTAACTGCGTCGAACTTCGGTAAGGTGTGTCGAATGCATGATACCACATCGTGTTCATCTACCGTACAGTCCATACTGTACCCGTCGGTGAAAAGTACACCCGCTATGGTCTGGGGTCGGACAAACGAGGCCAAAGCCATCGAAGAACTGCAACAGAAGTTAGCAGACGAAGGCAGTCCCTCCACGGTCAAACCGTGCGGATTATTCATCGATCCGAAACTTGAGTTCCTGGGTGCCAGTCCAGATGGTATCATCGACGATACCACCATAGTCGAAGTTAAATGTCCAAGTTCGGCTCAAAATCACCATCCAGAAGATGCGATCAAACAACGCGTCACGGAAATCCACAAGTACTTCGACAAGAATGATCCATCAAAGATGAATACATCGCATCATTATTACTACCAGGTGCAGGGACAATTACACATAACGCGCGCAGATACTTATTACTTCGCGGTTTGGTCGCCATTGGGTCTGAAGTACATCAAAGTACCACGGGATGATGCATTCTGGAGTGATCGAATGGAACCGTTGCTGACTCGGTTTTACAAGGAATGCCTTCTACCGGAAATAATAGACGGACGATACACTCGTAAAATGCCAATCCGTGAACCCAAATATGTTCTGGAAGCTAGGCGATTAAAGAGCCAGGCTGTGCAGGCATCGGGAGCTGGAAGTAGTACGCAACGCGAAAGAGCGATAGAACCACCTGGGAAAGATGATGAAGACAGTTCACTTCGCCCAGCGCTCAGCGCTGACACCGAAAGCGATTCGGAAGGTATCAGATCTGGCCGAGGTAAGAAAGTTGCACTCTTACGGCTCAGTAGAGCTGATCCGAGTGATCCAGAGTCTTGGACCGTAACTTCGGCGGAGGAGGAATCTAGTTTCTCGGAAGAGGAACCCAGAGTCATGCCCACCTTACTAGGTGAACGTTCTTCAAAAGGCGGAGTGTCTTGGTTCGTAGCATCCTCTGATGAAGAAATCCGCCGATCGAAGAAAAAATCACGAGTCCCGCCGATAAGAATAAGGAAGCGCAGTTCTGATCACGAGCATGATTACGTTTTAATAACTCCAGACGCGCATCAATCGACGCAATCAAACCAACGATCACGTGGTGTCGTGGCCGCCGCGCCCGCTCAAGCCCCGAAGGAACGCCATGATGGGATTACATGGGTCGTCGTATCAGACGAGCTTGTCACTGACAGCCCTACGCAGACGGAAATTGACATTCTGGAATCAGTGAATGAAAATGTGGGAGTTGGCGACATCAGAAGAGATGTATTATCACAAAATTCATTGCTGAATGATACGTCGATTGATCAGTTCTTATCAGTAGTTAAGCAAACGTCCCAGTTTGATACGGCGACCTCGCTTTGGCTATCCCATCCGCGATTCATCAAACCTTCATGCAGTGCATCGCAAGACATCCACATTATCGGTGGCAATGCATTTAGGCATTAGCGATGTCTTCATTTTGATGGTACTCAACTATTCGTGTACGACAGCCTAGGCTGTGCCGGCTATCAGTCGTTGAAAGCGGAAGAAAAAAAGTTCATTTTCTTGCGCTACCCGAATTTGAACTCCGGAAATGTCGTGTTTCCAGCAGTCCAGAAGCAGCCAGACGGTTCGAGCTGTGGAGTATTTGCAGCAGCTTTCGCTACTACAGTAGCCTTGGGAGGAAACCCTGTGCATGCTACGTACTCGAATGACGTGATGAAACTAAGAAATCATCTTTTGGAAATAATACAGAGCAAGGTATTGTCCGCCTTCCCAAGTGCGTAGTTCTGGCCTCGGTTCTCTCAGTTTCTATCTCTTTCTCTATTAAACTAAACTATTTCTCTTCTCTTCGTTGATGTTGGGGTCACGCGAGGGGGATGACCCGAAGTTGATAACTACCCCTGGTTCTCTCAGTTTCTATCTCTTTCTCTATTGAACTAAACTATTTCTCTTCTCTTCTTTGATGTTGGGGTCACGCGAGGGGGATGACCCGAAGTTGATAACTACCCCCGGTTCTCTCAGTTTCTATCTCTTTCTCTATTGAACTAAACTATTTCTCTTCTGTTCGTTGATGTTGGGGTCACGCGAGGGGGATGACCCGAAGTTAATAACTACCCCCGGTTCTCTCAGTTTCTATCTCTTTCTCTTCTTCTCTTCATTGCGATGGAACCAGACTACCTCTTCGGCGACAAGCTCTTTGGAGTTGACCGAACGCTCCGTCGCAGACTCGCATCTCTTTCACGAGGTGACCGAGCAGTCGACTCGAACAATTGTTCAACAGTTCGCAGCTCTTCGGAGTTGAACGAACGCCCCGTCGCAGACTCGCATCTCTTTCACGAGGTGACCGAGCAGTCGACTCGAACAATTGTTCAACAGTTCGCAGCTCTTCGGAGTTGACCGAACGCCCCGTCGCAGACTCGCATCTCTTTCACGAGGTGACCGAGCAGTCGACTCGAACAATTGTTCAACAGTTCGCAGCTCTTCGGAGTTGATCGAACGCCCCGTCGCAGACTCGCATCTCTTTCACGAGGTGACCGAGCAGTCGACTCGAACAATTGTTCAACAGTTCGCAGCTCTTCGGAGTTGACCGGACGCCCCGTCGCAGACTCGCATCTCTTTCACGAGGTGACCGAGCAGTCGACTCGAACAATTGTTCAACAGTTCGCAGCTCTTCGGAGTTGACCGAACGCCCCGTCGCAGACTCGCATCTCTTTTACAAGGTGACCGAGCAGATCGATGCAAGGAAAACCTTGTGGGAGACATTGTCAATTAGCCTCCTCGTGGCGTCTCCCGGAAATACTCGTGATTACGTGAGTAGCAAATAATTGACGTTTACTCATTATGAAAATGATCTCCGGAGTACAGACGTCTTCATCTAAAAGAACTTTCGGCATGGAGCCAAAAATATTGCTTGATTAAAATTGGATAAATCGTTTTGTGTTCCCACTTGACAAAAATCCGCACCTTCAGTATTATTACTAACAACAAATAATAACCTATTGGTCCAAGAGCTATATTTTCAATACAATTAAATTTCAGCGCTAATAGCACAAAAAGTGTAAACGAATATAATCTTTTTTGGCACTTTCGCATCTCATTCTGTCACTTACAATCTGTTGGTTGTAACCTTCCCATGTCTAAGTAGTCAATTCCTTTTTTTCAAGTTTTCACGAGCAATTTTTATTTCATATCAACACGCCTATATATGACAAGTGATTTTTGTTCTGCAGGTTACAAGGTAACGAAAAATTGATAATCGACTGCTGGTGATACTTCTTCATCGTAATTGCTTGAACATAATACTCGTTCGATTTTCAGACAAAGGAGTATAAGAACCGAAGGAAAGAAACTACCAGCGTTATCTATTACGCGGCTCATAGTCGTTACCCAATTGCCCTAGAAAAACGCTGTTCTTTTTTAATTTCTAGTAACTACACTACAGTCGACGATAATATAGTATTATATTTGTCTTTCGGACAGTGAGATGCCATCTGAGGATTATTCGTAATAATATGATGATATACTGAGTACGTAACTATGTATTTCAAAGGCATACCAGTCGAATGAGTAGAAAAACGGCTAACGTATAACATATTGTAACAGGAAAACTGAATTCTATTTTAAAAACTCAACGTGAGGGTTAGAATCCTTAGTTAAGTTTACTCTGGATTAAAGTAAAAGTTTAATATTTTATATGACAGTTTGAATATTGCCGCCGTTACGCCATCGTCTACTCAAATCGAATAGCGTTTGATATAGACGTTTGAAATTAGGATTATGCACAAGCGCTGAGCTATCGACCGGCGTTAGGTAGATCCTTCTTGCGTCAACCTTTGTTAACGACTCTTACGCTGACTTTTGTACATCTCTTGCGTTAACTTCCGTATAAGTGCGACTCTTACGTCAACTTTGTGAAATTTGTAATTCTGGCGCTAATCTTTATCAAAATTACAATATAATATATTATTATTATCATATGTTAATAACCGATTTTGTATTATGAGCCTCGACAGATTTAACCCAGGCCGCGTCGAGCGTTTGGAAATAAAATAGTTGATTTTGTGTGAATTATTGAATTATAATTGATAACTGAGTGAAATTTAAAAGGCAGAGCAAACGCTTCTGTCTCGACATATGATATTGTCATGATTTACCAAGACTGGTGTGCCAGATCTGCGGCATGATTTCGTCTTCTTGGGCGTGCTGAATGTATTTTTGAATATTTTCTCTTCTTAGGTACACTTTGACACGATAAATGTGACAAAGTTTGGACGATTTCTTTGGTGGTAGGAAGTTATAGCATAAACGGTACCGAATAATTGAAAGCATCAATATTGAAAGATCAACATCGCAGAGTTCTTGTAAGATGAATAAATCAACTACAGAACAGAAAGATTTTGTATACTGGCCAAAAAACTGTTGTGCATGCGTCCTTGCTTTGGAAGCGTTGGTGATAAGGAGGAATACAATAAAATGAAATGAAACATGAATTTTGTTAAATGTTAGTTTTATTATTATTTTTTTTTTATTTGAACGTAAAATAAAATCGGGCCTGTTCACCCCGGCCTTCCCTGCCGCCTCTGGCCATCCCGCCGCCCCTGCTTCCTCTACCACCCTTCCCGCCGTCCTTCTTACCGCCTTTCTTCCCGCCGCCTTTCTTCCCGCCGTCCTTCTCCTTGCCACCCTTATTCCCGCTATCCTTCTCCCCGCCGCCCTGCTTCCCGCCGTCCTTCTCCCCGCCACCCTTCCTCGCGCCGCTTCTATCGGTATTTCCGGCATATCGCCGATTCGACCACTTCCATCTGGAATAGATATAATTGTTAATAATATTAGAGCAATATTGGGAACCAAAAAACCTTATCAATAACAATTTTGTAACGAGCAATCTGCTTTGTCCAAGGGCACTATATTTTTGATAATTGTTATTCCATTATCATACAATGGAAGTTCAGGATATTTCCATAAGAAACTGCAATCTTTACAGAAAATTTATAATATAATCTTGCAGGACAATCATTTATTGAAATAATGATTCTTCAGTGTACGTCCCTTTCCGCAATCCACAACCTCAACACCCAATAAAAAATTTCCTAGGTTTAAAGGGTGTGTGAGTCGATAAGGTCTTAGTAGCGCTCATTTCACGGCTAACCTCCGCGTCCAATTGAATTGTTTTTATAATATAGGTATAGAGGGCTTCATATCGTGCGAAGGACGAGCCTAGCTGACTCTTATTTTCGTCGAGAAATGTGCTCTGATAAAATTCTGGCGGATTGATGCACTGTCGAGTACGTGCTAAAAAAAAATTGTTACAGTTGGTCGCATACTCACGCCACATCTCGATCGTCCCGCCGCTGTTGCCTAGGGGTGGATCGGCTTCTTTCGGTTGACTGTAAGTGGATAAAATATTATCATGAAATCTTTGGAACGCAACATTTCGTAAATATTTGCAATCACAACATATACTGCTGAAATCATGACTGACTTTGAGAGCTTTGTGTTTCGAAACATATATACCAATTGTGATGGGTGAAACTGTAATTACCAATAATTAAACATGTGACTAGCGACTGTAGAAAATCGTTAGTTACGTTTCTCGGAAGATCAATAATATACATTGACTATGAAAATAATATCGTTCGATCGAATCAACAATGGCTAAGAATGTTGAAATACAGATTTTTAGAATATTTAAATAAAACAAATTAAAAGTGGTGAGAGTCTGCGACAGGTCGAGTTGACATGGAATGATCGATAAACGATTACAGGTGCTGCATTCACAATGCAAGTGTTGCTTTCGCAATGTTGTAGAACGTACTCAATTTTTGCCAAATGTAAAGTAACTGACAGCAAAAAAATTCTTATAAGCATGGATGTCTGTTTGTATAATATGGGATTATTCGATTTGTCGGATTGTGTTGGCTTTTATAGTTTAACACTCATAAAATTTAGTAAAATATGACATATGTATGTACCTCATCTATATCTCGCTGCCGCTTCTCTTTGTCCCTCTTCTCTCTCTCCCGCCCCTCTCTCTCCCGCTCCTCTTCCTCCTGCACCTCTCTCTCCTGCTCCTCTTTCTCCTGCTCATTTCTCTCCCGCACATTTCTCTCCCGCACATTTCTCTCCTGCTCCTTTCTCTCCCGCTCCTTTCTCTCCCGCTCCTTCGTCTCCCGCTCCTTTCTGTCCCGCTCCTTTCTCTCCCGTTCCTTTCTCTCCCGATCCTTTCTTTCTCGTTCCTCTTTCTTCCGTTCTTCCTTCTCCCGCTCCTCCCTATCTCGCTCCTGTGTCTCCCGCTCCTTTTTCTCCCGCTCTTTTCTCTTTCGCTCCTCTTTCTTCCGTTCCTCCTTCTCCCGCTCCTCTCTCTCGCTTCTGTTTCTCCCTTTCCTCCTTCTCCCGCTGCTCTCCCTCTCGCTCCTCCTTCTCCCGCTGCTCTCCCTCTCGCTCCTCCTTCTCCCGCTGCTCTCGCTCTCGCTCCTCTTTCTCCCGTTCCTCTCTCGCTTGCTCATCTTTCTCACGCCTCTCCCTTTCCAGCTCCGCCTTCTCCCGATTCAGGATTTCCCTTTCCCTCTTCACCTCCTCCCGCATTTGCTGCAGTTCCGACAGCGTCGCCTGCGCCTGCTCGCGCATCTCCTGCAGCCGCGCCAACCCCTCACGCACGTCTTGTTCGGACATTTGCTGATTGGGACACAAATTCTATAGTGCTCGATAATGCGATCGACCAGAAAAGTATCATAGGTTGGCTTACTTTTGATCTTCAAATTTTAATCCCATTTGGCACCCGGAAAAGTGTACGAAATGAAGCAAAAAGGATATACGTAGAACCCCAACCAGTCAAAAGATATTTTTGCCCTACCTACACCGAAAGTATGCTTTACGCTCATGTGGACCGGATGGAAAGTAGCTTTTTCCACCCGAAAGTGCACTTTTCCGTCCTAGAGCGGCAAATAAAGTAGATTTTGCTCGTTCTTACATGCACTTCCGAGCAAACTTCCGGTGCAGGTATTCGACAAAAAATATCGTGTGCATCACGGGCTAAAAGGCGATTCAGTAATCGCCTACTTTCGATACACAATATACTATTGCAACACCTGCTCCGAAAGTTTTTTCACAGGTTTTTTTCGAGAACTGTGTAGCGAGCGTGAATTATCTTATTTCCAAATGCCCAATTGTATAAAAAAAATTATCCCTAGGTTAAGACTAACCTATGGTTACCCGATGGATACCATTGTTGACAACAATCGGATTCGTTGGGAAACCCATCGTTTGTCTCAATCTAGGGAGAATTTTCTTCATACAACCGAGCATAACAGTGGAGAAAAGAAGAGTTAGTGCTTGCGCGTATCGCGAACACTCAACTTTATGCACTAGTGTTATGGCAGCGGGCAGTAGCATTGTGAGGTACGTTAATTATTTAATCTGTCTCTCAAATCAAACCTTCTTTGCAGAGTTTCGAAAAATATCGTGTGATACGTGCGGATAGGCAATATCTCGCTTGTGTCATTACCGCAGTCGCCTTCGGCTCGTGCGGCAAACAACACTCATCAGATATTGCCTACATTCCGCGCGTGTATCACAATATACCATATGGGAAATTCCACGTCAACTCATCGAACCAAAAACTTTGGCCCTAGTCGCTTTTTTCTCCAGAATTGTTTCATATGATAGTTCTTGGTTTGAAACACTTCTCCGATATTTTTCGAATTTTTTGATCTACCCGTTTTTGAGACCTGAATATTCGAAACATCAAAATACCGCCATGATGGATTTGTTTTGGAAAATTCTCAAAAATAGTATGACCAACGACGATCATTTTTCGGTTATAAAAGTATTGGGTAGATTTATCTTTCAATTTTTTCTCATTTTGATTTGCCATCACAAATATTCTTTCTTCACAAACTTCGATTAGTGATTTTTAGATAGGAAACAGCGCAAGAAATTGAAAATTTGATAATCAAATAATGCATGTGTTCTACGAATAGTACGTGAATGATAATGTTTGTACAGGGTCGTTTGTTTTCGCCCCATGATGTGAATGGCATGGCAAAAGATAATAGAAAATAATTATACAGAAAAATCTATCCATTTTTTTTATGACCGGAAAATTTTCGTCGCTGGTCATAGTATTTTTGTGAACTTTTCCGACAAAATCAATCACGTTGTTGTTTTTATTCGCCAATTTAGAACTGAAGAACGGCTGGATAATAAAATTAGAAGAAATCTGAGAAGTGTTTGAAACCAAGGATTACCATATAACAAATCGCTGAAAAATTGAAGAGGGTCAATGTTTTTCGTTCATCGAGTTAACGTGAATTATCCATATCTACCGTGAGGATCTCTTGAAACTATACGGCTGAAAAGCATGGGCGCAGAATAATACAAATTTTATGGGGATAGCCAACTCGCCAAAAATCTACCTAGTGTCACTGCTGGTCTAGCCACCCGAATACCCTAGGGATTTTTTAGTGTGACGAGTTGGCTGTCCCCATAAAATTCGTATTATTCACGTATTATTCTGCACCCATGCTTCTCGGCCGTATAGTTTCAATAGATCCGGTAGCGGTTTACACGTGGTCTTTTGCTTGTTTTCGGTATACAGAGTAGCCGATCAGCAATGGCGAGTAGCGAGGATTGGAGCTAGTACAATAATGAGCAGTTTTTTATAGGACTAGGTGCCCATATTCGTACTCCGTGCCAATATCAATACCAATTACGAAGTATAACAGTAACGAGAAAATATTTGTGAAAAATGATAAACAAAAGCTCCGGCAGCGGTCTCTAAATAATTTTCGAGCTCATTCGGGTTCTACGAGTATTTTGCCTTCGCTTCGTTTCGTACATTTATTTTTCACTGCAAATAGGATTGAAATTTGAAGATAAGAAACGAACCACCTCGAGGTGAAATTTAGCAAAGTTGAGCTTGCAAATTTGGTATACTTACTGTAGCGAAGGTTTCGGACGACAATGGGGGTGATGTTGACGCCTGCACCGAACACTGACACCATTCAAGACCACGTGACACGCCGCGCCAAAAACAAACTTCGCGGCTAGTAGCGAAACCCAGGGCCTGCGCGCGCATGGAAACCTTACCTGAGACGTCGCGTATCGGAGATAGTGGCCTCATGCTTACCGTAGAACCTCGCTCACAAAACTTCGGAGCAATCCCAGTTTGAGGAAAGTAACAGGCTGAATGGGAGAAATCGTGATCGAAGCAAAATACGAAACGTTCATTTGTAAGCGCAATTGCGCGATCGAAAATTTCTACGAAAATTTGAACGGTCGGAGGCCTGCTCTCGCCTGACGCCGTCACTGAACCCGTCATATACTTTGAAAATCAACTGTTGCGAAGCCAGTACCGTGACTAAGACGGTAGCGTTCCACTGCCCGTGGCAACGCCGGAATCGAAAGTTCCAGCCCGTCTGTGGGTATTGTTTGATTTTAATTTTTTGCAAAAGCTCGTAGTCATTTATACGAATCAGTATACGAACCAGATTTCTTACACGTTATCTGATTTGTTGATCAGAATTGACGTTGAAAATATTAGATTTATCTCTTTTTTTCTGACAGAAGGAATTGAATAACCGAAAGAATGCCAGCAGTACAGATGGAACACACGGGCCTTGGGCCGGGAAGAGCGGTTTGCTGCTGATTACGGACTTACTAGTACAGTCATTCTCTTCCATTCTGTCCTTACGGACTGGGCTCAAGTGGCAGAGCTTGAAATACTGATTGGCTTTATTATTTCGTAGATGTGTTAATGAATAAATAAATATATGAATAATCATATAGTATAGATATATGAAGATGTGTGGATGAATAAACATGTGAATAATCGATAATATTTTGTTTCATCTCAATTTATTATAAGGATTCGTTTTCAGGTTGACATATACCCATCGTCTACATAAAAATCCCCCTTTTGCTTGGATACATCGATACTCACAAATTAGGTCTTGGTTCTTTCATTTCTACGAAGTCGAAAACTTTTACAGAGGAATTCATCAGAATTCTGTGAAATGGAAAAATATACACTAGATTGTAAAGCATAAAAGCTTCGAAATGATAAATATTAGATTCGATTCAGGAAAGAGCGAACAAGAACATTTTGTATCCGTCCCACTGCACCACAATTATTTGACACGCGTTTTAGAACACCACCTATCATTAAATCGAATGATCCGACATTTAAATTTATATCGATACATCTGATGTAAATTTGTACAAACTGATTACACAAGTCTACACGGATTTAGTGCCTGGGATTTCCATACCTGATCATTAGAGTTCTTATAGTGATACTGAACAGAGAAAAATTACTATTTGTCAAAAAAATTTGCTTTTGCATCCAAGAGAATGCTATTTCAAAATTTAATAAAATCTATGATTTCTATTATTCAGCTGATAATAAACCGAAACAAACATTTTTGTGTATTCTCTCAACTTCAAATTACAAAACAAAACAGAGATTAAAAATGAAGCCGTTTACTATTCTTGTTATGTTCAAAAGAACTTTATCTGACTAAACCCTGAGTACAGTCCCCCATCATACTTTCAATGATAATGAATACTAACAATGATAATGATGAATTATATAATGAATACCAACAACAATGGTAACCATTCCTCTTCCCTCTACTCATCGAGTCAAAATATGGGAAACTAGTTTACTGTGACTATCAAAACTATAAAATCGATATTATTTCTCCCAAGACTACAAAAGCAAACTTTAACGGGGGTGTAAATATTTTTCCCCTGTTGTGATGCATGACAAATAAAAAACTACTGAACTAGTCGCAGACACGAGAAAGATTTTTTTTTTCGTTGACCGGTGTTATATAAATTCATTTCAAGATGAATCGATTTACTGAAGACATCCTCTTCTTCGATCGAATGATTTGTTCCTTGCGCACCGTTTCGTATTGCTGCAAGTCTTCAATTTTGGTTCTCGATAACACAAGTTTGTCAGGCCTCAACGTCTCTCCGGAAACGCGGTGTGATTTCACTTGCGGTGTAGACGTGAAAGTACTCAGCTGTAGATAATTCCAGGGATAAATCGCGCACAGTTTCGTGTCACCGCAGGCATTTCTGTAACGGATCTAATTATTGAACTGGTTAGCAAAGATACGGCCTTGCTCGAATGATCGAAAAAAAAAACGAAATTACTCTTCACCTGTATCCAAAACAAGCATACATATTGTTGGGACGGAAATATTCCTCGAAAGGTACGGCGATCCATAGCCGGAAGGATGAAAACGGGTACCCGGACACGATCGTGACCAAGTTGGCTGTTCTCGCTGGGCTCGTAATCCCTGTCTCCTCCACCAGCGAAGATATCTGAAAGCGAGCATGGTTTATAGATTCATGTTCATGTCGTTCCCAGCGTTGATAACAGGAATGCCTGTCAAAGCGTATAAGTACCTGTTTGACGTGGCGAAGAGAAGCAATAGCTACAAAGATTTACTTTCACTTTCCTTGGACAAATTTGGAAGACGCCTGTCATTTGACCGAGATTGGGGTAGCTCTGGTTGATTCGAAAACCAGTATAGAGACAAGAAAAATCCGCTGCCACAACTACTCTTCATGTGTACTCCCCAGCTGTGCGTGCCTCTCCAACGAGTTTCTAGCGAAATAAATAATTTATCGTCAACAAACCAATCAAACCTAACCTAACGAAGGTGAATATAAATGGCGTAATTTATACCATCATTATATTTCGTTTATGCACTTACCATTGAAACGTTCCGGCTCCGTTAGTCTTCTGTGGTTCTTGACCACAACAACAACATTCTGTGATAATTTTGGAAGACTCGGACTTCCCACACGTATTTATCACTGACAGCTGATTTTGTCCAGTGACCGACCAGTATATCGAACAGTGATCGTGTAGCATGGTGTTCTAGACCAGCGACTGTTTTACCCGTTCTACCATATTCGTGCGTCACGCCATCTCGGAGGCGTCGCCGACAACACCAAACACGACGAGTCGCCATGATTTCGAGCGTTTGAGAATCGCCAAACTGTCAAAAAAGCTTGGTCCATACGACATTTCTCTATTTTAGCGTGAAACGAACATGTTTCGGGACGTACGTGTTCGAAATTGCACATAGCATGTCGCGACGTATCCCTTTTTCCCGTTTTCGATGCCCGGGCAGAGATATTCCGCTTAATAGCACTATTTTGCCCAATGTTTTTAGAAAAGGTCATAATTGGGTAGGGAACCACCTTAAACCAATCAAACAATTAGCAGGTAATGATAATAGGAACTGTGTAAGCATAATATCTATTGTTGATGCGTACAGTCTTCACAATTGGGCTATCCAACTTTGACACAACATGACAGTCATGTTTCATAACAAATTTAACGATGCTTATCATCAACCATCTCTGCCAGTTGTATCAGAGCAGTCGACACAATCAGTACCTACCCTTAACACATTCAGTGTAAAGTTCAAAAGTAAAGTCGATTACTAGCTGACCTTGTTTTCATTATTATTCCTTGCTATGTACCTTGATTCTAATGTTATGCTTACACAGTTCCTATTATCATTACCTGCTATTCGTTTGATTGGTTAAAGGACGGGGGCTTATTCGGCAATGAGGCTCCTCCCATTCTCGGAGTTTCTCGTGACTCACCCTGTATATACCTATCATTTTGGAATTTCATGCATACTACCAAAAAAAACAAATTCTTTTCTTATTCGGGGGGCTCTGCCCCCCGACCCCCCCAGTAGATAAGATAAGAGAGTTCTGACCCACAGCATCCCAAGATCTGATCTGCAGATCACAGCATTCCTGGACCGCTGGACCAAAAACTTAGAAATTTTTTTTTTTTTTTTTTCACCTAACCTAACCTAACCTAACCTAACCTAACCTAACCTAATCTAACCTCATCTAACCTCATCTAACCTAACCTAATCTAACCTGATCTAACCTATCCTAACCCGGCCATCTGCAGATCACAGCATCCCTGGACCCGCTGGACCAAAAACTTGGAATTTTTTTTTTTTTTTTTTTTTTTTTTTTTTTTTCTAACCTAACCTAACCGAACCATCTGCAGATCAGATCATCTCTAGACTGCTGGACCAAAAACTTACATTTTTTTTTTTTTTTTTTTTTCACCAACCTAACTCAACCGAATCAGGCCCGATTCTATGAATGCTGCAGAGAGAGAGAGAGAGAGAGAGAGAAAGGGAAGGTTGGGCGAATAATAAGATTTTCGATGATCTATTCATTGATTTATTATTCATTTTCAAATTCCGTATCCTGAGGGGGGTAGTGATCGCGGTATTAACTTGCTGCGCCTGATGTGTGCACCATCATCGTTGGTTGTCGAGTGGTATACCGATTCGCCTGAGCTGTGACCGACCCAGTCGGGTACCCATTCCCTGTCGTTAGTGAAATTTCTGAACTGTAAATTTTTCACGAGGCCTATTGAACTGTGAATTTTTCTATCTTTGCAGCGGTGAATGCATATAATTATATTTGGCTTATAATATTGTCGCCAGTCTGGAGAAACTTTCCTGTCTTGACGTGTTCAAAGTGAATGCTTGAACTAATTAGCACTAATGACCTTCGACGTCGTTAGTGAAATTTTCGAAAGGTAAAATTTTCAGCGAGACTTAATGAACTGTGAATATTTCTGTCTTCGCAACGGTGAATGCACATAATTATATTCAGGTCAAAATATTGTCGTTAGTGTAAGAATTCCTGTCACGACGTGTTCAAAGTGAATGCTTGAACTAATTAACCCTAATAACTATAGTTAGCAAATTTTGAATACTTTTCCACATTAGAAATTTTATGATCTTATCATTGTGAAAGTATATAATTACACCAAGGTTGAGGCATCGTTTTGAAATTCCACCTCATTGGTAATATATAAGGGGGAGGGAAAAAGCGTGTAATTTCATGGAAATCAATCAGTGCGCGTTCCACCGTCATTCAAACTATACACATAAGGAAAATTTCCGCTATGGAGCTGATCGTAGATGTACAAGGATTTGGTACATTCAGTGATAAATTTGTGGTGAAAGAACTGGCTGCAATGAGCATTCGTGCATCGGAGGAACATCAACTAGGTTTGACACGCATTCTCTTCAAGCCACCCTGCTCACAAATGATCCTACCGTGGGCGTTGAGAAATCAGAATCTCTGGTTAACGAGAAATTATCACGGAATACCATGGAATGTTGGAGAAACACCGTACAGAGATATGGAGGGAATTGTGAACGGTATTGTGGCGGATGCATGTCGCATCTATGTAAAAGGGTTGGAGAAGAAACAGTGGCTCGAAAAAATCATCAATAACTGCTCAAAATCGGTGATTGATTTAGCAGAGTTGGGCTGCCCAAACTTTCGAATGTTGCGACGTGAGTCGAGAGTGATTCACTGGTATGGTGATTGTCATGGGGGTGTGCCGGGATACCGTTGTGCTTTCGAAAATGTTCAACGGTTAACTAGTTGGTATTTGGAGAGTGGGGCGACCAATGCATATAAACCCCCGAGTTTCTTCCAACTTCACACACGTCTTGACTCGGCACCGAACCCTCAACATCTATACCATTAACAAGCTGACTTTGCAAAGTTCTTCGGTGGAGTTGGAAGACATCGATTCGAAGAGAGAAAAAAGGTAACAATAATATTTTTCAATCATGTACATTATTATTATTATTATTATTATTATTATTATTATTATTATTTGTATCGATGATAAAAGTGTTGATTCAGTAAAACTATTTTCTCATTTAGAAAGAGAGAGAATAAACAGAAATGGACTTTGCCAAGCTTAACAATGCTGCTCGCATGGAGGACCTCCCAATGAAAAGGATGTCTGAACTTGAGGTTGGCGAGAAGTACGATGTCACGGGGATCAAGATGGTGAAAACGAAATTTGGTGCGGGGGTCGTTATAACGATTACCGATGAATTTGTCATATTTCTGCCTGGACGCATCGTTAAATTTCTGGAGGAAAATCCCGAGCAGTTGAGTCAAATGGTTGACGCCGTGCAGGAAAACCGTCTCCAAATACTTTACCAAGGTGGTCGATATAACACATGTGAATTTAGTTGTAAAACGTGATGGGAGGAGGAGGAAGTGTGGAATCAAAAAATAAAAACTAGTAAAATAAATATATATATATATATTGAATACATTTATTTATCCATCCCTATGCATACTATACATACATATTACTTATTTCACATATTCTTATTATTCATTCTTAAAATGATACCAATTTCTTCACTGTACCGCTAATCGGATTGTACTCAATAACGCGATCATGTATAATCATACAATAGGCTGAAGTGTTTATTGGAAAGCTATCGTTAGTTTCGAATTCCAAACGAATATCCACAGGCCCGTTTTTCAACAATTCATTCTGTTTCGAGCAATCTAAAACAACGAGGGGAGCCTTGGTCAAGAATCCATTCTTTGACAGCAATGGCTCGGGCTCCTTGTCATAGTATGATGATTGAAAGTTTGTGTACATATCATAGAGAATAGCATATTGATTGTTGGCAATATCAAGATTCAGGTTTCCATAGGGATAGCACTGTGAGTTGAGGAAGAGTTTCACATCTCTAATCATGCAATGATCAAATTCGCTAGCGTTCTTCGTCGCGTCATTCCTGCGAGCGGTTTGGAATCCCAGTATGACGTGTCTTGGTTTCTCCAGCTGTGTCGACGTCTTAACAACCCATACGTGTCTCGTTGTCTGCGGTAGCAATGGATACTCGTACATTCCCCAAGAGCGGAAACTCATAGATATGGTTGGATCCGTGGCGATGTAACTTAGCAGCTTGATCTTTGCATTATCAGCCAGTTTAACATACGGCAATAACCATTCAATTTTCTCGAGGGAAATTTTAACTTTCTCCACGGTTGGCTGAATTATGGCGTTCAGATCGGTGTTTGAGCGAGTCAGAATCAACTCATGTTTAGCGTTAGCGACGATTCTGTTATAATCTTCAGCAAATCCGAGCAGAAAATTCAACGGTATGACAACATCAAAGTATCCGTTATCATTGTTTAATTTAGCACCGTTAGCCAACCAACCAGTGTTCTCCAGAAGATGTTGCTGTCCGGGGGTTAGTGATAGGTATCCCTTCATAACACTTATGATGCCAACATTTGTATTTTGATCAATCACATAGCCATTCAACTCATAACGCAAACCGCCAAACAGATGGCATATGGCCATGTTAACCAAGTTCGTGGTCGCAGCTACGTTGGTATTATCATCTTTTGTAAGCCGTCCATATATATGAAGCGAACTTTTGCTGGGTAAGACACACAAGTCTTGATTCTGAACAGTGATTCGAATTTCATCGTTATTTCTGAAGGATGATGATGCAAATGGTTGATGTGCATGTATCTCACAGTGCGCGATTGACTCATCGAACGCCACGGGATCTTGTATTTTTATTATTTTCGCCATGGTATTATGCACAAAATACAGCGAATTTTTATCCTCCAAAATTTCCACGAAGTCGAAGTCCTAGGCTCTGAAGAAACTGTGCGTTCACACGTGTCACCCGAATCAGAGGTGCTCGGCGACTGATTGCGTTTGGCCATACTATCTCACTTTTATAGCCTCTACCGGAATTTTTCGCTTCAAATACAATCCCCATTACTTTACAGATTTAGCATGTAATCGTATTGTTATCGTCTCACCGCGGAAATTAATCAATTCTTCATTCTGATCGACTATTCGCAATTGTATATGATGTATTGATGGAACGGCGATCGGCAGGTAAATGACGTTGGTGGGTGTTCCAACGATCTTATATCCAGGCGGGACGGTTGGAAAAAATTCATGAATCGTATGCACACGACGATCGTTTATATACGCGCCCATAGTTATATCACACTCGACTCGTATGGCATTGACTTTGAGTATGGCCACGGGTAATTCAGACTTATGTGAAATACCACTCGCAAGATGATTCGGTTTAAATCCAAGCAATCGACCAATAGAATCATGAGGTTCAAAGTTTATTATCTGATCGCACTCAATTTCACTATGCAACTCGTTGTTATTAGCTTTTAGATCAATGTTGATATCCTCGGGCAGTATCTTCTTCAAATATCTATCGATATCTTCAATTTCATAGCTGCCCGTGGGTATTGTGAAAATTTCCTGTACACCCGAATCCATGTCACCGCCGCCTCCCCGTCTGACTACGTGAAGTTTATTACACCCCTCGTCAATATTGGGGATTGAATTGAATGTTAAGAGTTCAACGAGTCCGAGAACATAGTCTTTCGTTGACGACAGCTCGATTGGTGGAAAATATTGGGCCTCCAGCACGGAGGATGTCCCCGATAGTGTTAACGTGAACGAATCAGACATGACTGATGCCCCACTTTTACATCTTCTTCATTTTATAGTTGCATCGCTGAGAAATTTGAGGCACAAGTGTCCACAAATCACTGTGTTATATTCCTGATATCTCCTATGATTGTATTTCACGCTACCTACACCAAGATATTCCATAAGATCTTGAGGAGGTTGTAAATCACCAAAACTGTCAAAGTAAATAACATCATCGTTATTCTTTCTATACGCCACCCAATGCGTACCTTGCCCATTTTTATCATCAAGATTAATAATTGCACACTCGCGCTTTCTCGGGCCTGAACGGGGCAGATCATTTCGCATGAAAACACCGCGAAAATGTGGGATTTTCAAGGCTTTGGCATAATTCTGTAAATCGATGTTGGTGAGAGCTCGGTGTGGTAGCTTTATTAGTTTTTTGCAGGCTTCAAATACAACCCCATACCCTTCTTGTGCGGTTGCAGGTATAGCCCCTTTCCTAACGCTATTGACTCCATTGTTGCATTATGACGTTTAGGCTCTTGTAATTGATGTCTATTAGTGCGAGCCTCATTAACCACTTTTGCTATACCTGCAGCACCACCCGCCAGAGCCCCGGTGGCACTAAGGGCAGACAAAATTGGGATAAGAAACGGTAGGAAACCGCCAATTTTCTTGGGGATGGGTAAAACACGCGGTACTCGTACTTTTCCATGAGTCGCCACCGCTGTACGAGCACCAGCCAACGCCGATTCGATAGATCTTTGTCCATGCTTCATTGATTTCTTTGCCCCACGAATGATTGAATTGAAGGTTGTTGTCTTCTTCTTTTTCTTCTTCTTCTTGTCATTCATCTTTTTCACAACACTTTTCGATACCATCCCCATACCAAGTTTGGATTTGGTCTTCATAACGTTGGCAACTCCCCAAGCTACAGCTTTTTCGGCTATACCTGCGTCTTTGGCTAGAACCCGATGCCAAGCCTTTTCGGCGAGCACTTTATCAGCCTCGTTGCGTGCTGTGATATTCTCACGATTCTTCGAGTATGCAATGTCGTGTTCCCTGCAGGCAGCGTCTAGAGGATTGATTCCCGAATCACCGCGAGCTAACCTCTTTGCTAATTTTGTTCCGGGTCCACAATACTGATACCCCGGTACATGCAACTCAACTGGGAGATTATTGATGACTTTGTTCATGAAACCTCTTCCACACTTCCTACTTGTGTGATCATCCATAGCCGAATAACAACTGACTCGAATTCAATAAAAGCGTGCATTTTATAGATGAATATATTAGTTTGCTTTGGAGTGTTAAACGTGCATCATGAAATTTCGCGATCAAACGACGAAACTACCCGTGGGGAATTTCGATAAATTAGTTGATGGGAAGAAAAAGAAGGGGAAACGTCATGGAAAATTACTGCCAAATAGTGTGAGAGCCGTTTTCTGCGGGCCATCCAATTGTGGAAAAACTAATGCACTACTCACACTCATTACCCACGATAATGGGTTGAGATTTGAAAATGTCTATGTCTATTCGAAATCACTCATTCAACCAAAATATGAGTTTTTGAGAAAGTTACTGGAGCCCGTGAAAGGTGTGGGTTATTTCCCATTTGGTGAGCATGAGGAAGTCGTGAAACCGGAGGATGCACGTCCCAATTCAATCATGATCTTCGATGATGTGGCATGCGAGAAGCAGGATAATATTCTAGCATATTTCTGCATGGGA
This sequence comes from Macrophya alboannulata, assembly GCA_949628255.1. Taxonomy (NCBI): domain Eukaryota; kingdom Metazoa; phylum Arthropoda; class Insecta; order Hymenoptera; family Tenthredinidae; genus Macrophya; species Macrophya alboannulata. The sequence continues at coordinate 29,778,808 of OX451206.1, read as the reverse complement.
CGACACAGAGATGTTGATAGCTTTTATCTTTGTCAAACATATGCACGTATCCCAAAACATCTTGTGCGAGACAATGCAAACTTATTAGTGCTTTTTCGTCAAGATGAAATGAATTTGAAACACATATATGATGATCATGTAAACACAGACATGACATATCAACGATTTAAGGATTTGTGTTCAGCATGTTGGAATGATGGTAAATATAGCTTTATCGTCATCGACAAAGACTGTGAAATCGGCGATGGACGATACAGGAAAGGTTTCGATTGCTTCATAGACATAAATTAAAAAGGATTCTCTAAATTCACACAGTCACGTTATACACACCAAAGCGTTAACATGGACAGTGACAAGATTCGCAGACACAACGATGTGTTGAATGAAATAGCAAAGGCTAGCGATGCGATAAGGCGCAAACACAAGCAGATCAAGTTGAACAGAGACACTAGCGAGGTGGTTATGGGCGAAATGTTCAAGCCCATAGTAACACCATTGCAAGAATTGGTTGATACTTCAAAGCAGCAGCAGCAGCAGCAGCAGCAGCAGAAGACGATGCGGAAAAAGCAGATGAAGCAGGAGATAAAGCAGGAAATAAAGCGGGAAATGAAGCAGGAGGCAAAGATAGAGCCATCAGGTGTTTCCATGGAATTTGATGATGATCGGATGAAGGATGATGATGATGTTGGTGTTGTTGATGATGATGATGATGATGATGATGATGATGATGATGATGATGATGATGATGATGATGAGGACAAAAGTGATGATACAATTGTACCAAGCGACTTCCCCGCCGCTACAAGTACACCGAAACGAAAAGTGGATGATAAACTAGCCAACTATTTGGAGATGTTTACCACATCGGCTGGGCGGAGGAACTTGGATGAGAAATATGGCGTTCGAAAGTTGCTGCACGGAATGATGATTGGCGATTCGCATATCAATTTTCACGATGATTTGATATATGTGGCAGACAAAAGCTATGAAAGCACACCGGGTTTACTCGAATTATTATTTAAAAAGACACCAAATCCTGCTATCGTGAAAGTGGATGATAGGAGAAACTATGTTAAAATTCTAAAGAGAACGAATGCCGATCGTAAATATTACCAAGCCAACAGAAGCCCACGTGAGGGTGTCAAAAGTGCCAAGTACAAGGATTTCATAGCTCCACACATTCACACATCGACGCAGAAGAAGAAAACTGAGGAAAAAAAATCTGGTGGACGTTTACCCGACTATAAGATTGCGCGAAAAGGGGGACAGAGGTTGGATTATGTATACTGGGATGATCCTAATGAACTTGTTGATCGTCTTCGGCTACTCATGGCCTCCCAAGCAGCTGGTAATACCAGCCATTCTAATGAAATATCAGCCATTATTGAAGAGTTACGTGAAGCCGGAATCATTTATTAGCGCTGAATCAACAGCAAAATTTTCATTCGAGCATTGAGCGTTGAACAATGAGCATAGACATCTTTGGTAGACAGTTGGTAAAAGGAGGAGGAGGAGGAGGTGTCCGCGGACCTCCCGGTATTGGATTTTAATTTACCCCCGACGATAATTATGATATGGACAACAAACGGTTGTGTAATATTGCGGATCCACAACAACCAACCGATGCTATTCACATGAGAGCGTTTGAAATCAAATATAATGCACTCGAGCTAAAACTTACAGCTCTGGAGCAGAGAATGATTGAAAAACAACTCAGTGCTATCAATGTACTCGAAACTAAACTCCTCACTCTAGATGCGAAAATTAATACCATTCAAGCAGACCTCACCGCCCAGAAGAGGAAAATCATTCAAAATAGAAAGCTGCAAGATTCGATATATGAGGACGTTTATAATTTCGCCGCTAACACGTCGCAGTTTGCGAAATATGTGGATAATAGATTGTCAAAGGTGGAAGCCACATCCTTCGAATCACACATCGTGAAAGGTATAAATGCAGATCGAGCGCAGCTGCTAGCCGTGAATACTCGATTCCTCAACCAATTAACCTCGAGAGTGCGGAGAAAGGACTAACCGCATATAAAACACAAGCGTGAAGATGACAAACTTATTCATGACGGGATCTTTGTTGAGTGAGAGCATCATACGAGGAAATTAACGTTTGAACCATGGTTGCAACAAATACATCAAAAAGCAGCTACAAGCATGGGGACATGAAGGAGGTGATCGCAAGTGAACTTCATAGATCCGCTCGTCGTAATTATCCTCGACGCTATGTTGATATACGTGGGTTGGATGAGACCTGGCAAGCTGATCTTGTCGATATGTCAGCCTACGCATCTGTCAATAATGGCTATAAATTCCTGCTCACAGTTATCGATATATTTTCAAAGTTTTCATGGGGTGTGCCCATCAAGAGTAAAAGTGGTAGAGATGTGACGGTTGCCATGAGATCGGTGCTAACCCGCGGTCGCATACCAAAACATCTACACGTAGATCAGGGCAAAGAATTCTACAACAATGAATTCAAAACTCTGATGAATCATTACGGTATAAACATGTACTCTACATTCAGCAACTTGAAGGCCTCGATATGCGAGCGTTTCAATCGAACATTGAAAAATAAAATGTGGAAGCAATTTACTCTGCGAGGATCACACAAATGGATCGATATTCTATTGGAATTGGTTGAATCGTATAACAACACTAAACATCGCACGATTGGAATGAAACCGAAAAATGTCACGACCAGCAATGAAAAAGAGATATATCGAAGTGTGTACAAACCACGTCAGATTAAAAGAAGCAAACGAAAGCGAAAATTTAAAGTTGGTGATAAGGTTCGAATTAGCAAGTATAAAAATGTTTTCGAAAAAGGCTACACACCGAATTGGACGACTGAAATATTCACCGTTACCGAGGTGAAAAATACCAATCCACCAACGTACAAACTCACCGACTACCTGAAGCAGCCAATCGAGGGCGGCTTCTACGAAGAGGAACTCAACAAAGTTCGTTATCCCGATGGTTATCTTGTGGAAAAAGTGTTGCGTAAACGCGGGGATAGGCAATATGTAAAGTGGCTGGGTTTTGATAGTTCACATAATAGTTGGATAAATAAAACAGATATGTAAAATTGAAATATAAAAATATATTTTATTATCAATAAATGAAATTTATCAATTGGATATATTTATGATGTTGCTGTTGTTGATTCATTTATTTTTACCAACTTCCATATAAATGTTTAAACCCATCATGATAATCAATGATAATATCAATAATCATTACAATAACATATTTACATTATTTTATTTACATATTTTTTTCTCTTATCAAATACATTTACAAATAATAATTATATGAATGCTAACCAAAAAAAAAAAAAAAAAAAAAAAATGTACACTTTTCTGTTTTTTCCTACAGCTAATCTTACAAACTATTAAAGCTCCAAGGCAAAGTATCCAAATATTTATAATAATAACATAACATATTTACATTACTTCTTTTTCGTGAAGTAATTTTTGGAGAATATATTTATCTTAATCACATTTGTATTATTTACATGTCTTACAAATAATCATATGAATGCTAACCATGCATTAAAAAAAAAAAAAAAAAATACATATTTACACTTTGGTTTTCCTAAAAATAAACTTACAAAGTATAGATAAAACCCCAAGGTAGGGTATCCGTTTGACCAGGTATCAAGTTCCGCTTATCGTCCCGCCAGCTTAATGCCAATTTATTTTGCACGATGGTGCTAACGATATGTTGCCTACTCCTAATCAAACATTGAGGCTTAACATTCTTGTATTCAATCAGACACCGCTTATAATCATCAAACGTGATGGTTTTCAATGTAGAGCCTTTGACACCCTTGGCGCGTTTTTTATCGCTGTCACCCATAGTTTTAAATGAATACAGTTTAGCGCGTAACCCGATAAACTCGGTCATGATTTTGCCGTTATTTTCATCTTTCATTAGACCGAGACGCTTTTTATTCATTAACGGGATACCATAGACATTGTCTGGTGGGTAGTCCGAAGTATCAAACATTGCATTAACATCACGTTTGATGATATCATAAATATTGGGTACACTAAATTGGTAAATAAGACTATCGGTGTCTGTGTACAATAATTTAGCCTGATTATTTGCAAAGTTGTTCTTAATATAGTTATAGTGAAACTTATAAATAAAGATTTTTGAAAGATCAAGAATCGCTGCACCGATATATATTGGCTTATTGAAATTGACCTGAGCGCGATTTAATTCAATAATTACCATATCATGATCGAATATGGTGCAGCTATGAAAATTCGGTCGTGCGATCAGAGCTCTCGCGCCACCCCTACCACCCCACTTTGTTATTAGCTTCACATCCCTATGCTTTCGCACATTCTCCATGGTTTTGCCAAATACCGCATTGTTCATGAGTTTGTAGAAGTTTTTCTCAAACTCATTCTTCGACTGCTTTCGCATGTCGGTATTCAAGTCGATATATGGTTTTAACCATGAAGACTGTGTGAATTTCAGGACACGATGCACTTTTACCAATCGCATGCCCAAATTCAAATATTGCTGCAGATTTCTATAGTGCAACACATACTTTTCCTTTGGTAAAAGCGTTGTGGCCAGCTTTGCAATCTTACTCCCTGGTGGAATAAAATGTTCGGGGCAGAGTGGTAGATCTTTATGGTGCTCGTGGAGCTCTGTCGGATAATCCAAATCAACCTCGAAAATATACCCAATTGGTGAATCATCGCGCAGGGACATCACATCAACAGAGGTGTGTTCCCACCCGAATGATCCATAGGGTAAATTCTCGCTCATAGCTGCACCGTAAAGATTATTTACATCAAAATACATTAAGTAGGATTCCGCTTTACTTGGATTGAAATCAGCACCCATGAATCGATTATTCGCTTTTGCATACCGATTGGAGCACTGTGCTACACCGCCCCTGATACTTTTTTCAATAAACAATATCATTTCAGGGTCATCCAAAAGCTGGAGACTCACTTTTGTATGTTTTAACATCGCATCAAAAGCAAGCCCCGGTGCGGTGTAGTAGTGAAGTGGATCCAAATGGTATGTCTTAAAGCAACTATCTCTAAAATTTTTGAATATATCTGCCAATAAGAGCACATCCGTTTTCAAATATAAATCGGAATACTCCCCCAATGTACGCAAGTTAAATTTATCCCAAACGTTTTTTGCATGTTCATAATCGATATCACTAATACCTGAGTCATTGAGTTTTGAATAAAAATCTCTCTTATTGGGCAGATTTATCCCATCAAGTTTTTCCCATGAATCAATGTATTCATATGGGAAAACACCTTTACGAGTCATCAGCTGAAATTCTTCCAAATTTTCGTAATATTTGCCGGTTATCTTTTTATCTGCATTGTCAATATAAGAAGCTAATTTGTCTAACCCGCTTGCCATAAAGCGAAACGAGTCAATGAACCTCAAGTGCATATCACTGTCACCAACCCTCTTAGTGAATGAAATATACTTCTCCTTATTGATTGGTAACAGTGTAATATCGCCCGGAAAAGTTGTGGCCAGAGATTTAATCAAAAAATGCGAATCATAGCCCGACAAATTATGAAACACTACCGGAATGGTATGCTTCTCGCTAAAATTAAGGTTGCAACGATTGTGGGCAGCTCCGCGATATTTACCAGTGAAATGGCAGTGATCATAGCATTTTTTCTCATCTGCCTCGAATGGTTTCTCACAAATATGGCAATTTTTCGCGCGTACATGTCGATCGCGTTGCATTTGACTTAAATTTTAAATCGGGATTATATTTTTTATGCGTGACTCTACTTTCGCTGATAGTTTGCGGAGCTGCATGTTGAACCATTCGATGCAATCGGGTCCGCGGCGGTCTTTATATTCGGATAATTTGTCATCGTATGCACAATGTACATAAAATGCTACACTGTGTGGGATATGCACTTGGGAATCATTGTTCGTCGTCGGTTTCAATATACATTCAAGATCCGCGTACACGACAAACGGCACGGTGCCTTTATTACGAAAATTTGAAAAATCTAAATCTTTATTTTCCGGAAACGACATTCGGACTTTATTCAAATTTATACAATCTAGCCTATGATTTTCATAGGCGCTTTGCATCACAAAGTGGCACAAACATCTATCGCACAACAATTGCTCACCGTTATGATTCGACAGCTGTTTGCTAACCAAACGTGAAAGATTCCTGATCCAAGTAAAGTGGAAATTTGGTTTAAAAACGCTCAAGTCACCATCATGCTCCATATTATTATTATTAGAATTAGCCTCGATAATAAGCAAGTGGATTGTATTATTACCGTTTGAACTTGTCAAATTTTTGCTTAGATATAGCGGAACGATAACACTATTCTCAGACTTTGCATGGTGTGAGAAAGTTTCGGATTCAATACCGTATACATTAATCCTGAGATTGTTTAATTTTTCAAATTTCTCTACACCATGCAAAGTCATGGGAAAACTTATACCTGCGCAATTCAGCTCATCAATATATGGTTTGTAACTAGCCATCCTATCGGCATGGCGTGCAGCGGGGTGTAGAGCTGCCGTCACAGACCATAAAAAGCAACGATCATCGTCGTTCCTCACGTTGACTACCGCTTTCTTCAGCTGGATATCCTTCGGTAGCATAACAAAAGTGGAAAGTCCACCACGAAGAGGCTCGTACCGATTGATGTTGACCACGGCGTTGATTATCTCAATCATGCTCCATCCGGAATCTCGTTGCTCAAAATCTTCCACCTTACTAAGTAGAACACCTGCGATATTGTCCTCGAACCAGCTATTCAGATCCGTTGATGGGAGAATAGGTATATTGCGTGTATTGAAATACTTCATTTCCACACAGACGACATCGTTTTTTGAATTCTCAAACTTGCACGATAATACCACATTTACTTTGATATTCCCCTCGGTGCGTAGTATATTTTTTAAATGTTCATTCACCACAACCCCGACATCAACTAAAAATCCGCCCAAATCTGTATGTTTGAGATTTGTGACGACGCCTGTGCGAATTCGACCACCAAATACACTATTCAAATCACTCCATTGAACACGATCATCGATATTATTATTATTCACAATGATATCGCCCGCACCAACAACAACCGCTCGTGTTTGATATTGCCGAAACTTTACACGCCATGATTGTATTTGTGAAATTGCGTTTTGAATTTTCTGCTTTTCACTCACATGTAGGTGGGGCTGTGCCAAAATATTAGTCAGGAATTCAATTTTTTGCTGCCCAATATCGCACCAGTGTGCAACGATGCCATCGGCTGTTTGTTGAGCGGTTCCCGTAGCCAGCAAGTTGTAGGCCCATTCCATGCACTTGAGGAGATTGGTGTATACTTGTGCATCCATGATGACCTCAGAAATATCGTACGTTGTTTGTTTGATCGTTAAGGTTTACTTTTGACGTTAGAACTTATGGGAATGATCACTTCCCTGTTTAGCATCAACCTTATATATATATACATTCAAATAATGAGGAGAAGGCTAAACCATGGCACAAAGACTCGATGGCACCTCCCACCAGCCCTACTTCAAATTCACACCCTCTAAGTAAAATTTTGAAACTGGCATACTTCGGTCTAGGTATAATTACCCCACGCTCGTCACCGCCGCAAAATCGAAAATTCATGGTTCAATGAATTTGACCAATGTGTTCATGCATAAACATTGATGTAAATAATAATAATAATAGAGTAAAATAAATAATGAATAAAAAAAAATAATGCGATAATAAATCAATGAATACATGAGAACATATTTATTCAAATTTGTCTACTTATAGTTATTCATGTTAATTAGTCAAAGCATTCACTTTGAACACGTTGTGACAGGAATTCTTACACTAACGACAATATTTTGACCTGAATATAATTATGTGCATTCACCGTTGCGAAGACAGAAATATTCACAGTTCATTGAGTCTCGCTGAAAATTTTACCGTTCGAAAATTTCACTAACGACGTCGAAGGTCATTAGTGCTAATTAGTTCAAGCATTCACTTTGAACACGTCGAGACAGGAAAGTTTTTCCAGACTGGCGACAATATTATAAGCCAAATATAATTATATGCATTCACCGCTGCAAAGATAGAAAAATTCACAGTTCAGTAGGCCTCGTGAAAAATTTACAGTTCAAAAATTTCACTAACGACAGGGAATGGGTACCCGACTGGGTCGGTCACAGCTCAGGCGAATCGGTATACCACTCGACAACCAACGATGATGGTGCACACATCAGGCGCAGCAAGTTAATACCGCGATCACTACCCCCCCCCCCCCCCCCTCAGGATACGGAATTTGAAAATGAATAATAAATCAATGAATAGATCATCGAAAATCTTATTATTCACCCAACCTTCCCTTTCTCTCTCTCTCTCTCTCTCTCTCTGCAGCATTTATAGAATCGGGCCTGATTCGGTTGAGTTAGGTTGGTGAAAAAAAAAAAAAAAAAAAAAAAAAAAAAAAAAAAAAATGTAAGTTTTTGGTCCAGCAGTCTAGAGATGATCTGATCTGCAGATGGTTGGGTTAGGTTAGGTTAGAAAAAAAAAAAAAAAAAAAAATTAAAAAAAAAAAAAAAAAAAAAATTAAAAAAAAAAATCCAAGTTTTCGGTCCAGCGGGTCCAGGGATGCTGTGATCTGCAGATGGCCGGGTTAGGATAGGTTAGACCAGGTTAGATTAGGTTAGGTTAGATGAGGTTAGATTAGGTTAGGTTAGGTTAGGTTAGGTTAGGTTAGGTGAAAAAAAAAAATTTCTAAGTTTTTGGTCCAGCGGTCCAGTAGTCCAGGGATGCTGTGATCTGCAGATCAGATCTTGGGATGCTGTGGGTCAGAACTCTCTTATCTTATCTACTCCCCCCCCCCCAGGGGCTTCGCCCCTGGACCCCGCTTCCGTTGCATTTTTCGTTATGCTCGCGCTTCGCTTACCCTATCAACCGGCTGAAAAGAAGTTTCACTTCAAAACTCCGATTGCCAAGCCCACCGTTCATGAACTTATTAGTTCTGGCTGTGAAAGACGTTACGTTATGTGAAAGTATTGGCACGATGCTTATGTCTAATTTATCACCAATATTCAACTGAATATTTATTAGTCTAATTTCAATATATTCCAGTTTCAGTTAATACATATTATCAGTGTGATAAAAGTTCAAACAGTCTTTGATCATCTGCCGAACAGTGTCGTCGGTGTAATCGTCACAGAGTGGCTAGAAAGGACAGACCAGAAAACGAGAGCAATTGATCATTTTCAGAACAATCTATGCCCGCCAAGTTTGTATCGTCATCCGAAATAACTTCCTTCAGCAATATTTCCCGTCGCCGATATGCTGTTTTGTCAAAGGTAACGAATGATCTATTGGTTTTCCATCGATTGCCATTGAATAACATTGGAAAAACAGACTTCGAAGTATGGAAATTAACCATGGGAGTGCTTGGCCTTGTTGTCTGATTTCACGTACAAGGTTTTTGTACTGTTTTATATGAAAGAGTGATGTTTGTGATCTGTCGCTGAAATAAAGAGACTGATGATTTCGAGTTTTTGGACGATGAAACTATTTTTGTACTTGGCGGTAATTTTTGACATTTACAATGTTTTTGCCGGGTATTTCATTACATTTGTATTTCACAAGATATACAATACTGAATTCTGCGTACAGACATATGCATAGACAACTATTACTAATAAGACACATACACCTATATTTGAGACATACGAATTTCCGCAATTCCTGCAATGAATAACTCTGCTTTGATCACATTTTAAAACTTTCAAATTAAGTATATAGTTTGAAAATTGGTTTGAATCTACATAAATTATGCGCGCAAAACCGTACTTTCTATGACAATATTGACGATATTTCTAAGATTTGACTAGTAGTCTAGTATCGTGTCCGATGCTTCGCACAATCCGAACCGGATCCATTCATTCGTTTTTGAAATATCGTACCTGCTAGTTTTTTTTCTCTCATCATTTTTTTTTTTGGGGGGGGGGGGGGTTACATTCGACGAAGAGAAAAATTTTAGCAAAGTGGTAAATTTTGTAGCTTCACTCCAAGTGCTCTCTCATTATTGTGTTTGTCAAATATTTCATTAATATTAGAACCCTGAAAATTATTTCGCTTCTTGTAGAATAACATACCTACCGCAATGGCACGATAAACAATTCGTGCTGACTATGCTTCTGTGTTTGATAGTTGGGGCTCTGTTTGAGAATCAGTCTTCTGAAAGACAGCGCCACCTGTGCTGTCGCTCATCGCGAACCTGCCCCGCTCAACTGCGATCTCTGAAGACTCACCGTCACGCCGGCTTCTCCGGCGGCCATTACGCATGTCAGTTTTGCAAACTCATCACGTGTTTCTCTTTGCTCAGTTATCTCAACGGTTATCATTGTGAATTAAATCCTAGCTAGCCCACTCATGTGATTAATATAATCATTTAACTGTTCTGCTCAAGTGAATTAATATAATTCTCAGGCTCTCATTAGACTTTCTCATAATTCACCGTTAATTCTCACCGACAACAGACACTCACACAAACTCAGACAACTCATTCGTGAAACAACCACACTGAATTAACTAGACTATAATTATAATAAACCTAAGTAATTGCCAAGTGTTCGGTGTTCTTTTCATTTTCTCATTTCCCAAACATTTGGTCCTTCGAGCCGGATCGAACACTTGCAATTTCTTATCTGTCTAAAGTCAGTGTGAGACTCGGCGTCTCGGACTCTCTCGCTCTCGTGTGCGGTGCGCTATAGTGCTGACTCTCTCACACTCGTGTCGTGCGGTACATAGTGTCGTCTCGCTCGCTCTCGTGTATTGTGCGGACTCACTCGGACTCTCTCACACTCGTGTCGTGCGGTACATAGTGTCGTCTCGCTCGCTCTCGTGTATTGTGCGGACTCACTCGGACTCTCTCACACTCGTGTCGTGCGGTACATAGTGTCGTCTCGCTCGCTCTCGTGTATTGTGCGGACTCACTCGGACTCTCTCACACTCGTGTCGTGCGGTACATAGTGTCGTCTCGCTCGCTCTCGTGTATTGTGCGGACTCACTCGGACTCTCTCACACTCGTGTCGTGCGGTACATAGTGTCGTCTCGCTCGCTCTCGTGTATTGTGCGGACTCACTCGGACTCTCTCACACTCGTGTCTTGCGGTACATAGTGTCGTCTCGCTCGCTCTCGTGTATTGTGCGGACTCACTCGGACTCTCTCACACTCGTGTCGTGCGGAACATAGTGTCGTCTCGCTCGCTCGCGTATAGTGCGTGTATTACACGTTACGGACTTCTCACTCGGTATCGACCAATTTGACATTCTCGTGCACGTACTGCCGACTCGTGTTCCTCTTCGTCTATCATGCCAGATATCGAACCACCTACCACGCAGGCGTCGAGTTCAACGCCGACTCTGCAAGTGCCGCTCATTCCAGCCACGTCAGCACCCTCACGCTCAGGGTCACAAACTGACCTACTCACCACAGGTGCACCTCCTCCAACGCGAGGGGCGACCACACGAAGTCAATCACCATCGATGCTCAGCGGTGAGCTATTCCTTCGCGTACATGCTCAAAATGAGATCATAGAATCTATGGAGGAATTGCTCGCTCAAGTCTCGGAGCCTGCCGAAGACATGATGTTGACGGAGGTCACCATGATGCTCGACCAACTCGACGAGTTGCATCAAGCGTTCCGTACCGAACACTCATGGCTCGTCTCTCATTAGCCGCCAGCTCATCTAGACCACTCATATTTCACCCGGAAGGTCAGCGGCACGGAGTCCAGGCTGATGCTGAAAACTAAGCGGCTGCTCGGCCGCCTCCAAGAACAACTCACCACGGCTGCTCACCCTGTCGACTCATCAGGAAGTAGCTCTCGCCCACGCCCGCGTCTGCCCGAGCTGACAGTGCCAACCTTCAGCGGCGATTGCCGAAAGTGGCCGGAGTTTAAGGCCATGTTTCTCTCAGTCATCGGCAACTGCTCGGATCTCGGCGAGCTAGAGAAGTTCCAATACCTGAAGGGTGCTATGCAAGGTGACGCTTCTGAGCTCATTGCCAACCTCTCACCGCACCCCGCTTCGTACAAGGCAGCCTGGACCCTTCTCGATGCGAGGTTTGGAACAAGAGGCTCATCATCAAAACTCATCTAGAGAGACTGCTCAACCTTAAGCCAATGCAGAAGCGACAGGCCAGCTCACTGACCAAGATGGTCAACATCATCAACGAGACAACTCAATCGCTCAGAACACTCACGACCGAGAGTAACAATGATTGTCTCATGGTGACTCTCGTCAGTGGCCTGCTCGACCGAGACACTCGCGAGAGATGGGAGTCGTCTCTGTCATCCACCGATGAATTCCCAACGCTCAGTCAGCTCACGGACTTCCTCATGGCGCGAGCTCGCACCCTGGAGAACATCGAAGAAGCTCCCACGCCTGCTCAATCGAGCACTGCGAAAGGAGCTATACCTAAGCGTGCTAGCTCACATCAGACGTCTCAGGGGCCTCAAGCCAGCTCATCGCAGGCAGCCGCCAAGGCGACTCAGCAGACAACTCAGCGTAGCTCACCGTATCCGTGTGACTGTTGTGGCGAGGATCATTTCGTTGTGATGTGTCCGAAACTGCGAGACTACTCATTGGACCAACGCGTGAAGGTGGTCAAGGAAAGGAGCTTGTGCTGCAACTGTCTGGGTAGGCACAATGCACGCAAGTGCAATAACACCAGGCATTGCAAAACGTGCAATGGTACTCATCACACCATGTTGCATGGGGCAGACCTCTCAAGCATCTTCGGCTCATCATCAGAGCGCGCTCAGCCAACTCAAGATGCACAGGCTGCGTCAACCTCAGCAGACAAATCATCGACGGCATGAAGTTTCAGCTCGATCGTCAATAACCACGATCATGCTCCGACGTGCTCACTCACTCATCTCAGACAGCTCACCTTGCTGGCAACAGCCACAGCCACAGTCAACTCATCCACCTCATCTCATCAGGTTCGACTACTCATCGATCCTGGCTCAGAAGTGTCATTCATCTCAGAAGGTCTCACCCAACAACTCAACCTTGAAAGGAGGCACTCAACATTGGACATCTACGGAGTTGGTGGAAAACGGACCTCTCAAACAAAGGGCGTGGTCACTCTCGCTCTTCACTCAAGGTACAGGCCGCTCTCAGTCAAAATCTCGGCTCATGTATTAAAAACCGTCACCACCATCCTGCTAACCAGCGAGATATCTCAAGAGCTCGAATGGCCTCATCTCAAGGGGTTGAACCTCGCAGACCCAGACTTTCTCACGCCGAGAGCAGTAGATGTGATCATAGGCGCAGACTTTTACGGGCAGCTGATAAAGCCTAACATCATAAGGCACTCACCAGAATCTCCTATCGCTCAACTGTCTATCTTTGGGTGGCTAGTCATTGGTCCAATTCACGCACCAGTTACGCTGGCAAGAACAGCACATCCTGGCGTCTCACAGGCAGCGAACTCATCCTTGCAAGAATTGCTCACGAGGTTTTGGGTTCAAGAAGAACCTCCGATATCAGCTGACTCACATCTCACTCCAGAAGAACAGGAATGTGAGTGTCACTTTCAGACCACTCACTCAAGGGACTCAACAGGACGTTACATCGTCAGAATGCTTCTCAAATCGTCTCCAACAGCGTTAGGAGACTCTCATCACACGGCACACTTATGCCTGCAACGAATTCTCAAGCGGCTTGGCAGAGATGCTCAATACAACCAATTGTATACAGAGTTCATGCGTGAGTACGAAAGGGCTGAGCACATGATCAAGCTCGACGCCAACTCCGGAAGCAGAAGGCCACACTATTATCTGCCACATCATGGGGTGCTCAAGCCAGACAGCTCAACCACGAAGCTCAGAGTCGTATTCAATGGCTCAAGTGCTAGCTCCAGCGGCTACTCTCTCAATGATCTCATGCATGCTGGCCCAAATCTGATGCTCAATATCTTTGACCTGCTCATCTGGATCCGACGACGCAAGTACTTGTTTGCTACAGATATCACTAAAATGTATCGACAGATCAAGGTACACCCGGACGATTTGGACCTGCAGCGGATACTGTGGGTAGACGAGCACCACAACGAATCTCATTACCAACTCACGACGGTAACCTACGGAACCAAAGCAGCACCGTTCTTAGCAGTAAGGACGCTGCTCCAGCTCGCTGCAGACGAAGGCTCAAGGTACCCTCTTGCTGTGGAACCGATCACTCACGGTCGATACGTTGACGACATTTTCGGAGGGTCAGATACGGTGGAAGAGCTAACTCAAACCGCTCACCAGCTCATACAACTCTGCCACGCGGGCGGATTTCCGCTAGCCAAATGGCACTCTACGTCCAAGAAATTGCTGGCCGAAGTCTCATCAGAACTCGGTCACACCTCAGGCATCTCATTCGACGATTGCGATACCAAGATCCTTGGAATACGGTGGTCACCGCACCATGACACATTCAACTTCTCAACCATCTCATCAACTCACACAGACAGATTCTCAAAACGCCTCATCTTATCAGAAGTAGCACAAATTTTTGATCCATTAGGCTTCGCCGCACCAGTTGTAATCAGAGCAAAAATGTTTCTTCAGGCACTCTGGTTACACAAACTCAACTGGGATGATTCACTCCCAGAACAACTCATCTCTCAATGGCTCAGCATCAGACAAGATCTCACTAGTGTGGCCAGACTCTCCATCCCACGATGGTTCAACACGCTCTCTGACACAGCTGTTGAACTGCACGGTTTCTCTGATGCTTCGCAATTTGCAATGGCAGCCGTTGTTTATCTGGTTGTCGACTCACCGTCCACTGGCGCCAACGTCTCTCTCATCGGCTCAAGAACGAAGGTCTCTCCTCTCAAACGCCTAACCATCCCGCGGTTAGAACTCACAGCAGCGCTGCTACTTTCCACGCTAATAAATCATGTTTCTGCTACTCTAAACATGAACATAACAAACATTCATTTGTGGACGGACTCTCAAGTAACTCTCACATGGATCAAGGCTCATCCCTCAAGGTGGAAGGATTATGTACGAAATCGAGTAACCAAAATCCAAGAACTCACCGAGAGCGCTCATTGGAGGCACGTACCAGGCACCTCAAACCCAGCTGACTGTGCTTCGCGTGGTATAACCACAGATCAGCTCGAAGAACACTCTCTATGGTGGACGGGACCATCATGGATGACTCAACCAACGGGCTCATGGCCTGCTCAAGCCGAGCTGGCTCCTGATGATACATGTGCACAAGAAGCTCGTGCGACCGTTACACTGCACGCCGTACAAGCTTCTCCGGAATATCATTGGGATCTCATCTACAGGTTTTCATCGCTCAACAAACTGCTTAGAGTCACCGCTCTGTGCAGTAAATTCATCAAGAAACTCTCAAGAAAACTCGACTCACCAGCAACTTCCATTACGTCAAGCGACATGGAAGTCGCACGACTCTTCTGGATCAAGGCCACTCAATCAGCCTATTTCCAGGAAGAGATAGCGCAACTCAACCGCCAATCTCAACTGCCGAACTCACACCCACTCAGCAGACTCACCGCATTTGTCGACAATGACGGTGTACTAAGAGTAGGTGGTCGTCTCAAGAAATCAGAACTCTCGTATGAGAGCAAGCATCCTGCGATCCTCCCTCGTACCTCAAGACTCTCCGAACTCATCATCGCTCATGCTCACAACCAAACGATGCATGGAGGCACTCAGGCGACTCTGGCTTTCATCAGACAACTCTACTGGATCATCGGAGGTAGAGCCCCAGTTAAGTCACATGTGCTCAGGTGTGTGGTGTGTGCTCGACAAAGAGGGATCCGTGCTCAACAACTAATGGGCCAACTACCTCTGGCTCGAGTCACACCATCACGCCCTTTTTCTCACACTGGCATTGACTACGCTGGACCGCTCACTCTTAAAACCTGGAAGGGTAGAGGCTCAAAAACTCACAAGGGCTGGATCTGTGTATTCGTTTGCCTCACAACCTCGGCTGCTCACCTAGAAGTGGTCTCAGACTACTCAGCTGAAGGGTTCATCGCAACCTACAGACGCTTCACCTCAAGAAGAGGACTTCCCTCAGCACTCTACTCTGATTGTGGAACCAACTTCTTGGGTGCCGATGCACAGCTCAAGCAGTGCTTCGCTGAAAGCTCATCAGGGCAGCAGAAAATCGCCTCGCTGCTCTCACAAGACAAGACTCAGTGGCATTTCAACCCACCAGCAACCCCCCACATGGGTGGTAAGTGGGAAGCCGTTGTAAAGTCTCTCAAGTTCCACATTAAAAGAACTGTCGGAGACACATTGCTCACCTACGAGGAAACTGCTACGCTCCTGGCTCAAATCGAAGCAATTCTCAACTCAAGGCCTCTCGAACCACTCAGCGATGACCCTGAAGACACCGCAGTGCTCACACCAGGGCACTTTCTCATCGGAACTGCACTCAATGCAGTCCCTGAGCCTTCTCTTCTGGACAGCTCCACCAACAGACTGTCTCGCTGGCAGTTTATCCAGCAAAGAATGCAACAGTTCTGGCGCACCTGGTCGACTCAATACTTGCAACGAATGCAGGCCATTTCCAAGTGGCATCACGCTCACAATAACATTCAGGTAGGCTCTCTAGTTCTGCTTACTGATGAACGTTTGCCTCCAGGAAAATGGCCTATGGCCAGGGTGCTCAAACTCTTACCAGGAGAAGATGGACTCACTAGGGTGGTGTCTCTGAAGACTGCTACTACCACGCTCACCAGGCCAATCACCAAGCTCGCTCCATTGCCGGTGGCGACATAAGAGAGCTCATAACTCATCATCAACCCGGTTGCTGATGGCGGGCGGAAATGTTTGAGAATCAGTCTTCTCAAAGACAGCGCCACCTGTGCTGTCGCTCATCGCGAACCTGCCCCGCTCAACTGCGATCTCTGAAGACTCACCGTCACGCCGGCTTCTCCGGCGGCCATTACTCATGTCAGTTTTGCAAACTCATCACCTGTTTCTCTTTGCTCAGTTATCTCAACGGTTATCATTGTGAATTAAATCCTAGCTAGCCCACTCATGTGATTAATATAATCATTTAACTGTTCTGCTCAAGTGAATTAATATAATTCTCAGGCTCTCATTAGACTTTCTCATAATTCACCGTCAATTCTCACCGACAACAGACACTCACACAAACTCAGACAACTCATTCGTGAAACAACCACACTGAATTAACTAGACTATAATTATAATAAACCTAAGTAATTGCCAAGTGTTCGGTGTTCTTTTCATTTTCTCATTTCCCAAACAGGCTCAGTAGAAAAAATATAATTATAGTGTTCGTTCGGTAAACTCGTGAATAAGCGGGTGACGGTTAGACAGCTCATGAAAAATTCAGATTCAAAACGCTTATAAATAAAGCTTCTTTGCTTCTTGGTTTTCTCGGGATATTTATGGTCTTATTTTTCATAAGAATTGCAGTACTTATCGAAATATTCATGTAGTAATAATAATTATAAAAAGCAAACGAAACTTTGGGTCTCATTAGATAAAATATTTAAAAAATTTATGATAAACCACTTGAAGTCGAATTGAAAATTCGAACCTTCGCTAGAAGTTTTCTCTTTATGAAAACTATTTTTAACTTCCCGCTACGAAAATTGAAAATTTTCATAAAAGAAGGGAAGTTACTGGTTTCGGTCCGATTTTCGAAAACCGAGTTTTCATCAGATGTCAACGTTTTGAGGTCCTAGGAAGCTATTCCGACTATTTTTGGATGGACGTCCGTATGTGTGTGTGTGTGTGTGTAACTAATTTTTTGTCGTACGATATCTTTAGAACGAATTGACCGATTGGAATAGTTCTTGTAGCGATCGAAAGGGTTTATCGAGACTTAGATCTGATTAGATTCTGGAGTCGATCGGTCGAGTAGTTCCCAAAGTTATTCGAAAAATAAAAATTAAAAAAAAAAAATTTTTAGGTTTTTAGCGCATAACTCCTAAACCGTTCATGCGATTAGTCTCAAAACTTAATCAGGTTTAAGTCTTGGATAGCCCTTTCGATTGCAGCAACATTCATCAAAATCGAACGACTAGTTTGAAAGATATTGCACGACAAAAATTTCTTTTTTTGTCGTACGATACCTTTGGAACGAGTTAACCGATTTGAATGATTCTTGCGGCGATCGAAAAGGTATACCAGGACTTAAATTTAATCGAGACTGAACGATATCTTCTGACATCAAATATAACTCCCTGAAACCTAGAAATGTTGATATATGAAAAAACTCGATTTTTGATTAAACATCAGACGGAAAAAAAATTTGTATATGGAAAACTAACTATACTTATAACCTGCTTTAATGTATTATAAACACAATAGTATCAATTTATTTTAACGTATATTCAACATATAGCGGGAAGTTTTAGGGTTGGCCCACAGGTCAACCGGTTTCCTAATTTTTTAAGCGGGTAATGTCCGTGAAAAGAAAAATATGAATGAAAAAACAATACTACGCATCGTGCACGTATGTGCGATTTCATCATGCGAAACTTGGGAATAAACGAAGAAAAAATAAATAAATGATAATGATAATAATAATGATAATATCAATAATATATAACAACAATAAAAATAATGATAATAATAATAATAATAATTATCTGCAGATATCGTGGTCCCGAGACACATGCATGTATCTATGCGTGCATACGTATATAAAATAATTTATATATTGTTAATAACTTTGGTATGCGTGGTCGATTATTTCTCAAAAACAATAGGGGGCGAGATTTCGGTGTCAAGAACACCCCCTCCAAATTGCAAGTTCATAAATGCAACGGTTCGATAGATATCGTAGTCTCAAGGAACACGTTCTGCGAGGAGGAGGAGGAGGAGGAGGAGGAGGAGGAAGATTGTGTTTTTCGATCAACTTTGGCGGTCAATATCTCAGGAACCGCTTGATCGATTTCGTGCAACTTTTGCCAGCACGGTCAAGTGGGGTTGACCTTACGCCTCTATAAATTTGATGACAAAATAATCAGTGGTTCAAAAGATATGACAGATTTCTTACAAGAACAAGAGCTTGCTCGGGTAAATGATTCGGGGCTGTCGCGCCGGCCTACGGGTACTTGGCGGCGATTTGCTGCCGCGAATCTTGAATCGAAGTCCTGGATAAATGTTTTTCAGTTCGAGGAGTTCTGGGGTGAGTTCCGGGTAGCTCTGCAAGAGTTCTAACGATGATCCCAATACTTTTTCTCGATGCGACCAAAAATAAAATAGTTACGTCGTTTATTCAATTCCAATTTTTGAGGATGGATATTTTTTCAAAAGTTCCGCGAGTTCTGGGGTGAGTTCCGGGTAGCTCTGCAAGAGTTCTAACGATGATCCCAATACTTTTTCTCGACGCGATTAAAAATAAAATAGTTACGTCGTTTTTTCAATTCCAATTTTTGAGGGTGGATTTTTTTTCAAAAGTTCCAAACATCACTCATTGTTGCTTAATACCGTAGACGTGTCAGTTACAACTACGATTACAACTTTCGACTAGGTTATATTATATCGCACTGAAGATTGTCGCGTTTGATTTCTTTGATCATGGAACCGAAAGACGCCAATTATTTTAATTTTTGACCAGCATTCCTGTCCCAGGACCAAAAAAATAACGAATTGAATCCTGACTCAAAAAGACTTATGTTCCGCTCCCAAATGAGGACCAAAAAGATCCACTTTCCGTGCGCGTGTCACAAAATGGAAATTTTTGCGTATCAGTCAGCTTTTAAAATGTTACTCCACAGTCCACTTCCACTGCCTACAAACCGAAGGACAAATTGAGTTTCAAAATTTACTCTAAAGAATTTCAACACAAATTCTGAGAGTTTCAAATGGATAGCTCCGAATTAGAATTCGAATAATCTAATGAAAGGTTAACGGGAACGCGAATCAGAACTCCCGGAAATCTCTAAATAATTCTGCTTAAAATTTTGGAAATCTGGAAGACGGCAAAACTTTTTCAATTCTGACAAGATCGCGAGATTGTATCGGGATTATCGTTGGAACTCCATTCGAGACTTTTGTATTTCTCAAACTGTTAAATATGGTAATCTGTCTAGGGACCACTCGCGAAAAAAATACATTAAATTCAGTTCAATCCTTGTAAAGATTGGTTGTCGTGTGTTTTTCTGGTAGCCGATTTTGAACCTGACCTAAAAAAATAGCAAATTTAGAATGGCAGATCTGATATGATAGTCCTGAATTGACAGAACCTGGTCAAATTTGCATAAAACCCGGTAGATATTTGGATCAGTTTTTGGGATCAATGATTTTAATATCAAGGTCAAGGACTTCTAATCGGAAAAAACTCATAACGATTTTTTGAATATAGCGTTTTGAAATTGCAGAAAATATTTATGCTTGCACAAAACTTGCTGCTAGGATCAGCTGTACAGACAGTATGTACACCCAGGGTGCGCCACGAGGAGGCTCCGCAGTCCGTCTTCACACCCCGTTTTTTATTTTTTTTTTCAGCTTATGACATATATATTTTTTTTGTGGTTTTATAATGTTTTATATATTTTTATTTATTTTTTTTTTTTTTATATCAAATTTGACTATTTTTCTTTGATTGTTAATTTTATGATTTCTATGTATTTTCTTTTTTTCGTTTTATGATATTTATCATGGTTTTTTTTTTCTTGCTTCAATACTTATCGGACACATCTAGTACCTTTTTTTCGAAGGTGCCGTTTTCGAAGATTGATATAAGAAAATGACAAAATGGTTGCCACATTCCAACAGAAAAAAAGAACACACAGTATAATCGCATGCCATAACAGCTGCAGATAAATACTGCAACTTAAATAGCAACAATCAAATATAGAATATGAAGTAAATAATATAGTTAAGTTTTGAAAATTACAAAGCTTATAGACCCTGTTTTAGAATATCTAGTACATATAATTATAAAAGCGTAACATTTAATATAAAGTTCTTGATGTATTTTTGGAACATTTCTTATAAATATTTTTAACACGTATTTCTTTGGAATGATCATTCACATAGCATCTTTGGTAACACGAAGTACTTAATGCTAAGCATGATTCATTTTAATACGTACATCATCAGATGTGGTACGATTCCAACACTTCCCTCTAATTGAGTTCGTTTCACCGTCAAATCATCATACTGATACCAATTTGCATTAGCATGCACTACAGCCACATAGTGCTCGATAGCCTGCTGATACCATGCTATCCCAGCTAATTCATAATCCCTGTTACCCACCGTCAACTGCTTAGCAATAGAATTCAATTGATAAGTTCGCGGTTCCATTTCTATATTCCTTAGATAATTTGGGTCAGTTAGAACACTCGTGTCTATAATGAGATGTGGACCGTACGTTTCAGTTACAATAGAAGGAGATGTACAACCTTTGCATGTTATACGTGACCCATTGAATATATCATCTACTGCGTTTTGAACGAAGCCAAGACCACGTTTAAGGAGTATATCGACGTTAACGGCAACAGTAGAAAGCGAACGGGTAATTTCCAGCTTGCATGTTGTACAATACTTACGTCTGTACAAGCTTGGCGGATTGTTCAAAAGACTTTCGGCTAGCTGAGCAATATTACATTGCGTATCCATTGACTTAAAATTTCGCGTGAAGGTTGTAATCTCAAATATCCCAAGGTTGTAGAGGATTTCCGCTCTTTTCACGTAATCTTGCGCGTATATTTTACCACGCAACAAGATTATGTGCGCCAATCGCATGAGTGGATTTTCGACTTCTACAACGACGGCCTTATACGAATCATACATCGCAGCTGCGTGAGTTATAATCTGCCAAAGCGAATCAAAGGCACAAGTTTTTCGAACAACCCATTTTATGCCATTCACTGCCACAGGGTTGCATGAACTACCGTTACGCAGGATTGGTATACCGAACATATTTTTCATGTTAAATGAGTCCCAATCAGGGCAATCGTCTAAATACGTTCTTTTTTTGAACGATTTCACTAACTTCGTAGTTGCAACTGGAGCAGTTTGTTGTTTCACCCGTTCACCTTCGAGACCACGCCAATTTTCCTTGAAGTTTAATGGGTTTGTCTCGTCCTCGGAATAGTTATCATCGCAAGCAATAATTTCTTTAGAGGTTAATCCTGCGGGAACTTCATTCGACACGTTGTCTTGCTTATCTAAACTAGTTTTTGTAGGCACGTCATTTTGTTTATCTAAACTAATTTTTGGAGACACGTCGTCTTGCTCGTCTGAAAAAATTTTCAAAGAATTCTGTGTTTCGTTGAAATCTGAATCATGGCTGTCATCATACGTTTCGGCCTTCATTATCGTCTTCGTGACAGACCCCTCACAGTCTGTGTCTTCGATTCTTGCATCAATCTTGCAGGGTATCTCCGATTCGTAGCTGTTACTTAGAGGTTTTGTTGGCTCTATTGGCCTGCATGCTAACAACATCTTGCCATTCACGTAATCGAGATGTTGTATCACGAATTTGTCGATCCTCATTGGTAGGCTCTCACGGAATGCGCGTACCTTCAAATCCGAGAATTCTGCTTCCGCAGAGGAGGACGTGGCAATTTCACCGCCAATTTTAAAATATCGACGCATCACGCCAGTCCAAAGAGGCAAATGAGCCATCAATTTGGTTATTTTATCAGCTGCATCCGGGTTATAAAATGCATTCATCACGTTACCAACTTCGGAAATTGAAGCCGCTGTTTTTGCTTGGGTTAGAATAGAGAGACTCCATTCTTTCCAGGATCTGCACGTTTGAACTACCTCAGCTTCGTCATCATTGTCACTGTCTATATTGTCGTTAATTATTACACCCTTAATATCATTGTTCGCCTCTCGCAAACAGAGCTCTGAAGGGACGTGCTCACCTCTTTTGTTTCGTCCAACTTCTTCACTCAGGGCCACGGTAAGGAGAGACTGCAGAAAAGTGGTCAATTCTTCATAATCCTGCATTTTGTAAGCATGCGCTAGACTTCTAATATAAAATTGACGAACTTTGCCATGTTTTTTTCGGAGGCAGTCCCACCTGGCAATCATTCCAATGAAATGACTTACATCAAGTCGCAAAAAGCATTTTAGTGCGATGGTTGGAGTTTGCGCGACGATCAAGTCATAGCATACTTGCATGTAATGTTTTAAATCCGTACAGTTGGAAAATGCTCGTGCTAACGCAACTAATAGAGCGCTCCCAAAATCGGTGACAACCATACGTGGTATAGGTGCACCGTTTCGGCGTACTTCTAACAAGAAATGCTCGATGAAAGCCGAATCCTGCCTTGCCGAAACCATCTGAAAGACGGGGATACTTCTTTGGTCAGTAACTGACAAACACTGGTACAGAAATATGTGGGGTGACTTCTCCCTATTGGGAAGTTTAATTCTTTTACCTATACCACCGGTCGCATCCAGTGTCATGTACCACGTATTTTTACCCGCTACTTTTTTATCTTCTTTGCACATTGCCATTTGCTCTTTAGTCCAGTAAATACAAAATAACGGGTCCTTGCCTATGCCGTGGATGCTACCTATGCAGCGATCATATTTTGCTATCTGCAAATTATTAATTGGATCGCTACTTGATAATCCCAAGCGATGATCTAGTTCCTGCTGTTTCGCCTTGCGTCAGACTGTCGCATCGTGCAAAATAGGGGGGACTTGTTCGCCAAATTCCATGGGGCGAGTTGCCTCTTCAATGCGCCATACCGCGGCTTTCTTACCGTCCGCTAAGGTACCTGCAACTTGTTCCCTAAGGTATCCCTTTAATTGTCGTTTTCGACGGTGTGGGAATTTGGTATTAATTGCCATCGTTTTACATTCAAACACTGCATCCCTTTTTTTGCGGGGCTTTTCGTACAGATAACCTTTCAGACTTCCGCCGCACTCTTTACATGTAGCGTTGAATCGTGCAAAGCAACTGGCGTCCGAGCGAGTATACACCCTACATGACTTGAATGAAAAGCAGCAAGGTAATCTCGTCTGGTCCCATATTCTATCGGCCAGAACATGTGACCATGCGAATGATTTCAAACCAACGTATTTTCGGCCGCCATAGTTTTTGACTTCTGGTTTTATTTCGACCCATTGATCTGCGGAAAGTATCAACCGGAAATTCTGAATATTCCGGTCGTCTGTGGGATCTACGGACTTATTTACGGAGTCGTTTTTTGAAATATTCTCATCATCTGTGACCGTTTTAATTGAAAATGCCTCTCGAACAGCAGTGAGTATTCCGGAACGGTCATTTTTCAAAATTGTATAGATATGTTTGGGTGTTATAATGCAACCAGTTTCTGCCATTTTATTTGAAATTGCTCCGTACAGAGAATTTGACGGAGGAAAAGGGCTGCCTTCAGAATCTAATGCCCTAAAATTTTCGTCTGCCAGTATGGACAGAAGCTGAACTTTGTCGTACATCTTGAGGTAGATGTTCTTGTGTCTGGTTTCATTCGCGTTGCAATATTGTAGACGAGTCGATAATGGTTGGATAATGCCCAAAGAAGCTGATTCGTGCACCAGACCCACTCATATACCAGCCCCCCACTACCTACGACATGCGCGCGCTGCTGTATATCCCTACTTTGTATGAGGGCTCGACTGACTGAACTTCTATACCCTATTGAAAATCTTGACGACGGTAACAACGTCGTATCGACGTCGTAAATCACGTCAAAAATGGATTCCGAAACTACGTACGAATCTACGTATGAAACGACGTCGAATACGAGATATGAATTTGGGACCGCGAATTACGTGTTCTACGACGTACTTCACGACGTAACTTCTGTCGTAATATCATACGTCGCTCATACTCCCTACTGAAAAAGTTTATAAAAGAAAAAAAACTCCTGCGCTGCGAGACTTGAACTCAGGACCTCCCGTTCCGTATGCTCTTACCTTACCACTGCGCCACGACACTTCTTGCCAAGAGTGATCTTTCTTACGTATATCATTTCATTCTGAGTCAATGCAGTAATTTGTATACGGAAGATAAGAGATGATCCACAATGTTGCTTGTAAAGTATAGATTCTCCTACGTATATATCAAATTACTGCAAACATCAGACTCAAAATGAAATGATATACGTGAGAAAAGTCTATCTTTACAAGAAGTGTTGTGGCGCAGTGGTAAGGTAAGAGCATACGGAACGGGAGGTCTTGAGTTCAAGTCTCGCAGCGCAGAAGTCTTTTTTTCTTTTATAAACTTTTTCAGTGGGGAGTATAAGCGACGTATGATATTACGACAGAAGTTACGTCGTAAAGTACGTCGTAAGACACGTAATTCGCGGTCCCAAATTCATATCTCGTATTCGACGTAGTTTCATACGTAGATTCGTATGTAGTTTCGGAATCCATTTTTGACGTAATTTACGACGTCGATACGACGTTGTTACCGTCGTCAAGATTTTCAATAGGGTACTCACTTAAATCAGCTCTGTACCTCACCGCTCGCGTTCCAAAAGATCTCTGTCCTTGTCGCTCGCATGCAATGATTGAGTTCGACTAACCCAACCTTACCAGACACAATTTCTTCAGCTGTAGATTTTTAAACTGAATGATATGCAAAAATTTCCCTTAGCAGGAACTCTGGAACTCTTTGAAATCTACTAGGAACTAAAAAAAAAATAATTCTTTCAGAAATGGGGTTCTGCTTTTTTTTTGTTTTTCCATTTTCGTCCAGAACTGGAAGGGTCATCCAGAACTCGATAAAAATAGAAAGTTCTTTCGAAATTAATATGCACCGTCTTTGGGAACTATTCGGAACTTATTCCAGAACTTTCAGAACTGTTGAAAAAATATCCACCCTCGAAAATTGGAATTGGAAAAATGACGTGGAGGGGGGGGGGGGGGGGGCAAAGTGCGCCCCTTAAAGAAAATAATCATAATATCATTAATTTTTCTGTACACGTTTACTTCTTCTTAGACCCTTGATAAGTATTTAACATTATTATGCTGCATCCATCAAAATTAGAAAATCCAAAATTTGGGGCAAAGTTGGCCCCCTAAAAAAATGTCATAATTGATATTATCTATTCTGTATTTTTATTTCTACAATTAATAATTAAATATTCGAAAATTAATTTTTTCGCGCCTCCATAAAGTCTCTCAATTTGAAGGGGCCCACTTTGCTCCCCCCAACCCTAACTATTTTATTTTTGATCGCATCGAGAAAAAGTATTGGGATCATCGTTAGAACTCTTGCAGAGCTACCCGGAACTCACCCTAGAACTCGTGGAACTTTTGAAAGAATATCCACCCTCAAAAATTGGAATTGAAAAAGCGACGTAACTATTTTATTTTTGGTCGCATCGAGAAAAAGTATTGGGATCATCGTTAGAACTCTTGCAGAGCTACCCGGAACTCACCCCAGAACTCGTGGAACTTTTGAAAAAATATCCACCCTCAAAAATTGGAATTGAAAAAACGACGTAACTATTTTATTTTTAATCGCATCGAGAAAAAGTATTGAGATCATCGTTAGAACTCTTGCAGAGCTACCCAGAACTCATCCCAGAACTCGTGGAACTTTTGAAAAAATATCCACCCTCAAAAATTGGAATTGAAAAAACGACGTAACTATTTTATTTTTAATCGTATCGAGAAAAAGTATTGGGATCATCGTTAGAACTCTTGCAGAGCTACCCGGAACTCACCCCAGAACTCGTGGGACTTTTGAAAAAATATCCACCCTCAAAAATTGGAATTGAAAAAACGACATAACTATTTTATTTTTGGTCGCATCGAGAAAAAGTATTGGGATCATCGTTAGAACTCTTGCAGAGCTACCCGGAACTCACCCCAGAACTCCTCGAACTGAAAACATTTATCCAGGACTTCGAATTCATCAAACTGGGAGGGTTGCATATTCCACAAACGGAACGTTGCAAAAAAATGTTACTCAGCAGGAACTCTAGAACTCTTCGAGACCCACCCGGAACGCATAAAAAAAATTGTTTTTTTCGAAAATGGTGTGCTGTTTTTTTTTTTATTTTTGATTTTCCCGAGTTCTGAAGCTGGAACTCTTGCTCGTACGGGCACAGAACTGTAGAACTCTTCGAAAACTACTGAGAACTTCCGAAAAATAATCGTTTTTGTCAAAATGGGGTGCGCCGTGAAGTTGGCACCCCATTTTTTGAAAACGGATTTTTTCATTTAAATTAGGCGGAACTATTTTTGAAAACTATCAGGAACTCTAGAACTCTTTGACAGGAAATCAGAACTTCCGCAAAAAAGTCACTTTTTTTAAAATGGGGTGCCAACCTCACAGAGGTGAATCAAGTGGCCATTTCAATTTTTGTATCATGTAATATTCAAAAACGATATAAAAAATACAAAAAAAATTTTTCGAACATTTTGTTGCATATGGTTGTTTTTGTAATTTTTTGTAGTTTAAGAAAAAGATTATGATGATGATCAGAATTTGTTTATAACAAATTTTTAACTTAATAAAAAATGAAATCGTTGGTAAAAAATTTTTTTTTCTTGTTATTCCATTAAGAAATGGCAATTCTGATTCTTAAAGAGAAAATAAATTCGTAACAAATTATTCAAACAATTAGAATATCAAAAAAACCATTATAAACAATAAAAAACTTCATTTAAAATTTTTTTTTTCTTTTCAAATCATAATTCTTTCGTGACAACAAAATGTAGAAAAAAATTTTTTCAAAAATATTAAACTAGTCAATTTGTTTATAAACAATGCTTAAACAAATGCCGCAAAAAAAATTTCTTTTAACGTTAATGAATGCCTATCTTCAATGCAAGAACAGTAATATGATAACGAATGTAGAAAAAAAAATTTTTTAACAACATTACTTTTGTTTTTAATTTTTTGACGAGGTGAACCATTTATAATAAAGAAAATAAACAATTTTAGAAAAATTTTATAACGTGATTTTGTTAAGTATATGTATAAGAAGGGCACCAAAACGTGAAAATTGTTTAGGCCAGTTATTAAAACATTTCTTGTTGTCTGCAATGATAACAGAGGTCCCATAAAATTTCATTAGTTAATAATTGCCTAACTTGTTGAAAAATAAACTTAAAATTTTTTTTCCAACGGGACCTTATTCTTTGAGATTGAAAAAAAAATACTATAATTTTTTCAAATTTTTCTGCTGATATCCAATAGTATAAAAAAAAATATACTCTCATTTGAGGCAGCGCGCGCATCCTGCAGCGGTCGCGCGGAGTCCTATTTTCAGCGTTGAATTGAAATTATAAATAATGAAGATAAATGATAAATAATTCCGGAAGCTGAGAGTTTTTTATTGGAAATTTTTAACCTCCTCAAGGATCTTTTTTTAGATTTCCGTTATAGTTTACAGTTGTTGATTTATAGGTGAAAAACTAAATGCCATTTTTTTTCATCCTAATTTGTTTATAACCTTTGCAATTTTTTATGTGCTAATAAAACATTTTGATACATTTTTCTAGACGTTATTCCGTATCCAATGAGCTATCGCTCATATTTTTCGGAGCTATTTCAAGAATTAACACCTTTTTCAACTTCTCGACTATAGACTACAAGCGCTGTTTGAATTTCCGCCTCGCTGAGAGAGAGTATTGTGTATACTGGGCGTCCGCCGTTTCACAGCGGGCTGATGCCATGCAGACTCGGTTTTCCAAGTGCAACTTTGATAACCGCTCACACCTAAATTACAAACTTTAGATAAAAGCCGTCGCGAACTTTTTTGTAGGAAATTCAATTCCCTACAAAAAAATCCTGTACAAATTTGTGCTATCAGGCATAGTTCTCGCAGCGTTCAGGATCGGAACGTTGAAAACGTATTTTGCCCGAAATTTGTTAGACTTGAATAATTTTTAATTCAAATTGCTTACTACCTTAGACTACACGAATTAGGATTTATATTATTCTCGTCTCGTGCTACCCTGTCATATATTTTTTTTTTTTTTTTTGCATTTCTGCCAGGATTATTTTTTCACAAAATGATTGTTCTAACTACCCTTGTCTTACTTCCGGCATATATTCGTTACTCAACGCGTTTATCGTCTACAACCACTGACTTGTATTCAGGCATGACGACAGTGCCTACGAAAAGTATAAAATCAGCACGTTGCAACAATGTTAAATCATTCATCGTTCATTCCTTGAGCTGAGCAGTCTTGAATAGATAGCTATTTTCTTGGTATTTTTCTGCAATTATCGTATTCTTTCTTGGTATTTTGAAATTGTTATTATTCTACAACCATTTAATTGATTGTGTGATTCTCCCAAAGAGACTTGGTGCGTGAAGTCTTCTGATTAGTTTTCATATTAATTTGTTATTTTATTCTTATATTTATTCAGTGTTAAAAGACAATCGTTGTGTGAAGAGTGTTTTCTGATTAGTTTTCGTATTAATTTGTTAATCTATTATTATATTGATTTAGTGATAAAAAACAATCGTTGCGTAAAGCGTGCTATTCTGATAATTTTTTATATTATTTCACTTATTTATTCTTGTATTCATTAAGAGCTAAAAAAACAATCTGTTTGTGAAGGGGAGGGTGTTGTGCTTGTTATTTTTTAATATCATTAGTCTTTAGTCAAACGTGTAGTTTTTTTTTTTTAATTTTCACTATTACTGATTGAAACATTTATCATCGTACAAGTTTTTCGTTTTTGTGTGTGGTTTTATTGGATCGAGTGTTAGAGGATGCCACGAAGACCGCAAAGGCGGCTGCCTCTATCTGCGAGAATGAAAGACGGGAGAATCTATCAACAGAGTCTAACATGCCATACAGGAATTATGTAAGATAAAAGAAATATTTCAAATTTAACGTAAATTAATTTACATTTCTCAAACTTCGAAGAGTATTCAAAACCACAGTTTCCATGTAAGC
This sequence comes from Macrophya alboannulata, assembly GCA_949628255.1. Taxonomy (NCBI): domain Eukaryota; kingdom Metazoa; phylum Arthropoda; class Insecta; order Hymenoptera; family Tenthredinidae; genus Macrophya; species Macrophya alboannulata. The sequence continues at coordinate 29,748,918 of OX451206.1, read as the reverse complement.
TTCTCACCTTGAAAGTTATTTTGTGATGACTGTAGAAAATGTAACTTGTAAGATTAGTCTGTGGTTTTCTTTTAGTCACGAACACATAAATTTACGCATTGAAAGACATATATCGCAGTTTCAGAAATTTAATAAAATGTGTACTTGATAGTTTTCTGGAAGTTAAATTTTCTGTAACGCCTCTGGTAATTATAATAAGTTTGACACGTCATTTTCAATCTCAATTTCGTGTATTAAAAAAATTAATAAATTTCATCCACGTTGACTATTACGCTATGAAGTGAATAATGTTTGTTTCTTCGTTTTTTCTCCCCCGCGGAAAATGCAACATTGTACAGTGAATGCGGAAATGTGTGGTGGGGTAGTCTCAGGCAGCATGCTTTAATACTAGCGGCATTCTCGACTAAATTCAAAAGATGATTATTCTGAAAAAAAATTTCTGATTGGATATGATGTTTATATAAAGATAACTAAATATTTCATCTTAAAGACGTTCTCCGGACAAATGAGTTTCTTAGCAATTTCCAAAAATTTTATTCACAATGTATAAACCCGATAACCGGATGCAACGTGTGGGGTACAGTTGTATCCCAGTTTACCGCTGGGAGGCAAAAAAAATTAAGTGTTGCATTCTAGGGTTAATAACACGACAAAAAAGACGAAAAGTACACGTTTGTAATTTAATTTCATTTTACAGCTACTTGCGGTGTCAAAAATCTGCTACTTGCCAGGGTACCGCAAAAATAGTGAACGGCGCTATAGAGGACTTGAACCCTCATTCCATATATTGTCTGCCGGACTACCAAGCAGAATCCATGTTCGTGAAGTGAGCACCGCCATTTTGAAAATTCCATAAAGCAATTATTGTGCTGAATTGTGCTAGGCTTGTGCTCCTTTGTGCCGTAATCCGTGCTTCAAAATCTCGGAAAACATAGTAAATATGTCAAAAAATTGATTTTCCACACCAGCAGCGCCATTTTTTTTTTTTTTTTCCGAAGGTTGTGCTGGATTGTGCTAGACTTGTGCTATGCTGTGCTGCAAATCGTGATTCGATATCTTCAACAGTTTTCGAGTGATCGGTATTCAAAAAAAAAAAAATGCAGCACCGCAATTCTGATTTTGTTCGTTTTTTTTTTTTTTTTTTTGAACAGAGTTCAATTTGTGCTCACGTGTGCTACCAAACAGAATTAACTCAGATGTACCGTTGACCCGAAAATGAGATCTTATCAGGTACCATGAGCCGAGAGGGCACGAGAGAGAAGGACAATTTAATAAAATCATTTTATACTGGCCATTCGGGTTTCCAAAGCTTGTGCTGGGTTGTGCTAGTCGAACGCCACAATTCGTCTCAATGAGCCAAAGTCCTGATTCATTCTTTCGCCAAGTACGACGCGGGAGACGACTTTCGAAGAATATTCAATCTTCTAAATTTGGTTATTTGAGACTTATTCTGCGTTGCGCTAGGTGAGTACTCTAACTTTCCGTGACGACTCAGACTGCTCAAACCGTCAGTTCGTGGTGCATCCGGTGAAAATGATGACCAAAAAACTTGGATTCTTGAAGCTGGAATTTCAAGACTTGTGCTGCCCTTGCCCCACAAACCGCAAGTCGATATTTTGAACGGTCTTCGAAAACATCGCAGTTGACCCAACAAAAATTCGAGCACGGTTTTCATTGTTCGCAAGAATAAAAAAAAAATGGGGGTTGTGCTGGCTTGTGCTAGACTTGTGCCGCGTTGTGCCGCAAACCGCCAGTTGATATCTTGAACGGTCTTCGAAAAAATCGCAGTTGAAACAAAAAAATTCGAGCACTGCTTACATTTTTCGCGAAAAAAAAAATTGGAAGTTGTGCTGGCTTGTGCTAGACTTGTGCCGCGTTGTGCCGCAAACCGCCAGTTGATATCTTGAACGGTCTTCGAAAAAATCGCAGTTGAAACAAAAAAATTTGAGCACGGCTTAGATTTTTCGCGAAAAAAAAAAAAATGGAAGTTGTGCTGGCTTGTGCTTGACTTGTGCCGCGTTGTGCCGTAAACCGCCAGTTGATATCTTGAACAGTCTTCGAAAAAATCGCAGTTGAAGTAAAAAAATTCGGGCACGGCTTACATTTTTCGAAAAAAAAAAAAAAAATGGGGGTTGTGTTGGCTTGTGCTAGACTTGTGCTGCGTTGTGCCGCTAACCGCCAGTCGATGTCTTGAACGGTCTTCGAAAAAATCGCAGTTGAACCGAAAAACATTCGAGCACGGCTCACATTTTTCGAGAAAAAAAAGGGGGTTGTGCTGGTTTGTGCTAGACTTGTGCTGCGCTATGCCGCGAACCGTAATTCGATATCGCCAACCACTTTCGAGTAATCGGGATTTGAACAAAAATTTTTTTTTTGCAATCAACATAGTTCAATTTGTGCTCACGTGTGCTGCTGAGCTGAATTAGCTCCGATGTACCGTTAACCCAAAAAATAAGATCTTAAACCAGGAGCTGAGACCGCACGAGAGCGGAGGGCAATTTTAAAAAATCATTCTAAATGTATATTAGCAATTCGAATTTTCGGCACTTGTGCCGGGTTGTGCTAGTTGACTGCGACAATTCTTCACAAGAATCCGAAGTCCCTAATCGGTTATTGCGCCAAGCACGGCGGGAAATAAGTTTCGAAGAAAATTCTATCTTCTAAATTTGGATTTTTGAGACTTGTGCTGCGTTGTGCTAGGTGAGTACAGTAGACTCTAGATAAATGGCCATCTGACAGGGCTAGAGAAGAGGAAAATTCTCAGAAACGGCCTATAGCCAAGCGCCCCCACTACTCAAGTTACGAGTGCGCCGTCAGACGTGGTGCGAGAGAGAGACATGCGCGACAGTGGCTGCGCAAAGCACGCCGGCGGCTTGGCGAAGAGTTGTAGCGGGGAACAGCATGTTAGTGTGTGTGTGTGTGTACGTGTGGAGGGAAAGCCACTTGCTTGGCCATTTACGAAGTGGCCTTTTATCTAGAGTCTACTGTGCTGAAACTTTCCATAATGAATAAGAGTGCTCAGAACGTCCCCTGGTAGTCTACCCGGCACAAACAACTTTCAAAAAACTTGGAGTTTCGAAAATCAAAATGTCAAGACCTGTGCTGAGTTGTATTGAGTTGTGTTGAGAATTTTTAGTTTTTTCCAATTTCACAAATTAAAATAGAAAACTTGGATTCACAGGGTTTTCACTATTTTTATTTCTCATCACAGCTATTCTGACATACGTCTTTCTGTCAAATGAGCTACAATTTTTTGTGGCAATGGCAGTCATAATTTTTGAAGAAAAAAGGTTTTCGATTTAGCCTAATTCGTGTAAATTCTCAATTTTTTTTTTTGACCATTCAAATCATACGTCAATATCACATCATTAACATCTTGGTTTTTGTTCTCTTGTATTCGTGATTGAATATAATAGAGGTATTTATAGTAATATAGGTTTGAATATTTTTGTACTTATTATTTATGTATAGCATGTTGTACTTTTTCTGGATTTTATCTTTATTTATTTTTTTGAATACTTTTTGTAATTTTTTGTACGTGTTATGATGATTAAACATCATAATAGATCCAATATAATATGGGTTTGATTATTCGTGTACATATCATCTACGTGTAGCATGTTATACTTCGAAACAAAATTTGACGAGATATGTAGCATGTTTTTCTGGTAGAATTCGAGATAGCGTGTTATTTCTCGCATACCTCGATATTCCAATAGTTCTCGGTAACAAGACAAATTCGAATTGATAGCTGATGAGAATACTTCGCCAGTTTTGCAGTGGGAGTAGAGACTTGACTCCGTCAAAATATACCTACAAATCCGAATAATATTACCGCGAAATGAGTCCAACATGCCTAGCAAATCATCAACTTCGCGGAGAGCAATTAAGAGACCAATTCGAGGAAGACACCTCAAGGCCCTTGTCGCGCCCCCACTGCTCCTGCGCGCGCAAGCTGAGCTGGAAGAGAAGAGTGGGGATACGACAGTGTTAAAGTGAGAGCGTCGCGTCATTGAGTTGTTTTTGGTCGTATTAGTTCTCCTCTTACCTAGTACTGCCATCTTATTCCCACCACGCGCTCAAGGCTCTTGTCGCACCCCACTGTTTCTGCGCGCATAACCTGAGCTGCAAAGAGAAGAGTGGGGATACGACGGTATAAAAGTAAGAGCGCCTCGTCTTTGAGTCGTTTCTGGTCCTCTTAGTTTTCGTCTTAGCGATTTTTGGTCCATCTTCTGCCAAAATGAATGAGAAACCGCATGTATTGCGATTATGGCCAACTACTTCAGCAGCCGGAATTTCGTGATGTAATTGACAACGATGGTCAGGTTGTTCGTCCCAGCTCTGAAATTTTTCACCGGTTGTCGACAGATCTCAAATCCGAATTCAAAAATATGTCGCCCAAAAATATCTACACGATTCTAAAAATGAATCGTTACGAAATGTATGACAAGGTCTTAATGGCTCATAATATCGCTAAACCAAATGTTTCGGTCATTTCAGATTGTGCAAATTCAACCGGAGATATCAGTATGGCTGATTCATTCGAGTTTAAGGTCGATGTGACACATGTGTGGACAAAAATTCAGCCCGACCCAGTTGAGTATGAGTTTGCTAGCGGTCAGAAACGAGAAATTTACATGATGAGACGTTTCACATGGACGAGCGCAATATTTGAAAAAGTTCAAGTCGAAACCAAACTTCCATGCGCCCTAGTTTTTAAGAACGCAAAGATTTCACAAAGCGGCATCTACGTTACTGTTTCGGGAAAGTGTTCTGAATGCAGTTGTACCTTTTTAGGAAAAATCATAAATGAACCGAAGAGTGGTGACATTGTCAAAATGGAATGTCTGACGGAGGGATTCGATCCCTCAATCGAACATGTCAAAAAACGACAATTGAAAGGAGTTGAGAGGGTTGCTGTCTCAAAGCAGTTAGTAGAGGGCAATATGCTGGCTTGCGAATGGAGGAGGAACGAAGCGAATAGGCTTATTTCTCGTATTGGCGATGAAGAACCTCCTCATTTGTACAGTGGCCGCGTTCTTCGAAAAGCCAAACAAGAGAGGCAAGACAATTTGTTGGCAGTTGAATCAACAGATGTATACGAAAGTCTGCATCTGATGAAGTACAGTTCAAAATATGAGGCTGCGATAAAGCAAGTCGGTTTAGATCCATTGTTTGTGTACTATTGGACTAAGGAACAGGAAGCTGTTTATTACAACTATCACGACACTGTCTACATTGATGCAACTGGTTCGCTCATCAAAAAAATCAAACTACCTAATGGGGATCTGTGCCCACATGTATATCTTTATCAAATAGTGGCGCAAGTTGACGAGAAAACAGTACCGGTATGTCAAATGATTTCGGCCGCACAAAGCACGAACGAGATTCTGAAGTGGCTTAAGGTATTCTGCCAACAAGTATCTGCACAGGTATTTGCCTCCTTTATACCAAAGGAAACTGTGACAGATTTCGATAAAGCACTCCTTGGAGCTGTCGCTCAAGCATTTGCTAAACAGCCCAGCTTAAGGCACTACTTGGATGTGTGTTTTCGATTGCTGACTAATCCTTTCGACACCCACAACGTACTACCTCCTTGACTTCTAAGACTCGACGTTTGCCACTTTTCTAACATGGTAGCTAGGTGGAAATGTTTTACCGACAAGCCAAATGGTGTGCGTAATTTTTACCTAAGAGCGGTAGCAATTTTACGGAAACAAGAAGACTTCGTTGAGTTCACTCAGATAGCCAAATCAATTTTCATCCTTGCTCTTAATGCTAATGGGGAGGCTGGCGGGTTAGCTGAGCATTCTCGGTTGTACCTCTCGTCGTACATTAGAGGTGATCCATTACCAGGTATGGCTGATGAGGATCTCGCTAAAAGTATTGATCAGGACGGGACCGATGAACCGATTTTGAATTCTAATTATCTAGAGAGGAGTGATTTGTATCGATGGGTAACCAACATGTATGCACTGAATTAATAAATAATGAAGCCAAAACTGATGATATAAATGGCTATTATTGTCTTGCATTTGCTAAAAAGCTCAAAGCTCTATTGCCTTATTCTCCTCTGTTTAGCGAGGTAATGCGGGGTGTATTCAAATACGGATCTCCAAATGCTACTTCTGCCGCGGTAGAGTCCGAATTTAACGACCTGAAAAATCGCACGTTCAGGACCGTATCACTTCCTTTACGGGCGGATAAATTCGTTGGAAAGCACATCTTATCATTTTCCGGCAAAATAAAACTGGCATTAGCTGGCAAAAATACGGATAATATTTCTGAAGATGCGTGCAAAACAGTCGATGAAGCGTCTAGCCCAGTGCCTTTGGATATGTTTGAGCGGCGAAGTAACGAGGGTATCGAAAAAACTCAATCTATCCATGATATTCCAGCGCTTACTATCAAAAATCGGCGGATAAATGACGATACAATCAGTGAACTCAAGAGAGTCGATGAACTGCCTACTCCCGTTCCTCTGGATACGTTTAAGCAGCAAAGTACTGAGATTATCGAAGAAGCCCGATTCGTTGATAAACTTCCTACCCCTACCATCAAAGACCATGAGCAGGTAGATGCCGATACAATCGCTGAACTGGAAGAAATGAAGGCGGAACATAACTGGCGCAATAAAAATGATAAAAAGACGAAAAGATTTCGGTATGCTGATCCCTGCCCGATCTTCACCACATCATCTAGTGGTTTCGTTTCACTGCCAATTATACCTAACGGGCACAACTGTTCGAACGTTCGCAATAACAACGTCACTATTTGCCTGTCGAATACTTGCGGCTCCGACAGCATCTGCCAAATAATAGCCAGCTTAGCTTGCAACGACGTTGCCCACAAGAGAATCGTTACCGATGGATCCTCCCCAATTTTTAAATGCGTTAATATTTTTCTTAGCGAGGGCTTGAGCGCGCGATTCTTCAGAGAAAGAGCAAATGTTTTAATTAATTTAGAACAACTGAAGCCGGAATACTGTCGCAGAAATATTGTGAAGCTCAATGCGTCGTCGAATATTGGGAACCTGACCAGATATCTTTTAGAAGATAAGGATCCAAGCTGTATGGTCACTACACGCTGTTTAGTTTGTGGCGCTGAGACTAGTCGCCCCGAGGGTTTTATATACGTAAATTATGATGTGCTATCAAATGAAGGAATAGGTCAACTTTTAAATGCCATCGAAAATGGCAGACATCCGCCAAAAGAGTGCTGTAACCAACTTCCCATTACAGAGTTACAGTATGGCCCTCTATTATTTGTCGAGACTGATTGTGGGGACCGTATAGTAGCACTTGCAGACTTTCCAGACGAGCTTCCGCTTTCAGACGACCGACAATACATTTTGGCAGGTGTCATAGGTTACGTCGGAAGTTACAATTTTGAATCGGTTGGCCATTACACAAGCTACTTGAGATCGGGTGAACAATGGCTATTTTGCGATAATAGCCCAAAAAAGCCAAAGTCCAGATGGGTCAACAATGATCAACAAATCGTAGCACCCATGTGCGTATACGTGATCAAATGAATGAAGATGAGCGAGAGAAAAAGATTGTTAATTGAAAAAAGGCATAATACGTACAACATGCCACATATAAATAATAAGTAACGTTGACCATCAATCTTGAAGTACACGAATAATCAAGCACATACTATTACTGTGTCAATCATATTGAATCATAGATGCACATAGATTAGATAGATGAATAAATGAAAAAATTAAGAAATATGGAAATAAAATAGATAACATACAAAAAAAAAGTATAACATGCTACACGTAGATAATAAGTACAAAAATAATCAAACCCATATTATATTGCATCTATTATAATATTTATTCATTATAACACGTGAAAAAATGACAAAAAGTATAAAAAATAAATGAATATAAATAATATCCAAAAAAAGTACAACGTGCTACACGTAAATAATAAGTACAAGAATAATCAAACCTATAATATATTGCATCTATTATAATATTTATTCATTATAACACGTGAAAAAATTACAAAAAGTATAAAAAATAAATGAATATAAATAATATCCAAAAAAAGTACAACGTGCTACACGTAAATAATAAGTACAAGAATAATCAAACCTCTAATATATTGCATCTATTACGATATTTATTCATTAAAACACGTGAAAAAATTACAAAAAGTATAAAAAATAAATAAATATAAATAATATCCAAAAAAAGTACAACGTGCTATACGTAAATAATAAGTACAAAAATAATCAAACCTATATTATATTGCAGCTATTACGATATTTATTCATTAAAACACGTGAAAAAATTACAAAAAGTATAAGAAATAAATAAATATAAATAATATCCAAAAAAAGTACAACGTGCTATACGTAAATAATAAGTACAAAAATAATCAAACCTATATTATATTGCAGCTATTACGATATTTATTCATTAAAACACAAGAAAGAATTACAAAAAGTATAAAAAATAAATAGATAAAAATAATATCCAAAAAAAGTACAACGTGCTATACGTAAATAATAAGTACGAAAAATAATTAAACCTATATTATATTGCAGCTATTACGATATTTATTTATTAAAACACAAGAAAAAATTACAAATAGTATAAAAAATAAATAAATAAAAATAATATCCAAAAAAAGTACAACGTGCTATACGTAAATAATAAGTACAAAAATAATCAAACCTATATTATATTGCATCTATTACGATATTTATTCATTAAAACACGTGAAAAAATTACAAAAAGTATGAAAAATAAATAAATATAAATAATATCCAAAAAAAGTACAACGTGCTATAAGTAAATAATAAGTACAAAAATAATCAAACCTATATTATATTGCAGCTATTACGATATTTATTCATTAAAACACAAGAAAGAATTACAAAAAGTATAAAAAATAAATAAATAAAAATAATATCCAAAAAAAGTACAACGTGCTATAAGTAAATAATAAGTACAAAAATAATCAAACCTATATTATATTGCAGCTATTACGATATTTATTCATTAAAACACAAGAAAGAATTACAAAAAGTATAAAAAATAAATAAATAAAAATAATATCCAAAAAAAGTACGACGTGCTATAAGTAAATAATAAGTACAAAAATAATCAAACCTATATTATATTGCATCTATTACGATATTTATTCATTAAAACACGTGAAAAAATTACAAAAAGTATAAAAAATAAATAAATATAAATAATATCCAAAAAAAGTACAACGTGCTATACGTGAATAATAAGTACAAAAATAATCAAACCTATATTATATTGCATCTATTATGATATTTATTCATTATAACACGTACAAAAATTACAAAAAGTATAAAACAATCAAAAATAATATCCGAAAAAAGTACAACGTGCTATACGTAAATAATAAGTACAAAAATAATCAAACCTATATTATATTGCATCATTATGATATTTACTCATTATAACACGTACAAAAATTACAAAAAGTATAAAACAATCAAAAATAATATCCGAAAAAAGTACAACGTGCTATACGTAAATAATAAGTACAAAAATAATCAAACCTATATTATATTGCATCTATTATGATATTTACTCATTATAACACGTACAAAAATGACAAAAAGTATTAAAAAAAAATAAAAATAAATAAAAATAATATCCAAAAAAAGTACAACGTGCTATACATAAATAATAAGTACAAAAATATTCAAACCTATATTACTATAAATACATCTATTATACAGGGTGAGTCACGAGAAACTCCGAGAATGGGAGGAGCCTCATTGTCGAATAAGCCCCCGCCCTTTAACCAATCAAACAAATAGCAGATAATGATAATAGGAACTGTGTAAGCATAACATCAGAATCAAGGTACATAGCAAGGAATAATATAATGAAAACAAGATCAGCTAGTAATCGACTCTACTTTTGAACTTTACACTGAATGTGTTAAGGGTACTGATTGTGTCGACTCCTCTGATACAACTGACAGAGATGGTTGCTGATAAGCATAGCCAAATTTATTATCAAATATGACTGTCATGTTGTGTCAAAGTTGGATAACCCAATTGTGAAGACTGTACGCATCAACAATAGATGTTATGCTACACAGTTCCTATAACGATTACCTGCTATTTGTTTGATTGGTTTAAGGGGGGGCAGCACTCGATTTTTACCGGCATATTTATTCTTTCGAATATCTCGAAGACGGGGGTCTCAATCGGATTGTCCTTTTGGCAGTGGATGATTGACGAGCAATGAGTTTAAGTTAACATAAAAATTCAAGGAAATAGAATAATTTTTTTTTTTTATATATCGTAAAGTGTGGGCGTGTCACTTGTTTTGACTATTATTGAAACCTACGCATCATTGACGCGAAAAAGAGAATAAGAGCGCTGTTGCGATTGGAATGCCGAACACGATCATCTAAAAACATCTTTGATTCGTGCAATATTAACGAGTAATTTTGTATTCCCGTAATTAGTAATAATTGTCTTTTCTCAATCACTCGGAAACACATGTTTTCTTATTTTCTTCAACGCCCGCGAGATGGCTCGTGCGCCGAATCTTGCTTTGATGATACGGCTACCACGCGGCACAATCGATGAGAGATGCAATATGGATCCCGCTCCCTTGATGCGGCCAGTGGCGCCACCGGGTCTGAATCATGGTCGATATTGCTTGCGACTGAGAAACTCTGCTCAATATGCCGGTAAGTGAATAGGCGCCTGTCACTGATGCAGACATGTGGGATACGGAATTATTTTAAAATGGTTACGGAATGTTGTTATTGTGGTAAAAAAGCACAGAAGACTGATAAAGCCAGATCATTTCATCAGTAAGTATGCATAAATGAAAAATATAATATATGTATATGTACTCTTAGTAGAGGTTAGGGTTCATTAGTTTACTATAAAAAAACATATTGTTAGCTGTATAGAAAAATCACGTAACTACCAAAAAGTAAAAAAGTTCGGAAAAAGCATGACGTACTCCAGAAAATAATTATTTGATTATCGCTCAAATTTTTAAAACGTAAAAATTTTGGTAGTTACGTGACTTTTATATTTGGCTAACGATATATCTAGAAATGTGTCTGAACGGGACGTGTTGCTGAACAGTATACGTATATAGAATTGATCATATTGTTTGTCCTTACTCAGATTTCCAAACCAGCCACAGCTACTACAATCATGGTTGAAGAACCTTGGCTCAAATTTTCAAGCTTTGAAAACCATGTGATTGTGTTCCGACCATCTTCAACGAGGATGCCTACTGAGACGAACTCTCAATGTCAAATCAGTCGAGGGAAGCGTTCTAACCCTCTTCGGAACGTATAAATCTGCATGCGCATACTGTTTTGTCTTGAAGACACACGATGACCATAGTCCGTTGCACAAGTGATTACAAATTTTAATTACATCAGATCAAACATTCTAGAGAAAGGATGAGACTCATATCTTAGTACGTCCTGTTTCTCTGCGTCACCGAAAACATGTGCAAACCCCTTGCAAAGCACGGACGACAATTATCAACAGTACGAACCAAACAAACACGTATTTATAAAGTATGTTTGCTTCCAGATTTCCTCTACGAAAGCCCATGCTCCTGAAGAAATGACACGCAAGTTCTAGAAAGAAGAATTATGTCCCCAGTAAAGAGAGTCGCAAGGATTCAAAAACAACACATTGCTCTACTGCAGAAGAGGATTTCTTCACTAAATCCATCCATTCTGAATTGATTCATATAATATAAACAATAGGGTGGTCGTTAAAAATTAAATTCTTTCCGACGCCCAAAAAAATCCTTCCTTTCGACGAGAAACTGAGGGGAAAAAACTTTTTTTTGGTTTTCAAAAGTAAGAACACGTGCCGGTGGCCAATTGAAGTTTATTTTTCGATAAAATTGTAGTTTTTTGGAAATATCTCTTACAGAATTTAGTTTTGAGAAAAATTAGTGGGGACAATTTTGTAGGAAATCAAATTCTCTACAAAAAAGGTTTCCATCAATTTTTCCATAAAGTTCATATTTATCAAGATATTCTCATTAGTAAACTTATAAACTTTATTATGTCAGTCATTTTAGGACTAAAAACTTTATTTTTCCGGAAATATGAACAATTTTGTAACTTCTATCTACAATTATTTATTTAAATAGGTCTAGTGACTACCAAATTATATTTAATATTATTTATTTATTTTCAGAACGAAAAAGTGCAAATTTATTTCTCATAAACTGATTCATCAATGATAAATATGAACTTTATGGAAAAATTGATGGAAACCTTTTTTGTAGAGAATTTAATTTCCTACAAAATTGTCCCCACTAATTTTTCTCAAAACTAAATTCTGTAAGAGATATTTCCAAAAAACTACAATTTTATCGAAAAATAAACTTCAATTGGCCACCGGCACGTGTTCTTACTTTTGAAAACCAAAAAAAAGTTTTTTCCCCTCAGTTTTTCGGCGAAAGGAAGGATTTTTTTGGGCGTCGGAAAGAATTTAATTTTTAACGACCACCCTATTGTTTATATTATATGAATCAATTCAGAATGGATGGATTTAGTGAAGAAATCCTCTTCTGCAGTAGAGCAATGTGTTGTTTTTGAATCCTTGCGACTCTCTTTACTGGGGACATAATTTTTCTTTCTAGAACTTGCGTGTCATTTCTTCAGGAGCATGGGCTTTCGTAGAGGAAATCTGAAAGCAAACATACTTTATAAATACGTGTTTGTTTGATTCGTACTGTTGATAATTGTCGCCCGTGGGGTTTGCACATGTTTTCGGTGACGCAGAGAAACATGACGTACTAAGATATGAGTCTCATCCTTTCTCTAGAATGTTTGATCTGATGTAATTAAAATTTGTAATCACTTGTGCAACGGACTATGGTCATCGTGTGTCTTCAAGACAAAACAGTATGCGCATGCAGATTTATACGTTCCGAAGAGGGTTAGAACGCTTCCCTCGACTGATTTGACATTGAGAGTTCGTCTCAGTAGGCATCCTCGTTGAAGATGGTCGGAACACAATCACATGGTTTTCGAAGCTTGAAAAATTTGAGCCAAGGTTCTTCAACCATGATTGTAGTAGCTGTGGCTGGTTTGGAAATCTGAGTAAGGACAAACAATATGATCAATTCTATATACGTATACTGTTCAGCAACACGTCCCGTTCAGACACATTTCTAGATATATCGTTAGCCAAATATAAAAGTCACGTAACTACCAAAATTTTTACGTTTTAAAAATTTGAGCGATAATCAAATAATTATTTTCTGGAGTACGTCATGCTTTTTCCGAACTTTTTTACTTTTTGGTAGTTACGTGATTTTTCTATACAGCTAACAATATGTTTTTTTATAGTAAACTAATGAACCCTAACCTCTACTAAGAGTACATACATATACATATATTATATTTTTCATTTATGCATACTTACTGATGAAATGATCTGGCTTTATCAGTCTTCTGTGCTTTTTTACCACAATAACAACATTCCGTAACCATTTTAAAGTAATTCCGTATCCCACATGTCTGCATCAGTGACAGGCGCCTATTCACTTACCGGCATATTGAGCAGAGTTTCTCAGTCGCAAGCAATATCGACCATGATTCAGACCCGGTGGCGCCACTGGCCGCATCAAGGGAGCGGGATCCATATTGCATCTCTCATCGATTGTGCCGCGTGGTAGCCGCATCATCAAAGCAAGATTCGGCGCACGAGCCATCTCGCGGGCGTTGAAGAAAATAAGAAAACATGTGTTTCCGAGTGATTGAGAAAAGACAATTATTACTAATTACGGGAATACAAAATTACTCGTTAATATTGCACGAATCAAAGATGTTTTTAGATGATCGTGTTCGGCATTTCAATCGCAACAGCGCTCTTATTCTCTTTTTCGCGTCAATGATGCGTAGGTTTCAATAATAGTCAAAACAAGTGACACGCCCACACTTTACGATAAATAAAAAAAAAAAATTATTCTATTTCCTTGAATTTTTATGTTAACTTAAACTCATTGCTCGTCAATCATCCACTGCCAAAAGGACAATCCGATTGAGACCCCCGTCTTCGAGATATTCGAAAGAATAAATATGCCGGTAAAAATCGAGTGCTGCCCCCCCTTAAGGGCGGGGGCTAATTCGGCAATGAGGCTCCTCCCATTCTCGGAGTTTCTCGTGACTCACCCTGTATTTAATCACAAATACAAGAGAACGAAAACCAAGATGTTAATGATGTGATATTGACGTATGATTTGAATAGCTAAATCGAAAACCTTTTATCTTCAAAAATTATGACTGCCATTGCCACAAAAAATTGTAGCTCATTTGACAGAAAGACGTATGTCAGAATAGCTGTGATGAGAAATAAAAATAGTGAAAACCCTGTGAATCCAAGTTTTCTATTTTAATTTGTGAAATTGGAAAAGACTGAAAATTCTCAACACAACTCAATACAACTCAGCACAGGTCTTGACATTTTGATTTTCGAAACTCCAAGTTTTTTGAAAATTGTTTGTGCCGGGTAGACTACGAGGGGACGTTCTGAGCACTCTTATTCATTATGGAAAGTTTCAGCACAGTAGACTCTAGATAAAAGGCCACTTCGTAAATAGCCAAGCGAGTGGCTTTCCCTCCACACGTACACACACACACACTAACATGCTGTTCCCCGCTACAACTCTTCGCCAAGCCGCCGGCGTGCTTTGCGCAGCCACTGTCGCGCATGTCTCTCTCTCGCACCACGCCTGACGGCGCACTCGTAACTTGAGTAGTGGGGGCGCTTGGTTATAGGCCGTTTCTGAGAATTTTCCTCTTCTCTAGCCCTGTCAGATGGCCATTTATCTAGAGTCTACTGTACTCACCTAGCACAACGCAGCACAAGTCTCAAAAATCCAAATTTAGAAGATAGAATTTTCTTCGAAACTTATTTCCCGCCGTGCTTGGCGCAATAATCGATTAAGGACTTCGGATTATTGTGAAGAATTGTCGCGGTCAACTAGCACAACCCGGCACAAGTGCCGAAAATTCGAATTGCTAATATACATTTAGAATGATTTTTTGAAATTGCCCTCCGCTCTCGTGCGGTCTCAGCTCCTGGTTTAAGATCTTATTTTTTGGGTTAACGGTACATCTGAGCTAATTTAGCTCAGCAGCACACGTGAGCACAAATTGAACTATGTTGATTGCAAAAAAAAATTTTTTTTGTTCAAATCCCGATTACTCGAAAGTGGTTGGCGATATCGAATTACGGTTTGCGGCATAGCGCAGCACAAGTCTAGCACAAACCAGCACAACCCCTTTTTTTTCTCGAAAAATGTGAGCCGTGCTCGAATTTTTTTCGGTTCAACTGCGATTTTTTCGAAGACCGTTCAAGATATCAACTGGCGGTTTGCGGCACAACGCGGCACAAGTCTAGCACAAGCCAGCACAACTTCCATTTTTTTTTTCGCGAAAAATGTAAGCCGTGCTCGAATTTTTTGGTTTCAACTGCGATTTTTTCGAAGACCGTTCAAGATATCGACTGGCGGTTAGCGGCACCACGCAGCACAAGTCTAGCACAAGCCAGCACAACCCCCATTTTTTTTTTTTTTTTTTCGAAAAATGTAAGCCGTGCCCGAATTTTTTTATTTCAACTGCGATTTTTTCGAAGACTTCAAGATATCAACTGGCGGTTTACGGCACAACGCGGCACAAGTCTAGCACAAGCCAGCACAACTTCCATTTTTTTTTTTCGCGAAAAATGTAAGCCGTGCTCGAATTTTTTTGTTTCAACTGCGATTTTTTCGAAGACCGTTCAAGATATCAACTGGCGGTTTGCGGCACAACGCGGCACAAGTCTAGCACAAGCCAGCACAACCCCCATTTTTTTTTTTTATTCTTGCGAACAATGAAAACCGTGCTCGAATTTTTGTTGGGTCAATTGCGATGTTTTCGAAGACCGTTCAAAATATCGACTTGCGGTTTGTGGGGCAAGGGCAGCACAAGTCTTGAAATTCCAGCTTCAAGAATCCAAGTTTTTTGGTCATCATTTTCACCGGATGCACCACGAACTGACGGTTTGAGCAGTCTGAGTCGTCACGGAAAGTTAGAGTACTCACCTAGCGCAACGCAGAATAAGTCTCAAATATCCAAATTTAGAAGATTGAATATTCTTCGAAAATCGTCTCCCGCGTCGTACTTGGCGAAAGAATGAATCAGGACGTTGGCTCATTGAGACGAATTGTGGCGTTCGACTAGCACAACCCAGCACAAGTTTTGGAAACCCGAATGGCCAGTATAAAATGATTTTCTTAAATTGTCCTTCTCTCCCGTGCCCTCTCGGCTCATGGTACCTGATAAGATCTCATTTTCGGGTCAACGGTACATCAGAGTTAATTCTGTTTGGTAGCACACGTGAGCACAAATTGAACTCTGTTCATTAAAAAAAAAAAAAAAACGAAAAAATCAGAATTGCGGTGCTCCATTTTTTTTTTTTGAATACCGATCCCTCGAAAATGGTTGAAGATATCGAATCACGATTTGCAGCACAGCATAGCACAAGTCTAGCACAATCCAGCACAACCTTCAAAAAGAAAAAAAAAAAATGGCGGTGCTGGTGTGGAAAATCAATTTTTTGACATATTTACTATGTTTTCCGAGATTTTGAAGCACGGATTACGGCACAAAGGAGCACAAGCCTAGCACAATTCAGCACAATAATTGCTTCATGGAATTTTCAAAATGGCGGTGCTAACTTCACGAACATACCAACGTTATGTTTGCAAAATCTCGGAAGTGGCAAAATCCACAAGTCGACAGATACTAGCACTATTTTTCCTCCTCGAAACCTTCCAAGTTTCGTACGTAACTTCTTCTTGTATTTCTTACAGTTTTTCAGATATTTGCCTAGGGCGATTAAAACGGACCACCCTGTATATATGTATATAATATAATATAAAATATGTATATATATATATATATATATATATATATATATATATATATATATATATATATATATATACTAGGGGGGCAAGCCCCCCTGCGTGCTTCGCACGCCAACCCCCCATACGTGATCTTCCGTGTATCAAATATACAGTCGTGTATATTCTCAATGCATGCGTATATGCAAAACAAATACATACGAAATTTGTTGATGAGGAAATAAGTCTTCAATTTTTTCATTTATCTGTCACAAATTCGTGTGTTTGACAATTTCATAATAATTCTTATTTATTAACTTAATTAGTTGTATAAATTTTGAGTATTTAGAGCTTTATCAATTATGTCTCAAAATGATAATTCTGTATACGATAAATTATCGAAGCATACTTTAAAGGTTCATATCTAGTTACAAAAAACTCGTTTGTGGCAAATCAAGATATTAATAATGCTGTATTTTTTGTACGTGTTTAGCGAAAATCTTCAAAGCATAGTTCCCGTAGTCAATCCAAACGATCTAAAATTTCTGAATGTACTCTCCCATTTACGACTACTCAGTTTTTGATGGAAAAAATTAGGCCTGGTGATAAATTTGTGTATGTATCGATTTATAATTAGCCGCAATCTAGAATAATCCATTAAAAAATTTTCTAGTTCTGTTGTTGGTTACATACACACAATGAATAAAATGAAAACCTTTAAAAGTAAAGATAATGACAAAGACCTTGAACTTTTGAAATTCCTTCTTGATAATAATGATGGAATTAAATTGTCCTGTTATGCTTGGAACGATGATGCTGACAAATTTTATAATTTACTGAAATTGCATCAAGTATGAACATGAAAATAAATTCATAAGATATTATTTACAACTCTCAAATTTACTCAATATTATAATAATTAACAACTTCTTTTAGATATTATTAATTCAAAATGCAGTAGCAAAAGCAACTTCTAGGTTTAATTTGGGAAATGTACCGTATGAACTGCAACTGAAACAATATACTACAATTAGTGTATTGGGAACTTTCAACCCTTTGGAACATAATCCCAAAATTGTGAAAATAAATAAATATGAGGAGATCCGTGATACATATGGATATATAGGTAACTTCCTTGTATTGTTAAAAATTGAAACGAATCTTTCTATATTATATGTATTAAAATTTTGCAGAAATTGAAGGTTATTTAAGAGATGAATTTTTTGTTCCAAACAAAACTACTCCGGAAGTGTTTTCTGGATCCATCACGGATGGTCAATTTAGAATTGAAATCATTTTGAAAAATGTTGATAGAAATTTTTTTATAAAACAAGGACAAAAAATTAAAATAATTGGTGAAATCGGAGAAAATGGTAAATATTATTATAAATTCATGAAATTTTTTTGTATTATTATTTATTCATTTTGATTAATAATAATAGTTAATGAAATTGATTATTTTACAGATAATAATTTAAATCTGTATATTGAAATCCAAAAACTGGAACATCTCACGATTTTAGAAGGCCCGAGAATGCAACTCAAACAATTATTATTTGCTGGCGACGTTTTGATAAGAAATAGAAAATAATCAAAATTTTTTTTTGTGGATTTGATTTTACCAATACGATATAGTACTATTAACAAAATTTTATTAATATTTAATTTTGGTAAATAGTTTATTTTGGATTACGCCTGAGGTCTCTGTATTTCACGATACGGCCGCTTCGCGCCATAAATACCTATAACTGTTTGAATTACAGGGTCAAACGTGAAAGGATCAGAGGTTTGTGAATTTTGAATACCATTTCGAAAGGCTGCGTTGCGCCAATATATAGGTATGAGGCTTATACTTTATCAAGAAATTTGTACATAAAAGTTTTTTTGTATGTTCTTCGTTTAAATCGTTATATACAAATACGCTTTCAATTTTCTATTTAAGTCCTGTTATTTAAATATTGTCAAATTATATGTCAAAAATAAATAATGGATTAGGCTTCTTGAGGATACCATTTAAAAAAAAACGCGCCGGGTTATCTACTGCTCAGTGGTGTGGAAATGGTAACTATTGTATTCATAATTATTATCCTTTCATATATATATTTTTGAATATAGATGGTATTGAAGCGAAAACCCAGAATTTGGTATGTAAACCAAATCTGAAGTATGGAACAAATCATGGATTCTTGATGATTTCGCAATGAATTATAACTTATGTTGACGATATCTTTTGAAGAAGTGGAATATTGAATTAGAATTTTGTTTTATAATATAGTACTGTATTATGTATCATAAAATTCGTATGGCTTTAATTTTGATATGATAGTTCAAAATAAACAGTGAATTAAATCTATCCATAGAGTTTCATTATTCTATTGGTTATAGAAATTTTTATACACCTTAATATATATGTTTTTTTTTTTTCTTTATTTAAAGATAATTGAAAATTTTTTATACACAACGCCGCTGATTTTGCTCCGATCGATTTCTTCGTCTTCTTTTTTTTTTTTTGTTTTTATGTTTTGTTCAGATATTCATCTATATATTCGTGTGTCTTCATTGATCAGTTCTTGTTTCTTTGACGTTGACTTTCAAATTCAAGATATGGGTAAGTAATAATCTCAAATTATGAATATTAAATGATTGATATGAAATGATTAAAGGAATTTATTTGTCTGTAGTATAAATTTTATCAATTGTAATTGTATTTTTAGATAACAAACAATCAGTGCAGGAGGTTCCCGTTTCCATTCCAGAAGAAACGACTGGAATCGAAACGGGACCAGTCATGGAGCCTGTCAGACCGCAGGCTGCAGAGCTACCGCAGGTGCAAGTTCCTGTGGTTATCCCCGCGGATATAATTAGGCCACCAAGGAATGGTATTTATTTTATCAAGTTTTTGTTTTAATCTTAATTTCATTTAAAAAATATGTACTTTAGTAATTCTATTTTCAACATTGTAGAACCAGCAAGACACCAGCGAGCCGGCAGAAGCTGGTGGCGTCGTCAACGTCGCCAACAAAATAATTTGGTGGCTTTATTATACGTATTGGCCAACCCGTATCGTGGCCGGGGCGGCGGCAGAGGTAGAGGCAGGGGTGCCAGAGGCCCACATAATGATTTTTAATTAGTGTTCAGTTTATTTGTTTAGTTTCTGTTTCTTTTAATTTTACTAAATTTAATTAAACTGTTTTGTTATTAAATTAAATTAAATTGAATTAAATTGTTTTTAAATAACTAAAATTAAATAAAAATAAAAAATAATCATTTTTGCTTTATGTGATTTTTTTATTAACCTTAATGTTGGGTTATATTATTGAATTTATGTATATGACATCATCTTTCATTAATAGATAATGAAAATTGAATTAGATTAAAACAAAATAGTAATTTGGTTATGTTGTACTAAATATTATATTTATGTATTATACCTATAGCTAAGGCTTTTGAACTAATCTTATATAGGCTCAGGTTATGTCAACTTATTGAATAAAATTTAGGGATAATTTAGAGGTATTCTTAAATCCTAGATTATAAACAGTGACAGTAATGAAATAAATTTTGAACGATAAAAGTTGTACATTATATAGTATTTATTTTCGATGTTTCATATATAATATCTAAGAGAATAAATATAATCAAAAAAATTTAATGGCTATCGTTTCCACACCACTGTGCAGTAGATAACTTGGCGCGTTTTTTTTAAAGTGGTATCCTCATGAAGCATAATCCACTATGTATTATTTATTATTATTATTAGTATTATTTATGTATTATTTATCTATGTATAATTAAGTGGAAGATAATGTTCAATGACAATTTTTAATGGCAATTGGTAATTGGCGCCAGGCAGCCTTTTGGTACAAATTGTTTCGAAATTCAAAGCTGAATTTCGCAACATTTTGTACATTTGACGTAGAGCAGCCTTTTTCCATTTTTACCTATCTACTTCTTCTATTAGTAAATTTTGTATGATATTTGCAATGCTCAGAAGATGGGTTTTTTTATCATCGTCTGAAAATGATAAAAAAAATAGACAATTATATTTTTTCGATAATTCCATACATTTAATTTCATAAACTTTTCCGGAGTCCTTTTGTAAAAAAGCAGGCACTTTATCCCAAATTTCGTAAAATCTTCGCACGATTCCATTAAAATTTTGCATGTCAAAATAAAGTTTTTTAATTCTTTCGTCCTCTTGATAATCGAAAATTGTTGCATTAATCCATCGTTCATCAAAATCTGAATCATTTTCTTCATAATTATTCATTTTCTGAAAGTACGAATATTTTTTTGAATCGGATTTGATTAAAAATTTTACTATTATTTCATTATTTTATTTTTCATGACATTTTTAAGTATGATAAAATAAATTGTTTAAAAATACTCACGGATTTCTTTTAAAATTACTACAACGATATTGATATAAATTCGTAAAATTTCTTTAACAGAAAAATATTCACTTGTATATTTGTTTAATAAAATTCTATAACATGAAAATCCTTCAGATAATTTGATTTGTATTGAATAGATTTTGAAACAAATTAGATAACTCTTTGTTTTTTTTAAAACAATACACATATGAAATTTATAGGAGCATAAGGTATCCGAGATGTGTGTATTTATGAATTAATGCGTCATCATTTTAAACTAAAATTTACTTTCGTTTTTTTTAACATTAAATTCTAAACTTATTCAGTCAATAAAAACTTGAAAATGAGTTTATTTTATTATTATTAATTTAAAATTTCACTCCATACAACATTTTCAATATTTATATTTGTTGATACATTTTCAATAAATATATTATTGGGATTTCTGCATCTGGACAAAGCAACATATAGTTGTCCATGTGTAAATAAAGATTTTCTATAAAAAATTCCAACTTTATCAAAGCTTTGTCCTTGGGATTTATTAATAGTTATGGCAAATGCTAAAGCAATAGGAAATTGTCTTCGATGAATTACAAATGGTAAAGACGAAAATTCTCCAGAGTCTGATATAATGCGTGGAATGAAAGCAGTTTTATCTTTTTTAAGACCAGTTAAGATTAATACTTTAATATTATACTTATATAATTCTAAAATTTTCATTCTAGTCCCATTACAAAGACCATCTCGTGTACTTAAATTTCTCAACAATATTACAATCGATCCGATTTTTAAAATCAGTTTATGGACAGGTAAACCGGGTAATGTTATGTTGTTAATTTGTTCGATAGGATATTTTAATTGAGTGTTTTCGTCAGCTAAATCACTGCCTTTTGCAGTAACGTAATCAATACTGTTATATATTTTTTTCGGAGAAATGATTTTGCTTTGAATTTTATTGTTTAAATTATTTACGTCGTCATTGTGACAGCATAAAATAATCTTCGACGATATATTTTCATCAGTAATTATATCATTATTATAAATTTCTTCACATACATTTGAAGTTGACCATTCAGTTGGTATTTGAAATGATTTTATTTTCCCTTCTCCAATTTTTAATAAAAATTTTTGAAATATAATGTCGGATGTACGAATATTTTTAGTTAATTTTAACTTTTCAAAACGATTCCACAAATAATAAAATTTTATGCATTCGTTTACAATGTCTTCTCTAGATCCGTTTTTAATAACCGGAAGGATTTGTCGAAAATCACCACCTAAAATTAATAATTTCCCCGCAAACGGATCGTTCTCATTATTGCAACAATCTCTTAATGTATTGTCTACAATTTCCAATGCTTTTATAGGAATCATCGAAGCTTCATCCCAAATAATCACATCACATTCTCTTAATTTTTTTTTTTCACAATCGAATTTGAATAATGATGCTGTTGAATCTTTTAAATTTAAAGGCAATCGAAAAGTTTTGTGGCTGGTCATTCCTCCTACTAATAATACAGATGCTATTCCTGTCCACGCCATAGATAAAACATTTTTACCTTCTCCCCAAAAATAATGAATTAGAGCATTGTATAAAAATGTTTTCCCTGTACCCCCAGCCCCATCTAGAAAAATCATATTACTTTTTCTCGTCTTTGTGATATGATTAAAAACAATCGTTTGTTCTTCATTTAACAAATTGAAAAGTTTGAGACCTAAATTCTTGTTATTTTGTTTAAATATTTCTTTATCTAATTCTTCAATATTTATTTCTTTTGGTTCTGGTAGTCCAACAATTTTACAACTTAAATTTTCACCTAAAAGTATGTTGTTTATTTCATTCAGAGCTTTATTTTCTGTATCAATATTAAAGTCCTCACAGAAGAAAGATTTATATTTGTTCCATATAGAATAAGCAGCAGATACTTTATCAGATATTAGAAACCACGCTAAAAAATGCCGTAATTTTTTAGGCATCATAAGTGTACAAGCTTCATCAAAAATTTTAAATACTTGGTCATCATTTTCTATTAAGCCCATAGCATTCGCCGCTTCTTGAAAAGTCAGATATTTAACATCATCATAAGTTTTCAATTCGGAGAAAGATTTAGCCCCTTTTATGTGATTCAAAATTATTTTCAAATGAAAGCGTTCTAGATCCTTTGGACTAACATTATTTAATCTACCTATTGTTCGTGAGTTTGATTTTCTTTTTGTCCATTCTTTTTCCCTATTGAAATAATAGTATTTTGGTATATTAACATATTTTAAATTTCTAGCTGTTAAATCTCTTTCGTTCAATTTGAACCAAGCTGTTAATGTGGTCTCATTATTGTACTTTATTGTTTCTGCTTCTTTATATTCTTCAAAAGTTATCATTTGTTGATTTTCAGTATGTACAGCTAGACGTAAGACAGAATGAGATCTTCCAGACATTGGCATTTGGAAAATTCTCCATGCGGCTTCCGTAGATCCTATATATCTTGTATCTAAATACTGAGAAATTTCATCATATACATTTTCAATATCATCTTCTTTGTTTCCAATTTTAATATAACCTCTATCATATCCCTTATGTAAATACTTATATATATATTTAATGCTCTGAATAGAAGAACAATACTCTACATTAATGTGACAGTTGTATTTTTTTAATAATTTTGGATTATATGAAACTACCATAGAATTATCAACACGAACCCATTTACCATCAATTTTTCCATTATAAACAAATTTTTTAATTCTGTTATCCCTACGTTTATATCTCGGGAATCCGTTTTCCTCAAATTTTGTACAATCACAAAAACTTTTTGGGAATTTGTATCTGCATTCTCCCTTGTCTTTATTAAAACATGCTAGTGTCTTGCCTTCGTGAGGCCCATGAAGCATATGTTTTATTACCAATTGTTGTAGTTCTTCGTCATGTTCTGGGATCTCAGCACTAATAAAATTATCAATATCTTCAGGATTCAACATTTTACTATCATAATCCAATGCGAATAATAAATGAGCGTGAGGTAATCCCCTTTTTTGAAATTCAATTACATATACGTAAGTCATTATATTACCAAACATCCTTCCATATAAAAGATCTGCTATTAACATACGAAGTTTGGTATTAAATATTCTGACTAAAAATGTTGGGATATCGTTAGCGCAAGTGCCAGGAGGAAAATTTTTTAATAATCTCGTTATTTCTGGCCATTTAGGGTTACAGGTAAAAGTAATAAATAAATCTGGTCTTCCGAAATTTCGCATAATGGACAAAGCATCTTGATATATTTGATTCATATATCTTGGACTTCCTTGATAACTGGACGGCAAAACAAAAACATTACCTAAACGTTCTTTACATAAAAAATTATTAGAATTATTTGCAGCGCTTCCAGTTATATGATCAATAATGCCCTGATAACATGATATTCGTAATTTTTTTTGATTGTACCTTAAAAAATTTAATCTATTAGTCTCAATAACTATATAAGCTTGAATTATATATTGCTGCGTCAATCGACCGCAATACAATATTGGATTAAATTTGTCAGATTTTCGGAACGCCAGTCGATATGAATAATATTGTAATGCCGTTAACTGTTTATCGGAATTTTGATTTTGATTCAATGAATGATTCCATCCAATATCACCTGCAGGAAACATAATTGGAAAAGTCATTGGATCTAAATGAAAAGAAAGTTTACTAATATACGTCAATTTTCTTATGTTTTCATCATGTTTTGGATATATACATAAATCAAAATCAGATGGTATTTCTCCATCTTTCGAAACTATCAAAGCAGCACATTCACTCGTTCTAGGTTCGTTATATGTATGCTTTTTTATTTTTATATATTTCAAAAAATATAAATAATATTCCAAGCCTGACGAATTTGTTGACAACTCGTGTAGATGACGGTATTTCAACGCGTAAGGATTTTTTTTCAAAACTTTAGTTAATATTACCATATGATCTCTAACTAAATTATTATTTTTTTTTAATCTTTCTTCAACTGATTCAATATCATCATATATATATAATTGACCACATCGGGGAGGTTTTCCATCCTCAATATAAATTGATGGTGGAGTTATATGATAGACTTGGCCATGTATTTTCAAATTTTGTATCCCTTTAATTTCGTTGACGAAATGAGCCTTAAAAGTAACGAATGAAAACTGACTGTTATAATATCTTATCAATTCACGAAAATTTCTACACTCCTAACAAAAATTAGCGGGCCACCCAATTTTTGCTTCGAAAAATGTTCGATTTCAAAGTCTCGTAATTCGATAAAAAATTGACTTAGCGAATCGTTCGTAGAAGCATTTTAAAGCTTGAAGCTTCATCTTTCAGATGCTTACTTTTGATTGCATTTATGTTTTTTTTTGTCTTGAGTTATGGTTCCTTGAACCATCTCGTGTCAAATTTGTGTATCGATGTTCCAACTTCAAAACAACGCACGGGGTCGAACAGGATCGGAATTTTAATTTCAAGATAGTCATTTTGAAGCTTGGAATGTCCACTTCGAAAGCCTCTTTTTGAACTTGGTCTACGATTTTTTTTCATGGTGTTATGCGGTGCTGAAGCAAAAATGGTGTTTCAATTTTTGATCGCATCCCCTGGGCGAACGAGTTCTCGTATCGAGGTTCCCAAACATGGCTTTTGAAGCTCAAATCTTCATCTTTCTGAAACCTCATTGCAATTTTTATTCGGTGACGTTTTTAAGCCATGATCACCATCCAAACGAGACCCTCCGAACCGTGAAATGGAAATTCGGACTTTGACCTCAGGTAGCACACGCAAAAATAGCGGCACAGGTGGCCCAAGGTTAAAACTTCAACTTTAAAGTGTTTTCTTCAAAACCATATCTTGGAATTTGCTCTACGATTTTTTTTCGTAAAGTTATTCGACTTTTAACACATACGGACGATTGAAACAGTACCACCGGCATTAGCATTACTTGAAGTGGTGGAATAATCACGAGATCGGTACGACCATGCATGGAAATTGCACCCCAGACCATTACAGAGTCACCCCCGTATTCGTGAATTTCAGTACAATACAATTTTAAGGGCTGTATTTGACCACCTTGACCACCCGGCTATGAGTCCCGATTTAAATCTAATCGAACACGTGTGGGATATGGTTGGACGAAGGTTGAGACAATGCCGTGTACAACCGGCAAATTTACTTGAGCTGGGCCAGGCGTTGCGCGAAATTTGGCATGGGATACCGCAGTATCTTATTCAGAGCTGCATCAATATGACGGAAAGATGCCGTGAAGTGATTAAACAAAGGGGTGCAAACACGCCTTATTAATTGTGATCTGCATCAAACATCTTTAGATCACCCGCAAGTCGGTTCACATACGCGCACACACACAAATACACTCACACTTACACACGTACCAGAGAGGGTTTGGAGTCACAAAATACCGTGGTAGTGACGAACCATGGGGTCCTGATCTCTGGTACGCACACAAACTCACACACACTTACACACGAGGTGTAAATCCTACCAGGCAACCTCCACGCGGTACACTTTAAGTAATGCTAATGCCGGAGGTACTGTTTCAATCGTCCATATGTGTTAAGAATCGAATAACTTTACGAAAAAAAATCGTAGAGCAAATTCCAAGATATGGTTTTGAAGAAAACACTTTAAAGTTGAAGTTGTAATCTTGGGCCACCTGTGTCGCTATTTTTGCGTGTCCTACCTGAGGTCAAAGTTCGAATTTCCATTTCACGGTTCGGAGGGTCTCGTTTGGATGGTGATCATGGCTTAAAAACGTCACCGAATAAAAATTGCAATGAGGTTTCAGAAAGATGAAGATTTGAGCTTCAAAAGCCATGTTTGGGAACCTCGATACAAGAACTCGTTCGCCCAGGGGATGCGATCAAAAATTGAAAGACCATTTTTGCTTCAGCAACGCATAACTCCATGAAAAAAAATCGTAGACCAAGTTCAAAGAAAGGCTTTTGAAGTGGACATTCCAAGCTTCAAAATGACTATCTTGAAATTAAAATTCCGATCCTGTTCGACCCCGTGCGTTGTTTCGAAGTTGGAACATCGATACACAAATTTGACACGAGATGGTTCAAGGAACCATAACTCAAGACAAAAAAAACATAAATGCAATCAAAAGTAAGCATCTGAAAGATAAAGCTTCAAGCTTTGAAATGCTTCTACGAACGATTCGCTAAGCCAATTTTTTATCGAATTACGAGACTTTGAAATCGAACATTTTTCGAAGCAAAAATTGGGTGGCCCGCTAATTTTTGTTAGGAGTGTATTATAAAGTAAATTCCTCATTTCTTGATCATAATTAGTTAATTGCGGTAAAACAATTCTACCTCGATGACAACAAATCACTTTCGAATATTCAGTTTCCCAAAAAAGAGCATGACAATGCTGACATTGATGATCCATATCTCCGATATCTAAATAAGTTTCATCACTTACACTTTTTAGTGGTAATTTATATTTTTTGAAGAATCTTTCTGAGTTCATAAACTTATTTTGATCCTTATGTTTTTTTTTCTCTAAACGATCGGCACTCATATTATTAATTAAATTTCTTTTTTTTTTCTGTTGTAACGTTTGTGGACTCATATTAGTAACCAAGTCTTTTTTTCTTTTTTTCTTCAAATGTTCTTCATTTAAATTTTCAACTAAATTATTTTTTCTTTTCGCAGCTCTGGTAGTTACAGATAAGACTTGATCTTTTCGATGAGCATTAATTATTTTTGAATTTTTTTTATAATAGTAGTTGATGTAAAAATTTTTATAATTCGCTCTGAATAAAATATTATTACAACTAATAACATCATAATGACCATAATCGAACGGACCGGTTAGTTTTAAGATTAATTTATTTTGTAATAAAAGCGAATTAAATACCACAGGTGTTACGATATGATTTTGATATACAATAATACATATATTGTAAATACTTACAAAAGCCTGTAATTCAATATGTCCACCGAATACTCCATTTTGCCTCATATGATGCGAATAATCTTTTTTATTTCTGGTTATTGTATTATGAAAGTCATTTTCAGCTACAAAATTTTTGAATAATTCCCAATTACAATCAATATAATCGACAATTGTATGTCTCAAAAATTTATGTTGCTTTTGGGAATCATAGACAAAGTAGGATAAACTCCTGAATAAACAATTTCCGTCTGCTTTTATATAACATTCTATATTATGCACGTAGTCCATATTTCAACTGGTTAAAATTATTCAAAATAATAGAAACACCGAAAAGATGATAAATAGTAATGTAAAAACTTTAGAATACTAAATTTTTTAAAACAAAAATTTCACTTTCAGTACACGTATGAAGACTTTTTGAAAAAGGTTAACCAAAGAAAAGAAATTGACACATTCATTTAAAAAATTTTTACAAGCGCTCAGCAGCTCTTCAATATTATAAAGCTGGCTAACAGCCATTAAATCTTAGGGCGCCAAGCAGCCTTTCACAATACAGGCGCAAAGCAGCCGCTTAGTGCCAGTTAATCATTTAAAATGTTATGATAAAAAACATACATATATAATTCATATCTACCCAAAATTTAATATTTGATATATTAATAAAATATGTCGTTTAACACATCATTCGTACCGGAAGAATTTACACTAACTTCAGTAGTTTTTTGGTTTTTAAAAACAACATACCTATAGAAGCTTCTTCCATTACTGATATACCGTGATTTGAATATAAGTATTGCCAAACCAAACGATTTTAATAATGAGTGAATTTTAATCATAATATTTTAATACAGGACATTATACGTCAAGTCAGTCACCTTCAAACGTCAATACTTTTGATTTTATTCTTCTTCTAGGATCTTGTTATATTATGTGGAAGTGGTGTCCCTGATTTATTTCAAAATTTTATGAACTGCTGTTCCGGAGCTTCCTTGCAAACCTATTTTACGATATTTAAATTCACCAAATTTTGATCGATGATATCCTCAAATTGAAAGGTTGTATCAACAAAAACAAGGAAGTGTTCGCATTCGTCTTGATTTGTGCTCGGGTAAACTGAATTCGGGTGTACCCAAATACACTCAGGTAAATCCTAAGATCTCTAAATCCTGAACTCCGAGTCTACCCGAGTACACCCGAGTTTATCCGAGTTTACCCAAGTTCACCCGATGTATTCGTATGTGCTCGGGTGTACTCGGCTCAGCTCGGGTGAACTGGGTTGAACTCGGGTGTACTCGGGAGTACTCGGGTGAACTCGGGTGAGGAGTATTCGGGTAAACCCGGGTTTACTTGAGTGTACTCGGGTAAATTCGGGTAAACTCGGGTGTAGTCGGGTAAACTCGGGTGTACTCAGGTGTACTCGGATGTACTCGGGTCAGCTCGGGTGAACTCGGGTGAATTCGGGTAATCTCGGGTTAGCTTGGTTGAACTCGGGTGAACTGTGTTCGCATTCGTCTTGATTTGTGCTCGGGTAAACTGAATTCGGGTGTACCTAAATACACTCAGGTAAATCCTAATGAACTTCGAGTCTACCCGAATACACCCGAGCACATACGAATACATCGGGTGAACTTGGGTAAACTCGGATAAACTCGGGTGTACTCGGGTCAGCTCGGGTGAACTCGGGTGATCTCGGGTGCACTCGGGAGTACTCAGGTGAACCGAGGAGTATTCGGGTAAACCCGGGTTTACTTGAGTGTACTCGGGTAAATTCGGGTAAACTCGGGTGTACTCGGGTAAACTCGGGTGTACTCAGGTGTACTCGGATGTATTCGGGTCAGCTCGGGTGAACTCGGGTAATCTCGGGTCAGCTTGGTTGAACTCGGGTGAACTCGGGTAATCTCGGGTGTACTCGGGTGTACACAAGTGTACTCGGGTGAAATCGGGTAAACTCGGGTGAACTCGGGTAAACTCAGGTAAACTCCGGTAAACTCGGGCTTACTCGAGTGTACTCGGGTAACCTCGGATGTACTCGGGTGTACTCGGGTCAGCTCGGGTGAACTCGGGTGTACTCGGGTAAACTCGGGTGTACTCAGGTGAACTCGGGGAGGATTCGGGTGAACTCGGGTAAACTCGGGTGTACTCGGGTGTACTCGGATGTACTCGGGTCAGCTCGGGTGAACTCTGGTAATTTCGGGTGTACTCGGGTGTACTCGAGTGTACTCGGGTGAAATCGTGTAAACTCGGGTGAACTCGGGTAAATTCGGCTAAACTCGGGTGAGCTCGGGTGAACTCGGGTAAATTCGGGTAAGTTCGGGTAAACTCGAGTGAACTCGGGTGAACTCGGGTAAACTCGGGTAAACTCGGGTGAACTCGGGTAAACTCGGGTAAACTCGGGTAAACTCGGGTAAGCTCGGGTAAGCTCGGGTAAGCTCGGGTAAACTCGGGTAAACTCGGGTGAACTCGGGTAAACTCGGGTAAGCTCGGGTAAACTCGGGTAAACTCGGGTAAACTCGGGTAAACTCGGGTAAACTCGGGTAAGCTCGGGTAAACTCGAGTAAGCTCGGGTAAACTCGGGTAAACTCGGGTAAACTCGGGTGAAGTCGGGATATCTAGGTCTTGTACATCGGCGGCGGCGGTATTATCAATATAATATAGAGATATATATATATATATATATATATATATATATATATATATATATATATATATATATATATATATATATATATATATATATATATATATATATATATATATATATATATATATATATATATATATATATATATATATATATATATATATATATATATATATATATATATATATATATATATATATATATATATATATATATATATATATATATATATATATATATATATATATATATATATATATATATATATATATATATATATATATATAAGGGATTTACACGTTTCCTTGATAATAATAATCAGTTTAGTTTCTCTGTAAAACAAAAGTTATTTATTAGGTATTATTTACACTATTTACATAAATTACAGAATTACCTGTAAAACAAAAGAAACAACAATTAAAGTTTATTATTATCGTTCCTTGCTTCACTTAAGTAACTAACGTTCTTAAAGCTCTATTTATTGATTCGCTGATGTTATCTATATCTTTTTCTTAGTTGTTCTCTCTCTGATTTTCTCTTAACCTCTTATTCTCTAATCTTCAAAATCTGCTAATCATCTTCTCTATTATTCCATCTAGCGGGAGTTTCTTGAAGGGCGCGCGTGCTATATAAAGCGCGGCAAATTTCAATGAAGAAAGTTTACTTTCCTTACATCTCCTCCCCCCCACCGTGAAAATTCTCATGAGAATTTTTATTATCTATCGTTTATTCTGCTGGTATTAATTTTGTTATGTGGAATAATCCTGTTTCCTCGTTTCTTTTTCCCGTTTTAATTTTAAATATCGTGTTTGATATTTTCTCTGTAATTTTGAATGGTCCAATCCTAAGTTCATCTAATTTTTTCCTATTTAATCTATGTCCGTTTTCGATATATACTGAGTCACCTGTATTGAATTCATTTTCCTTCCTGTTTTTGTCGAATAATTTCTTATTGTATTCATGTGATTTTATAGTGTTCTCTAGAGCTAATTTTCTATCTTCTTTCCAATCTTCTGCATTTTTGTGTTCTCTTAGTTCTTCAGGTAGCATACTTGTGTTAGTACCATCTAGTAGATATCTTGGTGTAAAGCCTGTAACTGAGTGTTCTGTTATGTTATATTTGTCAACACATTCTCTTGCTATTGTTGTCCAAGCTTTCTTTTCTTTAGATTCATTGATTCTACATCTTATTCTGTTAATTATTGTTTGATTTAATCTTTCATTTAGGCCGTTTGAAAAGGGCGCATTTAAGGCTGTATAAATAAGTCTGATGTCTTGTTCTTTTAAGTAATTTTTGAATTCTTTAGAGTTGAGCCCTGGATATTGGTCTGTTAATATTGTATCTATCTTGTTTATTTCTAATGTGTCTTGAACTATTTTTATAAAGTCCCTTGCAGCTTGGGTTTTTGAAGTTAATATGTATGCGTATCTTGTATAGTGATCAACTAGAAGATGGAGGTATCTTTTCGTTGATCTTTGACCACCGAATCCACCGATCGTATCAATCGACACTATCTCGAACGGTTTTGTTGCTGGTCCTAATTGAGACATTAATCCATATTTTGCTTGACCTCTAGATTTATTTTTTTTACAAATTTCGCAAGTTCTGCATATATTCTGTATATTTTCTATTAATTTTTTTGAAGTGTAATAAGGGCATATTCTGTTTATCATTTGTCTTATTCCAATATGGCACCAGTCTATATGTGTATCTCTTATTAATTTAATGCTTAATTTTTCTGATAAAACTATCTTCTTGTTTTTTCTTGTTTGTTTATAGATTATACCATGTTTATCTATACGTTTTTTTTTTTGTTCTTTTAATGCCGTATTTTCATTTTGATCTTTAATTATTTCTTGTAGTTGGATCATGTTTACTATTTTTAGCATTTCTTGAGTATTATCTTTTGACTCTAATACCGGATTTCTACTAAGACAGTCCGCTTCAATATTGAATTTCCCTGGTATATATATAACTTTGAAGTCAAATTGAGACAAATAATATGTTAAGTCGCCTAGTTCTTCGTCTGTTCTCGCTTTTATATTAAGGTTTTCTAAAGGTTTATGGTCTGAGTACACTTCAAATTTTCTTCCAATTAACCATTGTTCCCAATATTTTATCGCTTCTTTTATTGCCAAGCATTCTAAGTATATAGCTTTTTTCCTTTTTTGCGTTTCATTTAATTTTTTTGAGAAATAGGCTACTGGCTTTTCCTTTCCATCTTGTTGTGCTTGTTTCAGTATTGCACCTATACCTTCTATTGAAGCATCTGTAAATATCTTAATAGGCAAATCTTTATCGAATATTTCTAGTATTGGTTGAGAGCACAATAATTTCTTTATCTCTGTGAATGATCTTTCACAATCTTCAGACCAATTAAACTTTACATCTTTTCTTAACAATCTATGAAGTGGATCTAGAATTGTTGAGATTTTCGGTATATATTCGTGATAAAAGTTTATTTTACCTAGAAATTGTCTGATGTTCTTTTGCGTTTTTGGAGTTGGAAAATTGTGTATTGATACTAAATTGTCTTTAATTGGTCTTACTGTGTTATCTTCTATTATATGTCCGAGATACTTAATTGATTTGGATGCGAATGTGCATTTTTTTAATTTTAATCTGAATCCTTCTTTTATTATGGCTTCTAAAACTTGTTTTATATGCGTGATATGATCTTCAAAAGTCTCTGAGAATATTAATATGTCATCTATATAATTTTCTGTGAAGTTCTTAAGGTTATTTTTTCTTAGTATGCTTGATAAAATTCTTTGGAAGATTGCTGGTGCTGTCTTTAAACCGAATGGTAGGCACGTCCATTGATAGTGTCCTTCTTGAGTTATAAAGCCTGTTTTATTTCTATCTTCTATCCTTAGTGGTATCGACCAAAATGCTGAATTGATGTCCAGTGATGTAAAATATTTACAATTTCTAGCCTTAATTATTAGGTCATCAATTAGCGGAAAAGGTTGAGCTTGAGGTGTCACAATTTTGTTTAAATCTCTAAAGTCGATGCATAGTCTAGTTTTACCTTCACCTTTTTTTAATGCTAGGGTCACTGGTGCAGCAAATGGGCTATATGACTCTTCAATCAAATTTTTTTCTAATAGTTTCGCCACTTGTTGTTCTATTTCTTTCCTGTCCTCAATCGTGCATCTATATGGTCTTTTACTACAAAATCTATCCACTAAGAGATCTATTCTTGCTTCATAATCCTTTACAGTTCCTATATCATACTTATCTTTGGCGAATATTGTTTTATATTCCTCTATCAGTTGTTCTATTTTGAATTTTTTTTTATTATCTAAATGATCTAACTCTATTTTAAGATCTTTCTCTGTAATATGTTCATTAAAGTTTATTTCTATTATATCTTCTCTTTGCGATTGTTTATGGGTTATATTTAGATTTTCGTCTTGCCTTAATTTAAATTCTCTTATTATGTCTAGGCCTATCAAAAAATCATGAAACTTCTCATTTTCTACAATAAATACATCTACTTCTTTCTCAATATTGAAAATTTTTAATTTTATTCTTGTTAATCCCTTTGTTAGTGCCACACCACTAATTGTTTTTAATTGTATTTTGTTCTTATCTTTATTATTATTTTTTATAGTTTTTATTAATCTCTTATTAATTAATGAAACTTGAGATCCTGAGTCATAGATCCCTTCTATCTTTATCTTATCTTCCAATACAATATTTAATTTAATCAGTGGTGTGTTTATTCGTTTTTTGTTTCATCATATATTTCTACATCTAGAATAGAATTGTTATCTGCCTTTTTTGATGCAGTGTTCTTTTCTCTATTTTCTTCATTTTTTTGGAACCAACATTTTTCTTTAGGGTGGTATCTCACACCTTTCCCCAAATCTTCGCACGTTTTGCAAGGTTTTTTTTCTTCATATTTCTTTTGAGAATCTAATGTAGGTTTTTTTTGAAAATTTCTCTTATTTACTAAACATTCAAGTTGTCTCAATTCATTAAATAAGTCTGTAGTTTCTTTTAGTTCTGCCTTGTTAATTCTATTTAATATAAATTCTGGTAACCCTACTGCTATTAATGCCATGAGTGACTTTATATCCATATCTTTGTTGAAATCTATCAAAAGTTTCTCTTTCCTCAAAGCGTACTCAGTTAACGAACCTTCTCGATATTTAAATGATAGTGCGTAAGTTACATTATTCCATCCATTATCTGTGAAACATTCTAAAAATCTTTTTTTCCATTCTAGCCAACCAGCATCTACTGTTAGTCTTATGAGTGTAGAGGAGTGCCAATCTAAACTTGGTTTATCAAAAAACAATTTCAAAAGTTCAATTTTATCCTCACTTTTATCAATTTGGAATCTAGAACACTCTTTTTCAAAGCTTTCTAACCATTGTTTAGCATTAGTATTTTTGCTTGAAAATTTATCTATCAAAAGTTTTTCTGATATTTTTTTTAAGTTTTTCTCTTTATCTTTATTCTGTGTTGTTTCTATCAGTTTCTCTAGTATCTCTTTTAGATCATGATCTTGTGTTGCGTTCGTACTTTCTTCATTTATTTCCTCTAAATATTGATCTTTAAATTGTAGATTTCCATCCTCATCTATGTATGTGTCCTCTAATTCTTTTGTCATTGTAATCCACACTTTTCTTACCTGATTTCTTCTCTTTAATGAATTAACTAATTTTGTGTAATTACTTGTTCTTTTCAATTCCGCATGATCTCCCATATATCTGAGTTCTTCTGGCAATATATATCTTTTTCCATCCTCCGTAGAAATTGAGGTTATGGCAATTACATTTGTTTTACCATCTTTTGGTGAAGCCACTACCGTAAATTCAAACTGTAGTTTTGACATCATAAACAAAAGTGTTGTTTTATAAGGGATTTACACGTTTCCTTGATAATAATAATCAGTTTAGTTTCTCTGTAAAACAAAAGTTATTTATTAGGTATTATTTACACTATTTACATAAATTACAGAATTACCTGTAAAACAAAAGAAACAACAATTAAAGTTTATTATTATCGTTCCTTGCTTCACTTAAGTAACTAACGTTCTTAAAGCTCTATTTATTGATTCGCTGATGTTATCTATATCTTTTTCTTAGTTGTTCTCTCTCTGATTTTCTCTTAACCTCTTATTCTCTAATCTTCAAAATCTGCTAATCATCTTCTCTATTATTCCATCTAGCGGGAGTTTCTTGAAGGGCGCGCGTGCTATATAAAGCGCGGCAAATTTCAATGAAGAAAGTTTACTTTCCTTACATATATATATTGTAACATTGCATGTTACAATATGCCCGAACTCCCTTAGACGACCTTAGTTAAGGGTGCATCGAGTGCCTGAAAGCTGTATGAATGAGTTAGGGCAGCCCCGAGGCTAGATTTTACTCCGAGAGGCGACCGTGACCGACTTAAGACTGTCGAATTTAGTTCTTATTCTTTTGTTTTTTTTTAACCTTTTCTCTATTATGTGGGAGACACGGCCAAAAATATGACGGAGACTCACGTGAAGGCACCCGATTTCGAGAGTGGACCGATAACTCCTACACGAGTCGACGCCTAAGGAAGCATCCTCTCATACACACGAAGACACGGGGGAGTGCCGAGGGCACTCAGCTACGAGGGATACAGGTGGTGGAAGAGATTCCCGCCACCCCCAAGAGCCTGCGAACCGTGGTCATACAACGAGGGCTTCTTACGTCCTGGCCAAATTTGAGTTTACGCGCGTGGCACGCCGCCAAGTAGAGATCCAGCGGTCGATCGCCAAATCAATATTCGACTGCGTAAGAAGGGTGTGCGCACGACCGGCGTCATGTGGTCTAATTACTCTGCCGTAGGCCTGCTTCGCAGGTAGATCGCCGAGCTCCGTGCTCGCTCTAATTTTTGTTAGAGTTTGTCGTAGCCACGAGGCGATTTTGTAGATTCCCTTAGAGGGACTTTTTGAGTGAGTGTGAGTGCCTGAGGTCGTTACCGTGGCTGTTGGAGTGCCTGGATGGTCACAGAGGTTTTTCCTACGAGGAAAACTGACCAGGAGTTTGGCTGGAAAACGGTAAGCGTTAGCCAATTTGATCCATAAAAATTTGAATCCGGCAAACGGCCGTCTGCCATCTTGCCTTGGTGCGAGCCACGAGGCTTCGTAGAATTTGGGATTAAATTAAACCGATCTCCGAGCCGGTAGGCCGCCACCAGTGTCCTAAAGCCTAATAGAGTTTCGAGTTTGAGTTTTTATTATTTTTTTGAGTACAATTTTCGAGTTTCTGTCGCGTAAGATCACTGATTAGAGTACGTACGCTGCACACACGAGTGTGAGTGAGACAGCCTTAGTCCGTCACTGTCGCGCTCTTTTTCTCCCACGAGGAGATTCAGAGCATTAGGTCAGAATTAACCAGTTCTCATATTTGGCAATTTTGGTTTAGCTTACGTAGGCAGAGTTAGTGTAAGTTAATTTTAAGTCATTTTGGAAATTAGTTTTAGTTTGCTGCGAGGCATTATTGTATCGAGCTAAGCGATATTTTTCTCTGTTATTGCTCTCCTACGTGGAAGCCTGATCTTGTCTACGATTAATTTTTGTGAAGCTCGATAAACTGTTGTTTTAGGCCCGAGGGGTGACACCCCGAGGTGCATGATCGCTGCGGCGGTATTATAATTATTTCTTTTTGTTATTAGCATCACGTTGTGCAATCTAGTCTATTTCTTTTTTTTGAATAAATTTCGTTTATTTTGTTAAAATTTATATGGCACGAGTCGTTATTGTGTACGCTATTCCCTCACATAATCCCGACCCCTCTCCGCGGTACTGCAGCTAGTCGCCGCTTATTCTTTCAGTCCGTTTTCTTTTGTTATTCAATTTTGTTATTATCTCGTGACGAAGAAAGTTCGTCTGGCGCCCAAATTCCAATGTAATTATTTTCTTTTCGATCGTTTGCCAGTTATTGTCGACTGACTCGGTCTCGAGGCCTAGTTATCCGGTCTGGACCCGAGGCCTGAATAAGGGTCACGTCACAAAATGGCGCCCAACGTGGGGCCCTGAGAAAAGATAGTGTATTTTGATTAATATTTTTTTTTATTATCGTATTTTTCTATTTCGGGTAGTTTCTGATTTCGCTTTGTCGTAGCGAGCTGCCTTGGCAACTACGGTTGTTTACGTTCTCACTACCGGAGAGGGATTAGCGACGCGTACGTTCGTGCCTACATTGTAGCGAATATAGAAGTGGTGCGAAAATATAATATTCAGAATTGGATTCTTTAAATTTTTTGAGATCGCCTATGCAGGCTGGGACACGGGGAACGACTCCTTGAAAAATATTAAGCCTCGTGAAAAACCTGTACAGCCGATTGCTGAAAATTCTGATATTTGAATTATTGCCTTTTTGTTATATTTTGTTTTGGTCGTTGATTATTTCTGTGCATGCCTTGTGGTGGTGGATGTACCATACTGTATATGATATTGTAAGCGGTAAACACCCTATAGTATAGCACCATCGGGTGCCACCGAACCGAGCCATAGCTAGCTAGCGATAGTCAACCCGTCTTTGTGTGCGTCGGCTTCAACCGTCGGCTCGAGAAAGTCACGGTCGGTGTTTTGAATTTTGCGTTCAACTCGTAGCAGTGGCACTCAGGCGTAGGCTCTGAGTTCCCGGCGAGTCAGAACAACGGTTCTCAACCCACGGCGACTGCGACATGCATGTTGGTCGGGGTAGCGGCATGCACCGAGTATAATTGAGATGTTTTGAGTTCGAGTTTTGAGTTTCGCGTTCGCGTTCGAATTCAAGTTTTGATTTTGCGTTTTCACGTTCGCAGGAAAATTCGAGTTTAAACTTCACGTTTTGCGTCGAGTTTTAGCGAAAAATTTTTTGACTGAGTTTTGAATTTCTTTTTGTTGGCGAATTTTTTTTTGTTCCGTTCGGGAATTAATTGAGTTTAGGTTTCCGTACGCGGGAAGTCGAGTTTTGAACTTAGTTTTTTTTTCGCGTTTTAGAAAATTTTTTTTTAGTTATTCGTGAGCTTTCGGGAAAATTTCGAGTTTTCGCGTGTGTTGTCGCTAACGTAGCAAATAATAAATTTGGAGTTTTGCGTTTTCGTTTCGCGAGAAGAGCCCGCGAGGCTCATCAAGAATTTTTTTTTCCTTTTGTCGAGTGCAGTTTTTCGCGATTTAATTTTTTTTATTTTATTCACGTTTGAGAAATATTAGTTCGCGTTTCGTATCGTGCAGCGAACCATGGCGTCGTACGACACACCATACGGGGACACCCTATGGGAATTAACGCGAGACGAGCTATCCCAGCTGTTAGCCTCGTTACACGTTAGCCCCGAGGGCTCGATCGTAGAATTGCGGGATCGATACCTGAGATATTGGAGGCGAAGACAGGGTCAACGCACTATTCCGTGGGAGCCTGAAGACGAAACGATTTTCGGTTCGGGGCGACCTACGGAGCCAAGCCCAAGATCGAGGCAATCGCGAACTCCCTCGCCGCCTCGCGTAGCGTTCGCGACTAGTTTCGACTCGCGACCGGTAACGACTACGACGACGAGTATCGCGTACTCGACCGGAGGGCCAGTGATGTCGACGATGTACGGCACGCGGCCTACCGCATATGCAGTGCGGCCCACCGTAAGTCTAGGGCCGGAAGAATTCGCGCGTAGGGCTCACGAGACCTCGGTATTCGAGAGGGATTACGCCGCGTTGCGAGAAATCCTAGACGGAGGGGGTCCGGAAATCATGCCGCGAAGGGCAATAGCCTACCCGCGTGAACTAGAAGAGTTCGATCGCGAATACCGTCGAGCCCCTACAGTAGAAGCTCCTCCGAGGAGCTCGCGAAACCTACATGGGTTAGAAGAATACGGTCACGACGAAAGGCGTGCCGCTCGCCCGGAGGTTCCCCTGAGGACTTTTATAGACCTGTGCGAGACAGAGGAGTACGGTAGCGAACATAGACGAAACTCCCAAGTAGAAGGTCCGCCGAGGACTACGATAGAACCTCGCGACCTGGACGAACAATATCGTAGGCCGGCAGAACGGCTATTCGAGTCTCGCGAAATAGAGGAACGGTATCTGAGGCCGTCAGAACGGCTAAGAGAACCAATCGCGAGTAGGGCGCCTCGAGCACCGACTTTCGAAGGCGACAGGTTCGATAGAGATTACCGCGAAGTAAGGAGCAGATACGAAGCTCCTCGGGAAGAAGCACGTACCCGAGCATCGTGCCCAGTACACGGGGATCGGGAAGAGGGTGAAAGACAGACCCGCGAGGCCACGTGGCCACCGGTGAGTCACAGGCGAAGAGACCGAAGTCTCTCGCCGATTAGATCCCACCCGCCCGCCCAGCGTGGTAACAGAACAGTCACGAGGGCGTGGGAGGAACCCCCAGTAGACTGGGCCGAGGAATCGAGGTACACACGTTCGGCATGCCGAGATAGAGCGAAAGAAGTAGTCGAGGCTCTGAGACGATGGAACGTCAAATTCAGTGGCGGAAGCGAACAAAGCGCGGAAGACTTCCTGAGTAGGCTAGACGACTGCTGTAGGTTCACTCCGCTGTCAGGTAGGGAGATCGTACAATCCCTTACGGGTTGGGCGTCTGAATGGCTGCGTATCGAGCGCGAGAGCTGGTCCAGCTACGAGGACTTTGAGAAAGCGTTTAGGAGTTGGTTCGGAGACGAAACCATCAACAAACGGTTCCGACAACAAGCCGCGACGCGCACACAGGGGGAACACGAGTCGGTGACCGAGTACCTAAC
Source organism: Macrophya alboannulata (assembly GCA_949628255.1). Lineage (NCBI taxonomy): Eukaryota > Metazoa > Arthropoda > Insecta > Hymenoptera > Tenthredinidae > Macrophya > Macrophya alboannulata. The sequence continues at coordinate 29,708,343 of OX451206.1, read as the reverse complement.
CTGCATCCGAGGGTTATTACACAGGATGACGCGGCCGTACGCGCTTGAGGACCAATTGGACCTCGCTTTCGAAAACCTAAGACCCAACATTCGGGAAACGTTAGACAGAACACAGATTAGAGATTTCCGCGAGTTAGCAAGAGTAGCTACCGCGCGGGAGAGAAATTTAAGTTTGTCGCGTACGTATAGACCACCCCCGTCCCCCGAGGACTCATTTATGAAAGAACTGGCGCGTAGGACTAAAGAGAAACCTTCGAAAAAAGCCCCAGCCATCGCGGCGATAGAAGAGGTGGACCCAAATGAGTCCAAGGCTACGGAGCCAGGAAAGACCAGGTCGGCCTCGAGATCGAAGGGTGACAATGGTCAAGGGGGGGGGGAGAATGGCCTTGGAAAAGGCCATTAAAGAACAAATGGCGGCAATGCAGGCCGAAATCGCGAAGTTAACGACGGTGGCCGGAGCAAACGCGTCGCGAAAGGCTACGGAAAAGTATGAACCGGTAGCTACGCGAAATACATCGGAACGCCCGACGCAAACGAGGGGTAACACCGCGAGTACGCAAGCAGCAGTGACACAAAACCTCCCAGCGTTAGACGGGGGACCGAGCGTAGTCTGCTTTAACTGCGACCGTCGAGGTCATGTATGGAGGGAGTGCCCTGCTCCAAAAACCAGATTTTGTTATCACTGTGGTAGGAAGGGAGAAATCTCTACTACTTGTTCGGGTTGCAGCACGGGAAACGAACAGAGGGAGTAATCGAACCCTCGCAAAGTGCGTTTGAGTCGCGACTCAGTTGAGTTTTTTGTTGAGTTTTCGTTTTTTGTTGTGAGTTGTAGCGTTTGAATTCGAGTTCGTGCGTTATTGCTGCGTCCGACTTCAATTTCAACGTTTGTGCGTTTTGAGTTTTTGCGTTTCGAGTTTTGCGTTTCGAGTTTTTCGTTCCGAGTTTTTCGTTCCGAGTTTTGCGTTTCGAGCTTGTACGTTTCGAGCTGCTGACTTCGCCGCATGGCAGCCCCGAGGGCTCGGTCATGAAAATGTAAGTTTTATAGAGGTCAAGTAAGATGTCTGGGGTTTCGAGTTACGAAAGTACGACTGCCGATCGACCCCAACAAGATTGAACCGATTGTTAGTTATCCGGCACCCCGGAACTGTAAATGATCGCGACGATTTGTAGGGATGGCCTCGGGGTACCGCCGGTTTATCACAGCGCTCGCAGGTTTTTCGGAGCCACCCATGCGAATTTCACGTAAGGATAGACGGTGGAAACGGAGGTGACGATCAAATAACACCTTTAGAGTAGAACAGTCCGCGTAACCTGAGCCCCAATTTTGAAATGATTTTGGTTTTGTTTTGTATTTGGTAATTTTGTCGGGCACGATGGGCAAGAGCCTTGGCTTAGCCTACCTGATCTGATTTTTTTTTTTTTTTTTTTTTTTGGTTTTTCAGTTTTTTTTGGTTTATTTGTTATTCTGTATTACAGTCAGTGACCAAAAGAGGTCCAAAGTCAGTAGACTTAAAAACACACGGCTGCGGCCGCCACTCGGAGTTCGGCCCATGGGTCAAGTTAGCTAGTGCTTCCGCCCCAGTGGTCCGTCTAAGGGGGGGGGGGAGTTGTAACATTGCATGTTACAATATGCCCGAACTCCCTTAGACGACCTTAGTTAAGGGTGCATCGAGTGCCTGAAAGCTGTATGAATGAGTTAGGGCAGCCCCGAGGCTAGATTTTACTCCGAGAGGCGACCGTGACCGACTTAAGACTGTCGAATTTAGTTCTTATTCTTTTGTTTTTTTTTAACCTTTTCTCTATTATGTGGGAGACACGGCCAAAAATATGACGGAGACTCACGTGAAGGCACCCGATTTCGAGAGTGGACCGATAACTCCTACACGAGTCGACGCCTAAGGAAGCATCCTCTCATACACACGAAGACACGGGGGAGTGCCGAGGGCACTCAGCTACGAGGGATACAGGTGGTGGAAGAGATTCCCGCCACCCCCAAGAGACTGCGAACCGTGGTCATACAACGAGGGCTTCCTACGTCCTGGCCAAATTTGAGTTTACGCGCGTGGCACGCTGCCAAGTAGAGATCCAGCGGTCGATCGCCAAATCAATATTCGACTGCGTAAGAAGGGTGTGCGCACGACCGGCGTCATGTGGTCTAATTACTCTGCCGTAGGCCTGCTTCGCAGGTAGATCGCCGAGCTCCGTGCTCGCTCTAATTTTTGTTAGAGTTTGTCGTAGCCACGAGGCGATTTTGTAGATTCCCTTAGAGGGACTTTTTGAGTGAGTGTGAGTGCCTGAGGTCGTTACCGTGGCTGTTGGAGTGCCTGGATGGTCACAGAGGTTTTTCCTACGAGGAAAACTGACCAGGAATTTGGCTGGAAAACGGTAAGCGTTAGCCAATTTGATCCATAAAAATTTGAATCCGGCAAACGGCCGTCTGCCATCTTGCCTTGGTGCGAGCCACGAGGCTTCGTAGAATTTGGGATTAAATTAAACCGATCTCCGAGCCGGTAGGCCGCCACCAGTGTCCTAAAGCCTAATAGAGTTTCGAGTTTGAGTTTTTATTATTTTTTTGAGTACAATTTTCGAGTTTCTGTCGCGTAAGATCACTGATTAGAGTACGTACGCTGCACACACGAGTGTGAGTGAGACAGCCTTAGTCCGTCACTGTCGCGCTCTTTTTCTCCCACGAGGAGATTCAGAGCATTAGGTCAGAATTAACCAGTTCTCATATTTGGCAATTTTGGTTTAGCTTACGTAGGCAGAGTTAGTGTAAGTTAATTTTAAGTCATTTTGGAAATTAGTTTTAGTTTGCTGCGAGGCATTATTGTATCGAGCTAAGCGATATTTTTCTCTGTTATTGCTCTCCTACGTGGAAGCCTGATCTTGTCTACGATTAATTTTTGTGAAGCTCGATAAACTGTTGTTTTAGGCCCGAGGGGTGACACCCCGAGGTGCATGATCGCTGCGGCGGTATTATAATTATTTCTTTTTGTTATTAGCACCACGTTGTGCAATCTAGTCTATTTCTTTTTTTTGAATAAATTTCGTTTATTTTGTTAAAATTTATATGGCACGAGTCGTTATTGTGTACGCTATTCCCTCACATAATCCCGACCCCTCTCCGCGGTACTGCAGCTAGTCGCCGCTTATTCTTTCAGTCCGTTTTCTTTTGTTATTCAATTTTGTTATTATCTCGTGACGAAGAAAGTTCGTCTGGCGCCCAAATTCCAATGTAATTATTTTCTTTTCGATCGTTTGCCAGTTATTGTCGACTGACTCGGTCTCGAGGCCTAGTTATCCGGTCTGGACCCGAGGCCTGAATAAGGGTCACGTCACAATATATATATATATATATATATATATATATATATATATATATATATATATATATATATATATATATATGTATTTATACTTTGGTAGTTTAAAAAATTGTTCGTAAGAATATATTGCACAGCCAGGTGCAGTCCTCCGCAATGTTATCAAGAATCTGAATATTATACCTATCAATCCAGATTTCAGTACTTAAACAGGTAAAACAACTTAATTATAATATACACAGCACAACCAGGTGCAGTCCTCAATGTTTTCATATATCTGAATATTAATACTATAAATCTCGAACTTGGTACTTATATGGGTAAAAAACTTATGTTCTCTAAAAGTATTTTGAAGGATCGATCACGTGAAACCTAACTTCCGGCGGACGTCATAGATTTTTGACGAAAGAAACCGCCAAATCCTCGACATGCGCAAGCCCCTTTGTCTGCCGATCACGCCTCCCTCCGTGAGCTCGTAGTATAGGCAATCTGTCGACAAAAGGGAAATCCAAACTCTGTATAATGGTGCACCCAAATCCAAAATACGAACCATTCATACGTCACATAGTATTACAATATAAAACGAAACATGACACCTTCTACCGTCTCGTATTTCTCGGCAGTGAGTTCAGTGCGCAGGTTGGGGTCGTCACGGCCTTTGCCTCGATTGTCTGATCTCACGTTGAGGCACCTACGTGCGAGAGCATCCGTTCCCCACAACCGCACCGCAACATCCCGCACAAACCGAGAGTCAGACTTCTGTCGCATTAACTCCCATGCGTCTCTGTTAATGGGGGTATTTTCATCAAGGTATATCTATAGTAGATGAAAAGCAATTTCACATTATCACAGCACATCATTTGTAATATTACTGGCACAGAGAGACACGTTCGGACTATATCGATAAACGACACGTGACATTCTACGCTTACCGTGTCGTGTGGCATGAGATCTCGCTTTTCGACGTAAAATCTGCGTCCACGTTCCAGCTGATGACCCGGTGTTCGTAATGGTACTGCAGGCCGTTGGGGGGAAGGTGAACGGGACCGATGAGTCCTGTCCCGCAACCTACGCTGTCGTGAGTTGCGTAGGGATTGTCGTGCGTCGCGCGTTGCATCAGATAACCGGTTTGAACGTGAAATCAGCTGTTCAGACGCGGGTTGAACCAGTCGTATATTACGAACCGCTTGTCGTACGCACGGCCTATGTAGACCTTCACTACGTATCCGTTTAGCACGTATCAGTTCGTTAATTGTATTAGGTGTGCCTTCCGTACCAGGTCGCCTCGGCGTTTCAAGTAGAGCAGACCGTTGAACAAGTAGTGCATAATTTGGCGTTACTTTCGAGCAGGACGTCCCTTGCATGCGCGATGCATGCCTTCCTTTGGTTGCGGAACGAATATATGGTGCATTCACTGAAGTTTCGTCAAAAAGCATCTCGTGTACAGGGGACGGGTCTATATCGTATGGTAAAGATTTAACAGATTGTGCCCAAATAGTTCCTTTGGGCTGATACATGTGTGCTTAATCGTCCGTAAGTAATGTGCAATCAGATATATTATATTACCTCAAAACATACAGATTTCCGTGAGTAAAAAATAAAATCTGGCTGTGTATAATTAGCATCGGCGCTTTTATCGTTTGATAATAGCACGGTTGATTCATCGGAAGAAACATCCTCGGTGGTCGATTCCTCGTCGAGGTGTACTGCACTGCCCGAACCTTTATTCAACGTTTCAGGTCGATCATCTATAATTGCGCGAGTTGCTATCAGGTTCGAATAGCGGGCCAAAATTTTAGCGTTTTGAGCGCTCTTGCCCACATCTTTAGGTTTACTTTGCGGTTGCTTTTTATTCTTCTACAACGTACGAATACACAAACTATTAAGGGGGTACATACACCTTGAAAATAATTTTTTTCAAATCAGTGGTACACTCAAATAAATCATTTTATTCACTCAGTTTTTTTTACATCAGATTGCTACTATTTTACACTATAATTCAGCATTATGAAAGAATTTTTGGACTTTGCCTGACATAGATTCATTGCAACGATGAAAAAGCGGTTGTCGTAGGGTACAGGTCGCATCGTTCATCGAACTGAACTAACAATATTTAATGATTTCAAATTTTAAGTATAAATCCTCTTCATTTTGAGCTTTTTTTCTATAATTTTCGATGGAAAAAGGGTGGCAATGATAGAAGTCGGTTCCTTTATATAAATATTGTTAGTTCAGTCCGAAATTACATCAATGTAGAAAATTCCCTCCAAATTTGGAGAAGTTTTGATGAACGATGCAGCCTGTACCCTACGACAACGACTAGAAAATGTAGTTAGCGGGAAATCAAGTTTTAAGATTTTTATTAGGGTTTGATACGCTGGGTCCATATCTGCACTTGTACTTATGCGTTGCTAGTAGAGTCTATACAGATATTCAACGTGGAGGTCCGTAGCGAGTTTTGGCTCATTTTATCCAGCAGTGGTACGCAGCGAAGCTGTCGAACAAGAATATATCACTTGCAAAAATCTGATGAAATTTTATCAAAGAATAAAAAATCATAAAGTGTTAGGATTTCCAGAATTTTGAAAATTCAGAATATTCCAAAAAATTTCTTTCCTATGGACAGAAAATATTTTTATCTTTCATCATACTTTTAGAGTCTTGATATTTTATTTTAGCATCGAAATATTAAAAAAATTATATCAGAAGAATACTTAATTTTTCAAAGATCCAGCGTGCGCTTCTGGCATCGATTTAAAATTCTCCTGCAGCGTACGTTGACGATGTGCCTTCGCCAGTGTCTTGATTAGGTTATGTATTTTATCGATGTCTTACACCAAATCAATAAAGAACACTAATGTTACCCGTCAATATTTCAAAACAGTAACTGTCAAACCGAAGGATTTTTACAGTGATAAGAATTACTGGTGGTTTAAATTCGTAATAAGCACGAAAATCGACGAAATAGTGAACATCCAACCTTAAAAAGATTTCAATGACAGCGAGTCTATCTTGCCAATGGCGCCATAGAGTAGTCATAGAGTGTCAGATGGGAACATGAAATAGAGTCACCGAAAAAGTTCCATAGTTCACAAGTTAGCCGTTCATAATGAGAGTCAATAAAATGAATTATATCTGTACAAGTTTTTTGATAAAGCAACCACAATTCGAAATATTTTTTAAAATACCGTGGTGATCTTTTTTCATACCAACATTACCGCACAGATAAGATTTTTCAAAATTTTAGAAATTTCAAAACTAAATTTTCCAGAATTGTGAAAATTGTCTGTAACTTTCTCAATCCTTGAGATTTTCTCATACCAATTTTTTTGCAGGTAGATTAGGTCACAGGCATTCGAAAAATAAAATAAAGAAAAAAACGATTTTCTTTAAATTTCAAGGTGTATGTACCCCCTTAACAAATCTGCGATACATTTCTAACGTTTACACACATATCATGTGGTCATATTCACTTAGGAATATTGTTACTGGTGCGTAATGAAACAGTAATATAAACATTCAGGTTCAAATCTAACGGTAAATTATTTCATTTCCTTTCAATACACTGATGAGAAGAAAAATTATGAGGCACATCGATAATGGTAAGGTTCAGAGCTATGGCCACTTGGCGTGGAATACCTCATATACAACTGAACAAATGACTTACACTTATTTGAATCACTGTAGGCCTCACAAGCTTTGCTGCGGGTTTGCACAGCGTTGCAGCTGGCCTTTTGCCAGGAGACGTGAAACTCATGTTCTTCTTGTTTGGGAATTTCAGACGAGTCGTGTTTCGTTTATTCCACACGTCAGACTCGCTACCTGAAATTAGCGAATAAGATAATACATGGAATAATGGGCGGAATGGATATCATGATGCATATGAGTGTGCTCAGACTATACAGAGTACAATTTATAAGTAACCACTAAAGTCAATAGTAGGTATTACTATAGTTGTGCAGAGGATATTGGCATGTTGAGGTGACAATTGAATCACTGATCATCAGTTAGTTTCGAAGATATTCGTCTACGGAGATTTAAACAAAATTGCTTTAATCTCTGCCGCCTATCGAGATATCCTACTTTTCTGCCAGAATTATAGATACCATGATTTTGTAACACAATTTCAGACATCACAGTCTTACACTGAGGTATCAAAATCTAGCGTAAAACTTATTCTTATAAAAGCACAAGTAATAATGTATACTTACTGCCGAGCAGCAGGATATAAGCGTTCAGTAGAAGATTGTCCGTTGATGCCGCGGCGCCATTACACCACACCTTGTACCGCTTCTAATTCGAGAAGTCCTTCTTGTTTTTAGGATGGATATCCTGCACCGAGGTAATCGGCACAACCTTTTCAGAACCGTTGGTGAAGTACACGTAAGCGTGCGAAACTACTTTTTCGTTAGACATTACGAAAAAGACTTCTTGATAGCAGTACGACACGCGATTAAACACGTGTCGACAATACGTATGAAACACGTGTCTACAATACGTATGAAACACGTGTCGACAATACGTATGAAACACGTGTTGGCAGCGTGGTCGTCTATCGTAGTAGTCCCGCGTAAAACTCTGCCTGCGCCAGCAGCAGCAAGTCGAGAACTATCGCGACGCTGCGCATGCGCAATACAGAGAACTGGCATTTACAGTGCTTTTGACTCTCTGGAGGTGTCACGTGGGACAGCGCGTTCACATATATCGCACCAGCGGAAAGCGAGACTAGTGGCAGCAGCCAATCATTTGCGCGTTTCAGTTTGAATTTCTAACGGCTTCAATCTACAAGCTATTGGATCAACTCTCATTATAGACACGTGATACGCTATTCCGTTCTACAGACCGGCTCTATTCGGTTAGATTTGGACGTTATGTATTAGCCGGCGAGGCCTAGGACGCTGTTATAGTCTTCAACGAAGGAGTATACAATTCCCACATTCCATTGTGTACGACCCTGTGATTTCTACGTAAGCGTAAGTTGACTGTTTAATTATTATCAATTCCATCTGTGGCAACGAATTATTCCACATCAATCATATATCGTATGTATGTATGTATAATTAGCGAATTATATACACATCATATTGTATGTATATCAGTATATGTATGTATACACTGTATACATTATTATTATTATATCATTTCGGACGAACACCGAAATGTGTATCAAGTTTTTCCGCGTGTGAATAACCTAAAAAGTTTCAATTGATTACAAAAGTTCGTGGGCATTTCTTGTCGGGTTTGACGTGGAAATTCACAGATATATATGTATTATTTTTATTTTCACTATAGTATATTGGATCCTACTGGAATTTTCTAACAGCAAGCTGTGCAAAAGTCATCATACGTACTTCCCCGATTTGGTTTTGCTTAGAAATTTAAATCCAACCATCGGTCGATCGACGATGCGCTGACAGAAAACGACTTCGAACTGTGAACATCCTCTACCCTCGATATGCAGAGAAATGTAAAGCATCGTGGCCGCGTCGTAATTCATTATCCCCGTTAGTGGAGACTGGTAAATTTATATAGGTTATATTAATTAATTAGTCTCGTTGTGCATCTCTGAATGCTAAATTAATGAAATGAGTTGTAATGTTCATCAACTATTTGGACACAGCTGGACAAAGATCCTTACAAACATAGGGAATACAAACGCTACTTGGAGCCGGACTCCGACGGCTTAGTTCCAGCATCCCCATACTATAGGCTAAAGAAATTCCGTGTAGGACGGGTAAATATTAAGAATACATATTATCCATATGGGAGAGTGCGAGTACAATCCGACCGAACATTACACGACTGAAGTGCCGTTTAATTGTAGCAGACATGCAAATCACAGCCGCTTGAAGGAGTTAATGAAGATTTCACGTACATCAATAATATAATTGCGAAGGATGAAAATTTACGTACCCCCAGACCAATTGAAACGAAGTCAATACAAGGATCTGAGGTGATGTAGTAGTACAATATTTGCAAGAATTACTTCCGGTACTGAATAACGTTTCTCGAGTTCGTTCAATTAAATGATATCAATGTGTGTATTGCTTGCAGACGGTCGCCCATGAAGATTGTCGTTCCGGAGAGCTTTGCCAACATTCGACATCTATCCAGCCGTCGGCGGATGATGCTGCAGTAATTGTCGGTGAACGAATGATGAACGTTACAGAGGTAAAAACAATATTACAAATCGATCCTGGTACTGCTTATCAAATTACGCATCATCGATAGATTTCATCGTAATTTTTTAATAGAGCAAGTGCGTATTGTCAATAAGTAATACAATTTAGAGGGCAGGCACACATTCGATCTTTAATTTCATGCAATGGTTATCGATTTCTATAATTTTGGTGCATCGCCGTATAAGACAATGGTAACAACTCTGTACCGTGACATGATCAAATGATCAATGGATATTAATTATTTTCTTGTTTTAATATGCTCAATGTAATAATAAAGGTTATAATGGCGAGTAAGTGACAAATCATACAATAACGGGTTGATAATATTTGTGTGATTGTGTGTTGCAGGATGATGGTGTTCACGAGCCTATTGACTGTGTGTACGATATCGACAACGAAGATTTGTTCCTGGACGCAGTTGATTGCGATTCACCTCTCACTGACGAGTACACTGGAAATCGTCGTACACTCGGAGGTTACGCTTGTTTGCAACACGCGTTAGAGGATGGCGCTTTCGAAAAACCGATCAAAAGCAGCGTCAATAAATCAGTTGGAGAAATAGTGTTGATGATCCTAAAGTTTGCGCTCGTGCATTCGCTGTCGCTAACTGGCACCACCGATTTGTTTCGAATGATTAATACTATATTCGATGAACCATTTTTGTGCGATACAAGATATTTAGTCGATAAATTGTTTTATCCGAAAAATTGCATGCGTCTGTATGGCAGGTGTCCCGAATGCGGCGCAGGCATCGGTACATTCAACCGTAAAGATCGATTTATACAATGTGAAAGCTGTCACACGAATGTCGCTGTAGCTGATGACGGATTCAAAGATTTTTTTGCGATGATGGAGAGAAAGAGAAAACGTTTTATTACATCCAGGGACAACGTCCCGTGGGATGACAGTAAAATAACAGATATAGTACATAGATAGAGATAAAATAAGAGTAGAAATTATAACTAGTAATTATGACGAGTAGTAATTGATGCGCCTTAAAAATAAGTAAAAATGATAGGTAGTAATAGTAGCAAGATAAGAATAACCCATAAGGCGACACAAGAAAAGAAAAGAAAATAAGACATAAGAGAAAAATAAAACAAAAAATAAATAATAATAATCAGAAGAAGCTACCAAGACTGATGAGCAAGAAATTAAGAAAAACTAGACTAAGGTAGGTAGCGGTTACAGCTTGGTAACTGCAGACTTAACACAACTCAAGTAAAGTAACAAAAAATAGGCATAGAGACAAAAGAAAGACTAAAAAAGAGAGAGAGGGCAATTACAACAGAGAAGCAAAGAAGGTCGCGGTGTGGACAGATGGCCTTGGTGGTAAAGCGAAATAAGCAGGGAACAAAGTAAGAGAAAATCAGAAAAGCAGGAACAGCAATCAGACTATATAATAAATTGGTGAAGGCCATCTAACCACACGGAGACGTACAGGAAAAACTTAAGAGTAAGAGCTAGGAAATAGAAATAAGAGTAACCTAGAAATAGAAAATAACCTAAGAGTAACCTGAGAGTAACCTAGAGTTAGACTAGTGCAATGCGCAAGGACGGATAAAACATTACTAGAGTTTACACATCGCAAGGGGCTCAGTAGAACGCAGGAGATGGGCATAAAGCCTTGTTTTGAAGCTAGGCAGCGTAGGGGCAGACCGGATGTCGGGCGGGAGAGAATTCCATAAATAGCAAACGGCCACTGAGAAGGCTTGACGGAAGGAGGAAGTACGGCACGGTGGAACATAGAGTTCCCGCTCGGACAAGCGCGTGGTGCGGAGTACGAGATCAGCTTTGAATGTAAAATTTGAACGAAGATAACCAGGTTGAGAGGTTGAGAGCAAGGAATATAAAAGGCAGCCCATGAAGTAACGTCGTAGAGACGTAGAGAGTCCGATATCTAAAATGATTGAATGTAATTATGAATATTACAGTAAAGTCGTTGGTAGTACGGTACATCAAAACTCAGATTTGCGCGATATTTACGGAGGCAGGATGTATCGTGAGTTTGTTGAAAAATTATCCCCAACAGATAGAGATCTGTACGCTACGGTAACTTTCAATACTGATGGGGCTCCTTTGTTCGAAAGTTCGCAGTATTCCATTTGGCCGATCTTTTTAATAGTCAATGAGTTACCCTATCATGTTAGAACTAGTGAATTGATTTTAGTAAGTATTTTTAGTAAGTAAGTGTTCGGAAAGGATGAGCCCGATATGAGCGTGTTTCTCGAGCCGTTTGTCGAATACATGAACAAACTTTCGAATGTAGGAATCCAATGCACCGTTAATCAGAAACAAATTACGATTAAAATTTTTACATTGGTTTGCTGTGTAGACGCCGTGGCCCGTGCACCGATGCAGAGTTTTACCCAATTCAACGGCTCATACGGTTGTGGACATTGTTTACATCCAGGTGAATGGGTCCGGACAAACCCAAACAATCCACGTTCTGGAAGCCTCAAATATCCACTGCAGGATATTGTTCCCCGAAACAGAGATTTTAAACAAACCATCGAGCACATTAAGCAAGCTGTAGAATTTGGTACAGCTGTTTTCGGAGTTGAAAGTGCCTCTCCCTTGATTAATTTATTACATTACGACTTCATTGAAGGATCTGTTGTCGATTCCTTGCATTGCTCCTCAGGTGTCGCTAAACAATTCGCCACTGCGTGGTTTGGAAATCAGAGACAGGCTGGATTATTGCCTAGAAGCGCGATAAAAAAAAATTGATGAGTTGCTTGGAAATATTAAGGCACCACATCAGGTGGTTAGACTTAGTAGATCGTTTTCAGATAAGAAGTATTGGAAGGCGCGTGAGTGGGAAAACTGGACCATTTTTTATAGTATGCTCGTTCTTCAAGGCATACTTCCTGCCGACTTGTTGATGCACTGGGCCTCTTTCGTCCATGCTTTTTACATATTGAGTAAAGCGGAAATCACTATTGATGAAGTAAATCAGGCAGATGCATTGTTGCACGATTTCGTAGGGCGTACTGAACTTTTATACGGAAAGGTGGCTATGACTTTTAATGTCCATTCCCTTCTGCACCTAGCCAAGAGTGTCTATAACTGGGGACCACTCTGGGCCCACAATGCATACGCGTTTGAATCAGGGAACGGGGATTTGCTGAAAGTCATCCACGCTGCAAAAGGTGTCCATCACCAAGTATGCAGACGCATCAGCTTCAAATACAGCCTCCTATCTTTGAACAATCACGTTGCGAAATATTATTCGTTTGACGTGATGAATTATTGTGAGACTGTGGGAAAAACAATGGCGGTACAAACCCTGAACGTAGGTAATATAAGATATTTCGGGTGTACGTGTAAAGTGAATCCAATTTGGTTAGATAGATTAAACATGGGAGAGTACAGCGTTGCATATAGTAAAATGGTCAAAGGAAGTTGCCTATATGTATCTTCACTTCGCATGAATACACGTTCGGACAACTCATATATTTTAATAGGCGACAATTCATTTGCCAGGATAATTCGTTTTGTAATCGATCCTGTGACAAGGAAGGAATACTGTATTGTCAACAGACTCCGGACGACCAATGCCTTCGACACTATATGTGATATGGTGCAAAGCATTATTAGTACTGCAGAAAACGGAGAGGCCGCGATTTTATGTACCGATATATCGAAAGTGTGTGTCCACGTTACAGTAGATCTAAAAGATTACGTCTGTGCAGTACCGAGTTTGCACTATTATTGAGTGGACAATTCACCCATCAGATCAGCTCCTTCGGATAAAACTGGTGTAGGGTTCTCAATTCTTTAATAAAAAAAGACGTAGTGAAACAATTAAATTCCCTGTACGGTTTTTATTTCAAGTGGTTGATCTGATGGGTATATACTGTTTCCTTGATGTATAGAAGTATTGGTCCCCCGTGAACTGTGAAACTCATTGTGATGTACATCAAACTTTCTGACCTTTGCAGGTCGTGTATCGCCAGAAAGACGTCAGTAGGATGAGGGAGGACTTTTTGACGTGACAAATTGAGACGTAACGCGTTCATGAGCCGTCAAACAGACGACTTTGGATGTTGTGTTGTGTCTGGTCTCTTATACATAAGTTTTTTTACTTGTTGGAGTACTAAGTTAGAGATTAATAGTATTAATATTCATATACGTAAAAACATTGAGAAGGACTGCACCAGGCTGTGCTGTGTATTATACTTAAGTTGTTTTACCTGTTCAAGTACCAAACTCTAGATTTATAGTATTAATATGAACATTGAGGACTGCGACTGGCTGTGCTGTGTATTATAATTGAGTGGTTTTACCCGTTGAAGTACTATAGGTTCTTGATAGTATTGATATTCAAATAAGTGATATAATTGCCAAGGACTGCACCTTGCTGTGCAATATATTTTCAAATAAGAAACACGTTTCGGATATGAGCAGCTAATAGCAAGATAGACTAATTCGATTACAAGAAACAATTCAAATCGAAGGAAACAAAGTGTAATTAAAAAAAAATCGATAATTTTTGTTTTTCGTATATCAATTAGTTTTTAATCTCGCTATCAGCTGCTCATATCCAGAATATGTGTTTCCTATCTAAAATCCGTGGTCACTTGCAAGATCTCGGAAGTGGTAAGATCCACAAATCAACATATATCATCATCTTTCCCCCACGAAACCCTTCAAGTTTGGTATAAATTATTTTCTTGTATCTCTTCGAGTTTGTCAGATATTCGCCTGGGGCGATTGGAATGGACCACCCTGTATATAAAACAAAACAAACGTGCCAGAAACTGCACCTTGTTGTGTGATGTATCCTGAAATAAGTTTACTCGTAGATATACTATAAGTTCTTGATACTATTGATGTTCAAATAAGTGATATAATTGCCAAGGACCTGCACCTTGCTGTGCAATATATTTTTTCAACAATCAAAGTGTTCAAAAGTTGTATTTTTGTATATATATTGTAACGGTTCAGGCTGGCTGGTTATTACAAAAAAAAATTCAAGCTCAATCACACGACAATAGGTCGAGGGATTAAGCTAATCCCCTAGCTACGTTAGACGCAAAAATGGAGGGGATAAACGCAATATAAGGAATCGTCTGCCAGCAGCGGCAGCGATTCACGGTATAGCACCTGATCGACTCACAATTTAATTTCACTTGGAGCGATTCACGGTATAGCACCTGATCGAATCACTTGTTGTCTAATTTATCTAACTTAACTTCACTTGTCTAAAGGTATTGAAGCGTCAGAGTCAGTACCTACATAAATTCATTTATTCAAGTCAGAAGATATAGAGTCACATTTAATTAGAAACGCCATGGAAACGTAACGATATAGAATCAAAGACTAGACAAATTATAGCAATTTGACCATAGAAAAGAAAAAGCATATAAATTTAAAAGCAAAGCGCTTTAAACTTTATTTCAAAGATATCAAATAGTATTGTGTCGCTCGAACATACTAAACAGAAACGGCTAAGATAGCTAATACTCAATAACACAAAGGTTTAAAGGCCAACATAGAATAAGAATAGATTTAAGGATCACTGTCAACACTTGATTTATTTTTCTTTATTTTGTAACCTTCTGGCAAATTCGTATTATTAAATCAGATAATCTAAGATTAACCCAGATTCTGTTCATTTTGAGATTTCGTCTGACCTAATCAACTGCCAACAAGCCAATTATTAGGGAGCGCATTGCACAGTGCGGACGGCATTGGTTTACCCGTGTCCGAGGGCCAAGCTGCAATCCCGAATCTGGCAGACAGTCTTGGAATCATCGCATTCCCGGATCTGAGGTAGCGATTCAAAAAGATAGGGATAACAGGCACGACAGGCTTGGTTCGCCCGGCTCTGAGGAGGGAAGGCGGCCTTGGGAAGTTTACCCCGGGTCCGTAGTCTAGAGACGGCATTGGTTTTTCCCGTGTCCGTATAGCAGCTAATAAAATACACAACACGCTAGGTGGCTTTGAATGGCAGACCCATTATTTCCCCACCAACAATCATTCTTATAAGAGGAGTCCCAAAAATCACTAATATTCCAAAATCATTAACTAGAAGCAATTATTAGACAAAGAACTCACGCGGACGTCGGCATTGGCTAATTCTTTAACCCGCCAATATCGCGGCACGTTACAATATATTGAAACGTTATTTAACTGTTGAATGAAACGTTATTATTTTTTAGACGATTTTTATTTGAATTATCTATTTTGAGATTCTGTCTCGGAGCTACTCGAGCAAACCGGTATAGGCTAGCTGATTTATCTTTGAATCGACTGATAATTATTTTATTAATTATACTACTGATGATTATTATTATTTATTTTCTGAGACTGTGTCCTAGGAAAAAGGAAAATTTTATTAATTGCCACCTCGGAGTAAACTCGTCGGCGAGAACTAATGTTAAATGGATTCTTTTTGACTCGCTACTGCGAAATATGAGATTGGTTGTTATTACTCAATAATAAAGGATTCCGAATCGCAGCCGCGAAGTATTACACTTGTTGGCGTTGACTCGATTAATAAGGAGTTTCCAATCGCAGCCGCGAAGTATTACACTTGTTGGCGTTGACCAGTTGATAAGGATTTTCTAATCGCAGCCGCGAAGTATTACACTTGTTGGCGTTGACCAGTTTGATAAATTACTTACTCGTTTTTCTTTTTATTTATTTGAATTTTTTGTCGAAGCTTATCTTTTTTTAATTTTATATATTTGATTTTTCTTTGATCTTTTTCGATCTTATTTGATTGAATTTTGTGATGGATCTCCATCCCGAGCTGTCCAGTGTGCCTACTTTTATGGGCCTTCTCCCTTCCCAACGGTCGGTTGTTTACCCCAAAAACTACGCAGCTTCTACCAGTGATATTCTATACTCTGTTTCGTGAGAGTATGGACAAAACAGTTTATATACTCTATTTCAGATGAACTTCGGCAATTTTATTTTATTTAGGAAAACTCTGTTTGTTAATTAACATGATACAATAGTAATATCGTTTCAATATATATATATATATATATATATATATATATATATATATATATATATATATATATATATATATATATATATATATATATATATATATATATATATATATATATATATTGTAACATTGCATGTTACAATATACCCGAACTCCCTTAGACGACCTTAGTTAAGGGTGCATTGAGTGCATGGAAACTGTACGGATGAGTTAGGGCAGCCCCGAGGCTAGATTTTACTCCGAGAGGCGACCGTGACCGACTTAAGACTGTGGAGTTAAGACTGATTTTTTTTGTTTCTTTTACACTTTTCTCTACCATGTGGGAGACACGGCCTAAGAGATGGCGGAGATTACGACGACGTTGGCAGAGTATCCGAAGGGGTGTACTGAAACCCCCTACGCCTATGCTTCCGGAAGGCCAACAAAGAAGAAGAGTCACCTCCTGTACCAAAGGACACGGGGGAGTGCCGAGGGCACTCAGCTACGAGGGATACAGGTGGTGGAAGAGATTCCCGCCACCCCCAAGAGCCTGCGAACCGTGATCCTACAACGAGGGATTCTTCTGTCGTGGCCTATTTTGAGTTTTCGCGCGTGGTCTGACCACGCCGCCATGTGAGCGATCCTGCGGTCGATTGCAAAATCGATATTTGAATGCGTAATGAGGGTGTGCGCAGGACTGTCGCCATGCGGTCTAGACACTCTGTCGTAAGCTAACGTTCAGGGAGCACGCCTCTGAGCGCCTTTATCTGGTCGTGCGATTATAGCGTCTTAGCGAATTTTAGTAGGGAGCCCCGAGGCCGTGTTAGAGAAGAGAAAATACGAGTGGATTTGAGTGAGAAAGAGTCTGTTGAGAGTGAGTGTGGACCTGGGTGGCGTTGGAGATCCCGTGAGGAAAAGGACAATGAATTACGCCCGCGAGGGTGTGTTGTTCGTCGCCTGGCTGGAAGACGGTAAGCGATAGTTCACTTCGCCTATGGTAATTTGAATCCGGCAACGGCCATCAGCCATATTGCCTTGTCTAAAGCCACGAGGCTTAATAATTGTGGATCAAATTAAACTGATCTCCGAGTTGGTAGGCCGTTACCTGTGTCCCCGTAGAGTCTAGTAAAGTCAAGTTTCTGATAAATAAATAAATTTTCGCGTCAAGTGTAGTACAAGCATTGTTCTAGTCAGTCGGGTACTGTCGCACGTGAGTGCAAGCGAGACAGCCTGAGTCGGTGACTGTCGTCCTCTCTCTTCCTCCCACGAGGAGAGTCAGGCATACTAGCAGGCGCAAGCCTGTCGAGCCAGTAGGCTGTTTGATAGTTCTTAAGCGTAGTAAATATTAAATTCTTAAAAATTGCTAGCCCACGAGGCAGAGTTATATTAAGTAGGATAGTTAATAGTAGAATAAGTTAAATAAAACGGTGGTCGGTAAAGCAGGGGCCTAGCCTCAGTCTAGAAGAGACCTCGAGTCTGTAATAATTCAGTTTTCTTTGTTCTTGTTGATCTTATTTTCTTTATTATTTTACACCGCCACCGAGTAGCTTCCAAGAAGCAGTTTGTTGTATTTGTTACCTAGTTTTAAGTTGCTGTGAGGCATGGTTGTATCGAGCTAAGCGATAGTTTTTCCTGTTATTGCTCTCCTACGTGGAAGCTGGATCTTGTCTACGATTAATTTTTTTGTAAAGCTCGATAAACCGCTGTTTGAGACCCGAGGGGTGACACCCCGAGGTGCATGATCGCTGCGGCGATACTAATTTTTTGTTATTAGCATCACGTTGTGCAATCTAGCTTATTTCTTTTTTTTTTTGTTTGAATAAATTTCTCTTATTTTGTTAAAATTTATATGGCACGAGTCGTTATTGTGTACGCTACTCCCTCATATGATCCCGACCCCTCTCCGCGGTACTGCAGCTAGTCGCCGCTTATTATTTCAGTGTCTTTTCGCTTGTTAATTTGTTTTCATATTTTTTTGCTGTGTCTAGTGACGAAGATAGTTCGTCTGGCGCCCAAATTCCAATTTAATTATTTTCTTTTAGATCTTTTGCCAGTTATTGTCGACTGACTCGGTCTCGAGGCCTAGTTATCCGGTCTGGACCCGAGGCCTAGATAAGGGTCACGTCACAATATATATATATATATATATATATATATATATATATATATATATATATATATATATATATATATATATATATATATATATATATATATATATATATATATATATATATATATATATATATATATTGTCACAGGAAACCTGATCTTACAGAAACTCAAAGTCAATCGTTAGAGTCTTTAGTTAGGTCAAATTAAAATAAAGCATGAGTCAGAGTCTCGTACGACAGTTTAAATATTATCGTCGTTGACGCCATTGTCTATTGCCATCTAGACAGCGTATAAGACGCTCGAAATTAGGGCTGTACGCGCAAGCGCTAAGCCATCGATCGCGATCGAAACACAACACGTGCGAACTAACACATTTTTGTCAACCTTCGAGCGTGACTCTTGCGTCCGTCTCACTAATTACTTTACTTTGATTGTCTTATTGTATTGTCTAGCATTTAAGTGCGTTATTTTGTCAATAATTAGCATTGTGTTATATTGTGCATTAATTTGTGAAACATATTGGATATTAAACCACAACAGTCGACCTTACAACAATTTGTAAGTAATAAACTTGTATATTCTATTCAGTTCTTTTCTTTGTACTCTTGGAAATTTAGAACCTTCTTTCCTGCTTGGGTCCCCCAAAGCACCCCCCTGTACTCTTAGTCTCTTTTATTATTCACTACTTCATATTGGTAAAGCTTTTCGGCTTATATTTCGTTAATTTTCATAATTAACTGGCGCCCAGCGAATATAGAAATTCATAGATTGACACTCGACAGCAACTGACCCGTGCCGCGTCGAGGAGAAGCGAACGTAAATGCTTTTTGTCAAATTGAAATATTAACTCATTTATCGACAAAAGCCATTGGAATAAGCTTCTCGGTTTCAATGGCGCCCAACGTGGGGCAAGTTTGGGAAAATTAAGCTAAATTAGTAATGAAATAAAGTTTAAACGTTAGAGATATTCTTTGTCTAAATTCAAATAGTAGAGTATTGAAATTGAGATTCGGCGTAGCAACACGATAATAACATACGCTCGAGCCGAAAGGTAAACAAGCCAAAGCTAAGACCGTCTTTCTTTCTCTCACTATCCCTGTTATTTACATCACCAACTATTTATCATTTATTCTCGTCTGATATTCTGTATACCTTATGATATACTATGTATTCTATGTTATTTGTTTTATTTATTTTTGTATTACTGTGTGCTTAGCAAAAATTATTTTTATTTATTTTTGTAAAACGCTTATGTAATTATTGACTGCCAATTCGAGCCGTCGTGTCCGGATCTTGCTCTAACACGTCGACTAGACTTTCGCACTAAATAATCTTTCGTCTAAAAATCAATTATTGTAATCGAATTAATTTCGTGTACCGTATATTAACTCGCCGGTGCGTTGAAACCTTATTTTCGACGAATCGACGGGGGAATTCAATCGAATAACCTTTGGTTAATTTTGTATTTTCGAATCGTTATTAAGCAATTCAAGGAAATTATTGAAACTTCCAAACCGACAATTAAAATTAATTGTCAACCAACAAATCAAATTATCGGCTTAGACTCTAGCAAGAGGTGCGTAGCGTCAAATAGCGAATTATGGCAATGTTCGGGGGTAGGTCACCAGTTAAAAATAAAAACAAACCGATCAAACCTACCGACGCGTCAAACGATCCGAACGTTAGGAACGAAAACGACTATAGCTGGCCAGACCCTATTCGTCACAGCCCGGGTAACAATAACGATAATCACGGACCAGGTACACTACATGCACCTGAGCCAAGAGAACAAGCAGTAGGCGGCTCAGCTATCCAAGTTCTCACTGCCGAGCAAGTTATTAATTCACCGGTATTTCAGCAAGCAATGCAACCGATAATAGAACAAATGAGCCTAATAAAAGAGCAAACAAACAAAACAGACAGTAACGTAAATGAAGTCTTGGATAAAATTAACGGGCTATTAGGCGCGATGCTGTCAAATAAGCAATCAAAAAGGAGAGCACATGCCTCGAATGACGACGATGAGACAGACTATACGGCCGACGATGAGGATGTAGAGGTAGACCAACGAAACAAAAGTAAACAATATGAAATGCCCGCGTCGACTCGAAACAAAACAGTTATCAACGCGTCTAGTGCTTTCACGCCATACTCATGCAACGGGAATATCGCGAATTTCTCAAATCACGAGCAGTTCATTGAAAACTCACGAGCTGACCCGGTCACACAAGATCAGAGGTTAAATGCGCCGCGGGTGAGACATGGCTCAGTCGAAACTGAACTACGTCAGGTACACTTCCATCCGAGCCTGAGTGCATCGCAACCGTCGAATTCTCTTAACGCGAATATTCAGCCGCTGCAACCGGCTAGTAATATTAGCCAACCTATCGAAGAACCGATACCGAGTTTTATCAGAGCTAGAATTGGTCGACCTTTAGCGAACGGTCAAATTGTTTATGAAGAAACTCTAGTTAGCGAACAACAGTATCGTCAATTACTAAGTCCACCGGAAAATTATCGAAACCCGTCTATAGGTGAATCATTAATAACACGACCAAATTACAACGATCGAGCCCGTAGCGTCAGCCGCGCGTCAACGTATTCGTTTAATCCTAATAATATCGCGTCGTCGACACAACGCCTCGAGTTTGATTGTCAACCGCCTAGAACGAGACGAGGAAATCTGTCCTGGAGGTCAAGCGACTCCAGTGATGTTGAAGAATATAATCAACCGCCCAATTTTATTTCGCGCCCGGATACGCAACCGAGACTGAACACACAACAGACGTCTCGCGAAAGAACAGAAAATAGCCACCCTGCGCGTAGCTTCCAACCGAACGCGTTAAAAATTGGTCAAATTATAAACTCCTGGAAGATATCCTATCCAAGAACGGAGAGGGATCCGGAACAGTTTTTGTTAATATTGAAAGATCTTTTAACATCTAGCGGTATACAGAAAGATCTAGTTGTACCATGCCTATCTAATTTGTTTGAAGGTGCGTATAGATCGTGGTATCTTGTCAATAAATCGTCCTGGTGCACGTGGAAAGATTTTGTCAAAGCCTTTCGCGCGGATTGGGTAGTCAGGAAAGCCGACACTGACCTATTATATGAGGTTCGCGATTTGTCAGCTGATAAGAATGAGACGTTAGCGGAATTTGCTTGCCGAGCTCGATTCATCTTTGAGCGAATGCAGTCACCGCCAGCCTTTAAAGATCAAATACGACAAATCTTGACGAAATTCAACCCTCGCTTAGGTTGTGAAATCTTAAACCTCAACCACGACAATTACACGCAATTCTTCCATTACATTAACGAAAGGAGCTACCTATACCAACGATCCAATGCACAAAATAATAGCAACAGTAGTAGGCGTACCGTTAAAACCCCTCAATTAAAAGTAATACAGGAACAGTCACATTCGTCCGACGAATCAGACGAAGATGTTTCGACTGATCGGGAAGAAAATCCTTCGGATGAAGACGACGAACAAGGGATCGCGTTAAATTTGATCAAGCAAGTTAAAAGCTCATTAAATCTAAAGAAGACGTCGAATACCCCGCGTTCGAAAACCGTGACTCAACAAAAGCTAGAAAAGAACTTAGAGCATTTTAAAACCGCGAATCAGTCTAAACCAACTACTTCCGCGACCGAATCAAACAAATCGAATCAGAATAAGCCTCCACACGATCCAAACAAATACTTTTGCCTGAATTGCGGACAAACGGGACACACCGGCCGTTACTGCAAGCATGATCGGCAAATCGTTTGTCACAACTGTCGTAAGATAGGCCATGAGTCGAGAAATTGCCCAGATCGTCAGGGAAACGCGAGCAGCCCGCAGTGACTCAACCTCTAGTCACTGTACCTCAGGGCACAGCCGAGGTGAAAGATAAGATCAAATCGATCGAATCAAATAAAATTTGCGAATCGTCCAATAATATCGAACAGTCGAAAAACCTAGACAAACCGAGCATTAATACTGAATACAGTAATATAGCCCAAACGAGAGATGGATCGGAGTTAAGCACGAGTTTAAATGTTATCACCTTAACTGACAGTGAATCCGAGCTCTCAGACGACGAATATGATTTTCCATCGATCAATAACGCGAATGAAAACATGGATTGTCCTAATCAAGCAATAAACGAACTGATAAATCTGACAACGATGTCGGACGAAATAACTAGTCAGGAAAACGTTATCAATAAGGATCGCGTTATACCATACGACAAAGAATCATTGAAACTCTGGATACCACCGCGGTTACCACATCATATGATACATCGGTTAACCCAACGTCGAATTTATCGCGGTAGCAATGAATTAGGAGAACCGCGTAAGACGATTAGAATCCCGGTAAAAATCTCAATCTTTGGTGAAGAAGTCATAGGAATTATTGATAGCGGTAGTGACAGATCGTTTTTGAACCTATCTGCCTACCAACGCGTAAAGAAATATCAAATCAAAGAATTGACTCCAGACTCTTCGTCCAAAACTGGAGTACGCTTAGGTGACAAATCTATCGTACGAACGCAAGGCGGTACTGGTTTCGTCATTGACGTAGGCGACGTCTACGGTCCACAGTGGTTTAGTATAATGCCAGGGTTGTCATGCGACCTCATCTTAGGTATGGACTTCTGGATGTCTTTTAAAGTCACCGTTGACCCATTTGCAAAAACCTGGACGTTAGCTGGTAGCAAGAATGTGTACCCTTTGTCACATTCAATCATTGCGCCCTCGGAATTAAAGACCTTGACAGTAGACCAGTCAACGCGTCTGAAAGAATTTCTTGATACCGAATTTGCCAAATTTGACAAAGAAACGACCGGAAAAACTGAATTAATTGAACATGTCATTGAATTAAACGATTCTACTCCCCACCGTCAAAAACCGTATCGTAGAAGTGAAGTTGTCCGAAAATTTATTGATCAAGAAGTCGACAGGTTACTAGAAAAAGGCTATATCACTTGGAGTAATAGCGAATGGGCTTGTTCACCCGTTGTAGCTCCGAAAGCAAACGGCGGCCTCAGATTTTGTATTAATTACAAGCCGGTCAATCGTCAAACTAAAAAGCCAGCATATCCTTTACATAATATGCGATCAATTCTGTCACAACTACACCAAGCGAAGATAATTTCCACCCTTGACTTAAGTGAAGCTTTTCATCAAATACCTATGAACGAAGAGAGTCGTAAATATACCGCGTTTGCCGTAGAAGGTGAAGGCTTATTAGAATGGCTCAGAATGCCATACGGTCTGACAGGAGCACCGTCCACTTTCCAACGTCTCATGGACATTTTGAAAAGGAAAATAGCTAACTTAATTCACGAACGGAATTTACCGAATAAATGGGTTGATCAAGTCTTCACTTATCTTGATGACTGGATTATCGTCAGTCAACATTTAGACGAACACATCTCAATTTTGTCATTAGTTTTCGAAGTATTTCGGGAAGCTAATTTAATTGTCAATCGCGAAAAAAGTAGTTTCGCATGCAAGCAAGTCAAATTCCTCGGGTATATAATTGACGAACTCGGTATGAGACCGAACCCCGAGAGAATACAACCTATACTCGACTTTCCTGTTCCAACCGATAGAACGCGACTCCGTCAATTTAATGGCCTCGTGAACTGGTATCATCGTCACCTTAAATGTATCGCCAAAGTACAGGGACCTTTAAATAAACTAACGAGTCCTAAAGTTCCTTGGAAGTGGACGGAAGCCGAGCAAAAATCATTTGAAGAAGTTAAAAAAGCTTTAGCCGACGCGCCGCGTTTATTTGTCCCGACACCAGGACAGCCGTTTATCTTATATACGGACGCGAGTGATTTCGGTCTAGGCGCGATTCTCGTTCAGATTGATCCTGAAACTAACGTAGAGAATTTAATTGAAGTACTAAGTCGACCACTCAGAGGTGCGGAACTCCATTACACGACCACTGAAAAAGAATGCCTAGCAGTCGTTTGGTCCGTAGAGAAACTTCGTTGCTATCTTGAAGGCGTACCGTTTAAAATTGTTACTGATCACCAGGCTCTACAATGGCTTCACGGGTTAAAGAATCCAACTGGTCGTCTAGCTAGATGGGCCATGTATCTTTACCAACACGATATCACGGTCGAACACCGCCGCGGTACTACGAACGAAGCTCCCGATGCGCTTTCGCGAATGTTTGACATCGACGAAGACCCTCTCGGTTGGGAAAAAGTAGTTGACGAAATAATACAGAATCGTACCCAATTGAATTCCATTCAAGATCAAAACTGGTATGAAACAAAATTCAAATTAGTCGATACGCAACCAGATCGGTTTACCGAATGGAAAATCGATAATAACGAGCTATTTTACCACAAACCCGATTATGAAAAGGCTCTAATAGATGACGAAAATCCATGGAAAAAGGTTATCAAACCAGAAGATGTATCGGCGATCTTACGCGAAAATCATGATTTACCACAGTCAGGTCACCTAGGTAGAGACAAAACGCTAGACAGAATTCGACAAAATTATTATTGGCCAGGTATGACACAAGACGTCAAATCTTACGTCGAAGATTGCGAGACGTGCTTAAACGTCAAATATAACCAGAATCCGATTAAAGGTCCGTTGAGAACTAGACCTTTACAGCAACCATGGGCACAATTGTCAATCGATACCGTCGTCTCTCAAACGCGAACGAAGAAAGGTAATTCCAACGTTATGGTAGTGTTAGATCTCTACACGAAATTTGTCGAATTATTCCCTATGCGACAAAGAACGGGAAAAACGGTCGCCAAAGCGTTGGATACTCTTTTTGATCGCTGGGGTACACCAAAATCAATTCTAACAGACAACGGCACCGAGTACATAAACAAAGACGTCAAATCATTATTACAAGCACGCGGTGTAGAACACCTCACGACTCCGATAAGTCACCCGCAGGCAAATCCAGTCGAGCGAGTCAACCGCACAATAAAACCTATGATTGCAGCATTCATAAAAAATAATCATAACGAATGGGACGAATATTTGTCAAAAATCCAATTCGCGTATAATACTGTACCACATGCAGGTAGTCGCATATCACCCTTCTATTTAAATCACGGTCGCGAAGCGGTATTTAAAAACATCCGGAAACCAAGCGACAATGACTTAGGAACGTCGGACGAGTCGGTCGAACACTGGGTCAAACGATTAAGCAGAATTGACGAATTCCGTCACAAGATCGAAAGTCGACTGAAAACATACTCGAATAAAACTTTTGCTAAGTCTAAACACGATAAACAAACATCCGTCGACATTAAGGTAGGAACTGAGGTTTATTATCCGAACAAAAAATTGAGTAATAAAGCAGAAGGTTATTCGGCAAAATTCGCTCATCGTTTTGTCGGACCAGTTTTTGTGAAAAGACTACTTGGACCGATGGTCGTCGAATTGGTAGATAATAAAAATAAAACCGTAGGAAAATATTATGTAACTGATTTAAAAATTCCTCGCCGAAGTTTACGTAGTCAATGTGTCCCCCCTCAGGACGACACAACAGTAGCTGAGAATCTACAACGTAACAGCTGTCAACATGAGTGACAAGGCAGGCCACACTCCTGAGGTTCCCATCCATGAAGCGATACTACAGCGCTTGGAAACCCTAACAAAAGCCAAGCTAGATCTTGAGAGTCAGATCACCAATTTGACAAAAGAAGTAGCGGCAGCCTGGACAACATTAACGCCTGCTCCCGAAGTACATAAAACCAAATCCGATGTCAAAATCGCCTCCGACGTCACTACGCAAAGGGACACGCCGAAACCTTTCGACGAGCCTTCACCGTCAACTTCTGGATTGACAGAGCTCGAGGAATTCGATTCGAACACCCCACGAGGTGAACCAAGACAAACACCACCTTTGACTAGATTCGAAGATGACCGTTCCAATAAAATCAAGGGCAAAACCGCAGTTAAAACAGAAGCCACTCAACTGCTTGAGGCCATCAATAATCTGCCTCCGCCTAAGTTGAAATTGACACTTCCGCAAATAGTAACTCAGGAGGATCTCGACAAGGAAAATATCCTGAGAAATCGAATCCCTTCTGCAAATCATCCTATGAAAAAGTCAGCCATAACTGGAAAAGTGTTAAGATCAACGGATGACCCCAACGCAATAACTGCACCTTCGACCTCAACGAAGCCACTACCGTTGCCGCATTACCAAAATTCGACGACGTTCTTCGAGAACTAGGCCTAATGAAACCCGAAGAAAAGTCAACTGATGAAGTGAGATTCTTCACCGACTGCAGGATTCTTAGTGAAAGCCTCCTGAAAAAGCTAGTGATGAAGCGAGCCGAAATCCTTGTCGCAAAGAAAGAAGCAAAACAGGTTGATCAAGCTACCCAGACATACGTGACCTTCGTCGGTAAGCAACATGTAGTTGGTTGCGTCAATTGTCGTTCAGCCGAACACCACTTCAAAGATTGCTCCTTGCCATATCGTCCTGGGTTTTGCCAAATCTGTGGTGCGGAAGGATTCGACACAAATGACTGTATTTATCCCCACGGGGTAGAACACGAGATGGCTCTGCACCGCTGTTCTGGATGTTCCAGAGATCTGGACCTCTACTGTCCCGAGTGCCCGGATTGCAATATCCGTCATGCCGGCCTCAGTGATTGGCTCCGTCTAAACTATGCCGCCTGGCCAACATGGCTGATCCCACAAGATCATCGCTATCTCTTTGACGAAAAGGAGAAGACCCTGAGACGGAGAGTACGAGCTAAATTCTCTGACCATGAAGACTATCCGAACAAAGTCCGAGCCTTCCTCATAAGAGAAAATGCGCTCCTAGCGGCAAGACCAATTAATCCGCGTGCCAAGAACGCACTACAATTGTCAAAAGAAAAGCGCCAACGTGCTCTCGACGCTCTTCAAACACCGTTGATGATCCAGACTCTTGACAAAATTATGGAAGACCGGCCAGAACTACAGGAAGAAGAGGAAGTCACTGTCGTCATTCCCTCCCAGTTCAAGAAGTCTGTTGTTAAGGATAAGAAACCTTAAATCAAATCTTTATAAAATATATCTAACGTAATCTCGTTGACATGTAAACCGGATAAACCTATTATTCTATATTATATCGTTGCCGACCTTATCGACATCGAACTATGTAACTTATTTATCTTATAGACGCTACATGCCAACATACTCGTATTATTTAACAGTATTAATACTGATACCTTACTTTATATATCGACAACACTGTCGCAAAGAAACGGTTACTAAACCAAAAGAAAGGTTAGACTGAACTCTTGCCAAGATATGTACTTACTATGCTATTGCCAAGTTTCTTCTTATTTTATAAGCGTGATATATACCACATAGTTGCATAGACAACTTTCTACCTCGTAGAAACAAGAGTCAAATATTTTGTTATTTCTCAGCAATAATAGCACTTAGCAGTAAGTTATAGTTAATAACCAATCCTTGTCAAAACTTTCGTTCTAGAATTGGAACCATGTACTTATTCAAGGATAATATAGCTAAAACAAATTAACTCTAAATATCCATTCGTATTTGTCGTCCCTGTTGTCGTCCATCTAAATTTCCAAGTAGACAATTCAGAATGTTTCAGAATGATAATTCCAAATTCGAACTGGATAGAACTACAAGCTACAAGGTCAAGTAAGTGATAAACTGATCCACTTAAAATTTTCAAATCACAAGTAAGTTAATGAACCTTACAAATTGTCAACCATTGACGTTGAGTTCCGAGAGGGGAGGGTGTCACAGGAAACCTGATCTTACAGAAACTCAAAGTCAATCGTTAGAGTCTTTAGTTAGGTCAAATTAAAATAAAGCATGAGTCAGAGTCTCGTACGACAGTTTAAATATTATCGTCGTTGACGCCATTGTCTATTGCCATCTAGACAGCGTATAAGACGCTCGAAATTAGGGCTGTACGCGCAAGCGCTAAGCCATCGATCGCGATCGAAACACAACACGTGCGAACTAACACATTTTTGTCAACCTTCGAGCGTGACTCTTGCGTCCGTCTCACTAATTACTTTACTTTGATTGTCTTATTGTATTGTCTAGCATTTAAGTGCGTTATTTTGTCAATAATTAGCATTGTGTTATATTGTGCATTAATTTGTGAAACATATTGGATATTAAACCACAACAGTCGACCTTACAACAATTTGTAAGTAATAAACTTGTATATTCTATTCAGTTCTTTTCTTTGTACTCTTGGAAATTTAGAACCTTCTTTCCTGCTTGGGTCCCCCAAAGCACCCCCCTGTACTCTTAGTCTCTTTTATTATTCACTACTTCATATTGGTAAAGCTTTTCGGCTTATATTTCGTTAATTTTCATAATTAACTGGCGCCCAGCGAATATAGAAATTCATAGATTGACACTCGACAGCAACTGACCCGTGCCGCGTCGAGGAGAAGCGAACGTAAATGCTTTTTGTCAAATTGAAATATTAACTCATTTATCGACAAAAGCCATTGGAATAAGCTTCTCGGTTTCAATATATATATATATATATATATATATATATATATATATATATATATATATATATATATATATATATATATATATATATATATATATATATATATATATATATATATATATATATATATATATATATATATATATATATATATATATATATATATATATATATATATATATATATATATATATATATATATATATATATATATATATATATATATATATATATATATATATATATATATATATATATATATATATATATATATATATATATATATATATATATATATATATATATATATATATATATATATATATATATATATATATATATACAGGGTGAGTCACGAGAAACTCCGAGAATGGGAGGAGCCTCATTGCCGAATAAGCCCCCGCCCTTTAACCAATCAAACAAACAGCAGGTAACGATAATAGGAACTGTGTAAGCATGACATCAGAATCAAGGTACATAGCAAGGAATAATAATGTGCGGTAACTCGAGTGTAGCGACGGCAAACTAGCCGCACTCACACCTGTGTGTTGTCACACGGACACGCTCGGTACGCCGGGCTTAGGCTGTGCTAGAGACAGTACCGCTCCGACATACGAAGGGTGAGCATGTTCGCTAATTAACCGAGCAATCGGTACCCGTCCCGAAGTACCAATAAAGGAGTAATTCTGCTATTTCTCTAACGTGTAAATTATTAAATGCCCACCTCCACCTATCCAAATCCGATCACCTACCAAGACACAGCAATGACGACGAGGATAAAAGTTTAATTAATTCATTACACGCAACGCGAAATAAACTCAAAGTGCGCGGTATAATGTCATACATATGTCGGGTGTAAATTGGACGTTCATAAGAAGTGAAATTGCGTTAAACCACACTTCGTGGATTAATACGCTCAGTAAAGATAACTTAATCGAAGTGTGCATTCATTACGATATCTCGGCCACCGAAACGCACACAGTAGAACATTTACGTGAAGCATTAGGCAAGTGCATTAAAACGATTATTGCACAAAATACGAAAACCGATAATAAATCGCCTACGAAAAGTGACGGTAGTCCCTATTGAAAAAATTGACGTAGAATCTTTCGTAAATGTAACGTAAATCCAACGTGCGGAAAGGTATCAGGAAAAACGTCCGAAAGTACGTACGAACCTACATCCAATGTTAAATAACAATGGTCGTAAAATAGCATGATCCAAATTGGGAGCATAAATGACGTCCCGACATAATCGTAATGGGACGCCTTAAACGTCTTCATTTAATATCGGCCATACATTGGGTACAAAATTATAGACAATATGAACGAGGAAGATTAAAATTTTTCGAAAGTTAAATTTTTGCTCGCCGAATCAGCGAATAACTTCATTTGGTGTTTTGTACTCGAATTGTTGAAAAGAAACCAAACGAACTTATGCGCCAACCCAACCAACATCAATCAATGGGATAAATATGAAGACGATAAATTTATTCAATAATCTCGTGCAGATCACAAATATTCTTCGGTGATTTGTGTTTACAGCAAAGTGAATCATCAATAGTTGTAACAATATGAAGTTCAGGTTTCCTCATTCGCGCCATAACATTTAGGTAAGTATATATTACTTATAGTATTAGTGTATAACTTAAAAGTAATAATACAAAAATATTCCAAACTTAAAATCATGTCGCAAGTATCAGTAGAAAAATAATAATATTCATAACGATCTGAAAATTGTGGTTCATAGTTACCACAGCACTCACTAGTTAAGTATCACATTCATAGTATTGTTTTTTTTGACTTAAAGAGTAATAATAGAACAATATTTTAAAGTTATAATCCGCATGTTGCAGGTATCAGTAGAAAAATACTGATATTCATCTCGAACAACTTAAAATTGTGGTTCGTAGTTTGTGCCACAGCACTAACTAGTCGAGTATCATATGCATAGTATCGTTGCTTAACCTAAGAGTAGTAATGGAACAATATTCTAAAGCTAAAATCATATCGCAGGTATCAGTATAAAAATAATAATATTCACAACGAACTGAAAATTGTGGTTCATAGTTACCACAGCACTCACTAGTTAAGTATATATATTCATAGTATTGTTTTTTTGACCTAAGAGTAATAATAGAACAATATTTTATACATTTATATTATCGTTGTACAACTTAAGAGTAATAATAGAACAATGTTTCAAACTTATAATCATATCACACGCATCAGTATAAAAATAATATTTATATTGAACAACTCAACGCCGTGGTTCTTTGTGATTAGCAAAGTACAATATTAATAACACAGAGTAACCCTGCTTTCTTCGTTTGTGCCACAGCACTTATTAAGTAAGTATCACATTCATGATATTTTGAAAGTAGTAGTAGAACAATATTTCAAAGTTATGGTCATATCGCAGGTATCGGTAGAAAAATAATAATATTCATATTGATTTACACGCAGTTTGGTGTGATTTTTCCATCTCATATGAAAAAACTATCTGAAAACTACTTGTCAAGCGCAGTAAACTCTAAGCGAAGCTCATATACATAAATAACTATCTATCACAGCTGAGACTATAATATTTGGTCTGAACGATTAGCAATGTCTTATCAAAAGTTGGCGAATTCATTGCTTGTTTTTCTGCAGTATAAGCTTTTGACAGCATTCGTAGATCTTCGTAGACAGATACCTCCACACCTTTGACATTCTAGTTGACCTATGCCTCCCCGTAACACCTGACTGGGATAGTTTTTCGTAGAGGCAATCTGAGTTACGAACAATGTAAATATATTAGTAAGTTCATATTAAAAAGATTTTTGAATTTTTTGAAACGAGAAAACATGAACAACGTCCTTGGCAGATGAGTGTTTCACAGCTACGCAGAATTAGTACTAAATGTGAAATCCCATAACAGAAATGAAATACCGCGTGTCCCAATTTCAATGCTTCGATTGGAAAATTTGTCCCACAAGAGTTGTATGGTTCAGAGGGGAAAAGAAGTTGGCGTTATTGTATTTTTCAGCCGAGGTGCTGCTAAGGTCAGGGAAAGGTCGACTTTGTTTTTTTAAATGGAAACCCATATTTTTTATTACGTAATTATGTTCTGCTTGAAAAATCAAGCGACTTTTATATGAAACATATTTTTGTGATAAATCAATTTTTTATGATAACCAGTTGAACAACTAGAGATTTTAGGGCGTTTGAGAACATTTCACCTCTGAACTATCAAATTTAAAAAAAAATTGCAGAAGGCAAAAGGTACGTCAGGTCATACGAAGATTCTTGGAGAAAAATTGCAGAATTTTTTTCAACGATTGATTTTTTTTCACGCAATTGAAGAAGCTGCAATGACAAGTTATTGGAAAAAATTCTAGAATTATTCTTCAAGAATCTTTACACGAAATTACGCAGTTTTTACCTCTTGCAATCTTTTTCTAAACTTGATAGTTTAGAGGTCAAATGTTCTCAAACGTCCTGAAACTTCTAGTTGTTCAACTAATTATAATGAAAAATTGATGTCTCACAAAAAAATGTTTTATAAAAAAGTCGTTTGATTTTCCAATCAGAACAAAATTACGTAATGAAGGTTTCCATTTAAAAAAGACAAAGTTGACCTTCTCCTGACCTCAGCAGAGCCTCCACTGAAAAATACAATAACGCCAACTTCTTTCCCCCTCTGAACCTTACAACTTTTGTAGAACACATTTTCACAGTGGATATCAATCACATTCAAACAGAAGTGTAAATTCATCGCAAATATTAGGAGTTGTCAATCGCAACGTGTCAATTGATCAACCACAAGGTAACGGTCTCCACCCTTCTTCTGTGAAAAGATACGTCTCGTAAGTGGGTTTTGTGACGTCAAATCAAGTATATATAAATACCTGGACGCTCAGAGTTGTGATCAACACGTTTTCCTGTAAAGCACGTACGAACGATTACAATAACGTGGATCTTGAATTATACAATTCGACGTGTAAAGTCTGAACCAATGACTCAGGATCAGTATAATCAGTTTAAACAATTGAATTTGATACTACAATAAACACCGACTACATTTTTATTTAGTAACTGAATTGTACCTGAGTATGTAAAAACGTATCACTTCTTCATACTTGCCTTTTACCGTTTCATATTTTTCTGGGGTCAGTTCCCTGCGTATCATTTCACCAGGTTCAAGATTTTTGTTTGCAAGTGTTGGACTTGAACACCTTCTTCCGAGGTTTTCTGTCCCCCACAATGCAACCGCCACATCTTTCACGAACCTACTGTCATTTTTAGTCAGCATCACCTCCCACTTGTCCATATCTATGACTGTTTCGTCGTTCAGATGCTTCTAAGTTTTGAAAACAAAGTGAAGTCGATTAACACCTTGATGTCGATGTCAATGTCACGGTAACGAAATATTTACCACATAAGTCATGCTAAATATGCTTACCACCTCACGCGGCACATTTTCTCGCCTCTGGACATAATCAACGCGCATCGTCGGAACACGGTCGCGTACATCTCGCGTCGCGGTGTGACAATCTGCCCGTGCGTTATTACTTCTCCGCGTCGAACGACTCTCGACCTTGTAGAAACTGTACGGTGGATGATACGTCGAACCGGTACGGCTGCCGCCCTACTACAGTTTACACTGATATTCGCAATAATCAGCCACACGTATGATTATACACTTGTGGATTATATATATCAGTCGATACATCTAAAATTAATTGCCACACAACCACTAACGCGGTTTTAGATAAGATATCAATACGCCGAATTCATAACGTCAGTACAAAAGTTTTTCATCGTTTTATCAAATGTGTTAGAACTGTTCTTACCGTGGTGGCGCATCCGGGTCAGATTCTTCGTCAGATCGTGCCAACGGTATCACCCTACTTTTGGATCTCATAGTGCGGCAACGCAGACCGGATGCTGGAGGCATGGAAGTGTTGACGTCTGTCTCTCTGCATTCCATTTCTTGATGTGTGACGCGTCGAGGCGTCACCTCGTCGATGTTCGACACTGGACTGCAACTGAAAGTATTTGTCACATGTAACGTACCAGACTTTTAGTTGTGAGGCGTTGAACGACATTTCGCCGCATCTGACGTAATTTTACACCAGGTAACCATGTATTTGTTATTTTAAGATTAGCACTTTATTAATCAACGATCGGTTACCACGTGTTAAGTGGAGGTGGCGAGTCGGGGTCAGATTCCTCAGTCGACGGTGGCGACGGTATCTGCACTCTGTTTTCGGATCTTTGCACAGTCCGACTATGTACACCGGACGCCGGAGGCGTTGAAGTGTTATCATCCGTCCGTCCCCGTTTGGTTTGTTTTCGTGTGAGGCGTCGAGGCGTCACCTCGTCGATGTTCGACACTGGACTGCAACTGAAAGTATTTGTCACATGTAACGCACCAGACTTTTAGTTGTGAGGCGTTGAACGACATTTCGCCGCATCTGACGTAATTTTGCATCAGGTAACCATGTATTTGTTATTCTAAGATAAGCACTTCATTAACCAACGATCGATTACCACGTGTTAAGTGGAGGCGGCGAGTCCGGGTCAGGTTCTTCGTTCGACGGTGTTAACGGTCTCTGCACCGTGCTTTCGGATCTTTGCATAGTACGGCTATGTACACCAGACGCCGGAGGCATTGAATTGTTATTCGTTGATCTTTCCGGGCGTTTCGGTGTTAATACCAACGTCTCCTCTGAACATTTTTTTCGCAAAGCGGGTAATGGATCTACGTAACAGAAATTTTATATAAAATTCATTTTCAATTGAACATTAAAGTTGTTTAATTCAACACGATAACAAGTGCGTGTGGTTACAATGAGTAAATCGCTATACTCTGAAATATTCATGTGTCTCTAAGAATATTCAGACATGTCAACTCGATACAGTTTATGTTAGGATAAACTGAAGAGCGTTTAAATCAAACAGGTCGAAGGGATGCTGTATACAGGGTGAGTTTTTTCCAGGTCCGAATCAGGTAGGAGCTTATTCTATTCATTCGTGTTATCGTATGAATGAGAATTCCTATTTCGCTTCCCTCACACAATAACAAGACTATCTGTTTGTGTGGTATTTGGCATTAAAATAATAACAAGTATTGGTATAATAAGCTTCTCCCGTGTTCGGACCCGGAGGAAACTCACCGCGTATATGTAATGCGTGTACAAAGTAGGTCATAATCAGTTATTCTGCATGTGTGCCATTGCAATATGTAACAAATTTGAAATTTTTTGTTCTCTTTCAATACGAATTCCGTTAGCAGCAATACACATGTTCAAATTAGTGTACGTAACTTGATCGTGGGTGGATATATCGTGCTGATGGCACAGCATATTCCAAGCTCTTTTCAATTTTATCAGAGCTAAAAAAGTAGCATAGTTTTCAGAATACTCGGCAACAAATTATACATAAAAATATAATAACCTTCCCAAGTAGACTCCATTGGGCATCCATCTTTAAGTAGAGAAACTCTGTCCGTACAAAATGTGGCATATTTGTCTAATGTGGCGGAGCCCGCAGCCTTCATGATACTTGTGGATTTTTTAACGTTTGTTCGTACCGGCTACACCAACGTCATACATAGGACCATAATTAATATAATTTCTTGAATGTTTCATGTACTTATAAGCAATGCATTAGTAAGTAAAATCGTGTCAGACAATTATTCGGAATAATATGTGGAATTCAATTACAGACGGTGTTATGCTAGATTATAACATTATACGATGGTATATAATGTGAATTGCATTACCTGTGACATACTCTTCGTTCGCCTTGCAGCAGACTTTTTCTTATTTTGTACAGACAAACCACCTGAATCTGAGCTTAGGCTTACGTTTCTAAGATTCGGGTATTTGATGCGACTCCGCAATCGTTTGTCCTGTATGTCTTGTTCACTAACTGTAGGAGCAAAGATTCCAAATGTTATCTCAATTTCGATTTTTTTTTTTTTTTATTTGAAGCTAAAGTTCACATCAGCTTAAATTCAAGTACAAAGACGTCCGACTTTTACGCGAATTGTATGCTGTCCTAGTATAAACCAACATCCTACAAAAAACTATATTTATACTAGGAAAATATGCAATTCGCGGAAAAGTCAGACGTCTTTGTACTTGAATTTAGAGCTGATGTGAATTTTTGCTTCAAATAAAAAAAAATAAATTCAATTCGCGACAATTTTGTGAAAAATATTTTAATCATTGATTTTAATACATCAAGTATAGTGTAGAAAAAATATTCGAATATCGATCACGTTAACTTTATAATGAACTTACCGCCCAGCAGTAACACGTGCGCGTTGAGCAATACATCGTCCTTTGTTGTCCCATTCAGCCACACTTTATATTTCTTTGTACGAACAAAGTCTGAATCATTTTTCGGACAGAAGTCTACTATCGACGATACCGGAACAATTTTCTCGGTTCGATTTAATGAGAATAACACAAGAGCGTAGTACATGATGTACACAATTATTACGCCGCAATAATTGTGTACGATAAATTGTAACGCTATTTTTTTCACCGTGACACGTTGCACAGACGACCACGCCATTACCTGTTACGCCTAGAAATAACTCGAGAAACGTGCGCTGCCGCAAGTTTGAAAGTCTCGTCTCGAACGTTCTACAGCAGCTAACACGCGCATGCGCAAGTTACAGACCGTTGGCCGTTGGGTACAGTAAAATAGGTATTCTGAAATTTCAGGGAGAAGTGACGTCACGCCACATAGTATGTATGTATGTATGTACGTCGGCTTGAGTTGGTTTCGTTGAGAAGTGACGTCACTCCTACATAGTACGTCGGCTTGAAATAGGTTGAGGAACACTAACATACACTGTTGGACCGATGTCCCTACCCGGCTTCCGTAATGTCCCTACCCGGCTTTTTTACCCAACAGTGAAGCTGCTACAGAACCACTGATATATACATATATATTATATATATCAGTGTGCAGAACCTTCGTGACAGAGACTTCCAGACTCGTGCGTGCGCACGTTTCTCGAATTCTCACTCGTCGGAACAGGTAATAGCGTGATCGAGTGCGGTGTGTGCAACGTGTCAGTTCATATACTATCAAGTGTGCAATAGTCGCGTGCTGCTGCGTGCGTCTGTTGGTTCTAATAACAACTTCGATTCTTTGGTAAGTAATTATTGGTTATCGTCGCATGTGCATGTTTTACAGTCGGAATATGAAAATTCAATTATTTGACAAAAAACAAATAACAAAATTTGTTGATATTATGGGAGAAGATATTTCGACGCAAAAATCTAAAGATGGCGTCACTAAATTTATAGCAAGTTGGCGCTTGCTAACTGCGTAGTTTGTTTGTTTCAACCACGTTTTTAACTTTATTGCGCGTCTTGTGCACAGTTATTGACAAATGTGAGGCTATGAAATTTTGATGTTTTGAGGTCAGATTACAATTTTCAGACGCCTTTGTAACGTTGCGCTATAAAATACTATTCATAATTAGGATTATATGTAAGATGTACTGGAAATATATGAATGATTTTTCGGGGTATACAATGCAGTTGGATACAATTTGATTACGTTAATAATCTCCATATTGAAATTTATCCCATATAAATTATTAAAATATAAACGTTACGATCGGTGTACGTTTGTTTGTAACCAAGTGAATCCATGCTATGATCTGTTAACGGGTTGTAATGGGAAACAGTAACATTCCTACACATAACCTAAAAGTGTAATATTTATGACGTATGGCTTTAGCCTTGTTAGTGTAAGTTTATATGGTTACCTATAAAAGTAATGTCAATTTTGCGGTATGACAATAAGTGTTAAGGTATTTCATGAGTGTATAATTTTAATCGATTCGCCATTGTATTCAACAGATCACCACGATTCCATCATCAACATGGCATCGACACAAGAAACAGCGTACATTAGAGGTAAATGGGTATAACCACGTCATAACAATTCGTCGCATTGCTCTGCGACAGTACAGTAGTAACTGCATATAATTTGTACGTGTAGCAGGAAGCAGTCGTTGCCAGTTCTAGTACGGCTAACGATACCCAAGTGGTGATGACAGATGAAAATTCATTACCCGACAATACAACAGATATTGCTTCGCACGTCGATGATAAATCTGATACAGCCAGCACAGTTTCAATCGCAGACATAGAAACAGATTCTGATATGCCTGAGGATGAAGTATCACAGGTGACGCATGTTGTATATAATTCTTTCAAAATATGTATAAAGGGTAGAAACGGTTGATCTGATGACTGTAATTGAAGTTCATAACGACAAAGCAACAAGATATTATGAAATATATGTTCAAATTCAGGATTATAAGATTATAATAATTGCAAAATACAGTGTCTAATTATACAAATTAATGACATGTTTATAATATTTGGTATTTAAAATTTGTATGCCATCCAAATCATTAATTGTAAAACTGTAGTCAAAAATATTTTGAGGTGTTGATGTTACGAAAGACAACTACATATCTGACTGTTGGTAATTTTTTATGGAATATTACGCTCAGTGTTAGTTCGACATATATGTATATTAGGGTGGTCCTTATTTTGGATATTTTTGATTTTTTTTCCACGATCCCCCTAAATCGGTTCTAAATAAATAAAAAGAAATTCCTGCCAAATTGGAGCTCGATATTTCAATTTTAACCTGGCCCCCCCGGCAGTCAAAGTTTTAAACGGGAAAATACGTGTATTTTAGACTGTCAATTGTTTGAACATTTTTCCAACCTAGTGAAAATTAATATAAAAATTCGAGATAAGGCAAAAATATTCCTCATAGTATAAGGTATGATTGAAGTAGTATATCAAATTTTTACATCCGTAATTTCTGGAGTTATGATCTATATAAATATCAATTTGATATTCATAAAAAAATGAATAAATGGAAGAAAAAAAATTTGATATACTTCTACAACTATACCTTATACTATGGGGAATATTTGTGCAGAATTTCAAATTTTTATATCAATTTTTACTAGGTTGGAAAAATGTTCAAACAATTGACAGTCTAAAATACACGTATTTTCCCGTTTAAAACTTTGATTGCCGGGGGGGCCAGGTTAAAATTGAAATATCGAGCTCCAATTTGGCAGGAATTTCTTTTTATTTATTTAGAACCGATTTAGGGGGATCGTGGAAAAAAAATCAAAAATATCCAAAATAAGGACCACCCTAATGTATATAATGAGTGTGAACAGTTAACCTGGTCTAGCTGTTGATAATATTTTGTATAATATATTTCTAGATTTACCCACATCATGAAAATCAGTTTGTACTCAATTATGTCGTGCACGACATAGTCAGCTCACTGGGGAGGGATATCGATTTTTCAAACTGCGCAATTGACATGGATGGGGTATGACAGCATAATTCTATTAATATGTAACTCCGTTCGAGTTTAATCTGCTCAAAGAATCATATTGACGAAGACATATATCAATGTCGTATAACTTTATTGTGAATCAATATATTACTTTGAATAATATATTTATAAGGATATTCATTGCTTCCTTGTGTGCTTCATAATGAGAAGACATATTCTATTGGTGACTCTAAAAATAATTAAACGTACATGATATGACTATATACGAAATGACCAATAATCATCGCAATGATGTAAAGACGTTTTAGAATGAACTGTGTGCTCGCTTTCGAAGTTATGATCTGTACTTATACTATATTGTATTCCAGGAATTTGAACTCCGTCGTGAACAAGGGTCGAACGATTGGACGCATAGCTTCGAAGATGACAATTTGTTTGCGAATGCTACTGCAGAACAGGATGCTACAATCGAGGAGGATGACACCGGAGAGCGTTCGTCGCTGCAACACAATACTACACTTGGAGAAGCGATTGACAGCGAGAGTCTCACACGGAAAATTACTGAGCCTGTCAACAAAACCGTTGGCGAAGTGGTACTCATGATTTTGAAATTTGTACTGGTGCATGCACTCTCTTTAACACAAACGACCGATTTGTTTCGTTTGATAAATTCAATGTTCGCTGAACCGTTACTACCTAGTACTAGATATTTGATTGATAAATTGTTTTATCCTAAAAACAACATGAAATTATATGGCTTATGTCCTACATGCGGGTTCAGCCTAGGCAGGTTCGAACGAGCGGATCTTCATGTGCCTTGCAGTTATTGCAAATCTGTTGTTGATGTTAAAAACTCGTTTACTAACTTTTTTGTAATTCTGAACGTCGCATCTCCTATTGCAAACCTTCTAGAATCGAACAGCGAGTATTATAGGAATATAGTACAAAATAGAGTTCGTGATGATTACATACGCGACATTTACGATGGTAAATTGTACATGGATTTTGTGAACAAATTGTCTTCTACCGACGCAAAAAGCTATGCTACACTGACTTTTAACACCGACGGAGCGCCTCTTTTCGAAAGTTCTAGTTATTCAATTTGGCCAATCTTTTTGATGATTAACGAATTACCATTTAACGTGCGAACTAAAGAATTAATATTAGCTGGTCTATGGTTTGGCAAAGATAAACCTAATATGCTTCTGTTTCTTGATCCGTTTGTCGATGAGATGAACGAACTGGCGGACAGAGGAATTGAGTGCACGATCGACGGAGAGAAACTGTGCGTCAAAGTGTTCACTCTCGTTTGTTGTGTAGATGCTGTGGCTCGCGCTCCGGTGCAAGGTTTCACTCAATTCAACGGCGCGTACGGTTGCGGCCAATGCCTACACCCTGGCGATTGGGTTAGAAGTAACGCTGACAATCCACGATCCGGAAGTATCAAATATCCGCTTCTCGATTACGTTCCCAATGATCGAAATGTGTATGATACGATAGAAAATATGCGACAAAGTCTACTATCTGACAGTCCTGTACTTGGCGTAAAATACCCATCTAGTTTGATAAATTTACGTGCTTATGACATAATTGATGGATGTTTGGTAGATTCTTTGCACTGTGCATCTGGCGTTGCAAAACAATTTACGACAATTTGGCACGGAAACAAAAACAAAACTGGTTTGCTGAGTCGAGAGACAACAACACAAGTAAACGAAAGAATGAAAGAAATAAAAGTGCCTCATCAGGTTGGTAGGCTTGCTCGTTCACTATCTGAAAAAGAATTTTGGAAGGCACGAGAGTGGGAAAATTGGACTCTATTTTATAGCATACCAGTTCTTTCTGGAATTTGCCAGATTACTTACTTTCACACTGGTCTCTGTTCGTCGAAGCTTTTCACATATTGTCACAAAGAGAAGTTACATATCGTGATGTTGATAGAGCTGACGGGTTGTTACGCGAATTTGTTGGTCAGACTGAAATTTTCTATGGTAAAATGGTAATGACTTTTAATGTTCACTCGCTCATACACCTGGCTAAAAGTGTTTTCAATTGGGGGCCTTTGTGGTCGCATAATACTTATGCTTTTGAATCTGGTAATGGTGATTTATTGAAAGTCATTCATGCTGCACAAGGCGTACATCACCAAATATGCCGCCGTATCAGCTTAAAGTACAGTTTCTTAATGTTGAAAGACCACGTTTATGCATCTGCGTCGAGTGCTGTAAAAATTTTTTGTGATACACTTGGATCTACAATGTCAAGACATACGAATCGACCGAATGTCATACGATATTTTGGTTTAATACACCGGGTTGGCGAAATATGGTTACACAGATTGAATCTTGGAGAACTTTGCGTAGCATATGAAAAAATTGTCAAGAACTCTTGCGTCTATACGTCAGCATTGCGAAACAACAAGCGCTCCGACAACTCTTGGGCATTATTGGTAGACAAGTCGTATGTACAGTTAATTAGTTTTATAGTGGACTTCGGATCCAAGCGTGAATACGCAATCGTTAAACAAGTTCGTACGACAAATGCATATAATGATAGATGCCCTATGTTACAAAAAATTGTTTCCATAGATGCCGATAGCTCGGCTATATCGACTACAGATATTGACAAGGTATGCGTGCATATTTCGTTGAGTAACAACAATTACCTATGCGCCGTTCCTAACTTGTACTACTATTAGATCCAAAGTATTTATAAAGCAGAGTATGCAATGGCTTTGGACTTGTGTAAACCAAGGAATACTGTGAATATAGGCTTTACATATAGGATGAAAGGTATTAAGTTCCTGACATTGATTTTGATTTCGTAAAATTAATGGTTTACCAGTCTCGCTTGTGATTACTCTATATGATCTCTCGGTCAAACCGGTAGAAAATGTTCATATTGAATGTTGATTTTGTTGTAACAGGAACAGAACCAAGACATCGGCTCCTTGTAGTGATTCTAAAAAAAGACGCCAAGGTGCTTGCTGCCCGCCAATAAAACTGCATTTGCCGTACGTGAATGCTTTTTGATACAGCCACGATACTCTTACTTCAAAACGCGTATGCACAATATATTCCTATTACTTTCTACGAACAATCTAAATTTAAAAACAATGTAACCTAACGTAAAACTTAAACGGTGTCAGTGATTATAGCATATCACAAACGAGCAAACCAGC
The DNA here is from genome assembly GCA_949628255.1 of Macrophya alboannulata. Classification (NCBI taxonomy): domain Eukaryota; kingdom Metazoa; phylum Arthropoda; class Insecta; order Hymenoptera; family Tenthredinidae; genus Macrophya; species Macrophya alboannulata. The sequence continues at coordinate 29,665,761 of OX451206.1, read as the reverse complement.
TGTATAAGTGATATTTTGATTTGCTAATCACAAAGAACCACGGCGTTGAGTTGTTCAATATAAATATTATTTTTATACTGATGCGTGTGATATGATTATAAGTTTGAAACATTGTTCTATTATTACTCTTAAGTTGTACAACGATAATATAAATGTAATACTTACCTAGAAAAAGTGCTGTGGCACAAACTACGAACCACAATTTTAAGTTGTTCGAGATGATTATCATTATTTTTCTACTGATACCTGCAACATGCAGATTATAACTTTAAAATATTGTTCTATTATTACTCTTGAGTCAAAAAAACAATACTATGAATATATATACTTAACTAGTGAGTGCTGTGGTAACTATGAACCACAATTTTCAGTTCGTTGTGAATATTATTATTTTTATACTGATACCTGCGATATGATTTTAGCTTTAGAATATTGTTCTATTACTACTCTTAGGTTAAGCATAGATACTATGCATATGATACTCGACTAGTTAGTGATGTGGCACAAACTACGAACCACAATTTTCAGTTCGTTATGAATATTATTATTTTTCTACCGATACCTGCGATATGACTATGACTGAAATATTGTTCTACTACTACTTTCAAGATATTATAAATGTGATACTTACTTAATAAGTGCTATGGCACAAACGAAGAAAGCAGGGTTACTCTGTGTTATTAATATTGTACTTTGCTAATCACGAAAAACCACGACGTCGACTTGTTCGATATGAACATTATTAGTTTTGTACAGATACGTGCGATATGATTATAAGTTTAAAATGTTGTTCTGTTATTACTTTTGAGTTGTACAACGATAATATAAATGTAATACTTACCTAGAAAAAGTGCTGTGGCACAAACTACGAACCACAATTTCAAGTTGTTCGAGATGAATATCATTATTTTTCTACTGATACCTGCAACATGCGGATTATAACTTTAAAATATTGTTCTATTATTACTCTTTAAGTCAAAAAAAAACAATACTATGAATGTGATATTTAACTAGTGAGTGCTGTGGTAACTATGAACCACATTTTTCAGATCGTTATGAATATTATTATTTTTCTACTGATACTTGCGACATGATTTTAAGTTTGGAATATTTTTGTATTATTACTTTTAAGTTATACACTAATACTATTAGTGTAATATATACTTACCTCAATGTTATGGCGCGAATGAGGAAACCTGAACTTCATATTGTTACAACTATTGATGATTCACTTTGCTGTAAACACAAATCACCGAAGAATATTTGTGATCTGCACGAGATTATTGAATAAATTTATCGTCTTCATATTTATCCCATTGATTGATGTTGGTTGGGTTGGCGCATAAGTTCGTTTGGTTTCTTTTCAACAATTCGAGTACAAAACACCAAATGAATTTATTCGCTGATTCGGCGAGCAAAAATTCAACTTTCGAAAAATTTTAATCTTCCTCGTTCATATTGTGTATAATTTTGTACCCAATGTATGGCCGATATTAAATGAAGACGTTTAAGGCGTCCCATTACGATTATGTCGGGACGTCATTTATGCTCCCAATTTGGATCATGCTATTTTACGACCATTGTTATTTAACATTGGATGTAGGTTCGTACGTACTTTCGGACGTTTTCCCTGATACCTTTCCGCACGTTGGATTTACGTTACATTTACGAAAGATTCTACGTCAATTTTTTCAATAGGGGTGTGTCAAGTGAATCTCGTGAAAGTAGTGAAGTTAAAGTCGATAAAAAGAACGAGAAGAAACCAGTAAAAATGTCGCTGCTCGGCCACGTGTGGAGCCATTCAAAAAGAAAGGCAACCTTAAAGGATTTTTAAGACAGCTCGAAGCATACGCTATGCTCAACGATGTAGTCGACGAAAAGAAAAAGGCGATGCTCCCGTTGACTTCATTATCGTCGGAGATATAGAACGAGATAAAGGCTGAGTGCGAGCCAACAGAGGTAAATAATATGAAGTATGGCGATATCGCTAAAAAGTTGACGGAACTGTATGATCCGGACAAAGGAGAATACTCTGCGCGCTTCACGTTCCGTGAAAGAAAACAAAAATCAAATGAAAGTATTCAAGAGTATGTGCTAGCATTGAAAACGTTAGCCACGCCATGTAAGTTTTCTCCAACAGAATTAAAAAGCCAACTGAAAGACCAGTTAATCTCAGGGGTGTACAACCAACTTACAAAGTACGAACTTTTAAAAGAATCGGCTAAAACATTGGACGAATTAATTGCGTTGGCCAAATTAGTGGAAATCGCCAACGAGAAAACGCTAAAGACACGAGGTCAAGAAGAAAGTTCGGGAACGATGGAAGAAGCAGCAGGTATGCATCATGTGACTACATCACGCAATAACCAAGGCTCAAAACAGCGGACCCCTACTGAAAATATTCATGTGATAAATCACATGATGTTATGAAAGAATTTTGAATGTCATTTATCATATGATTTGTCTTGTGAATTCGCTAAAATATATGAGAAATCACATAATAAATCACATAAGCACGAATCATCAGATATACTATACCAAAAATCATATGGTCAATCATATAGTTTATCATGTAATTTGTTTTGTATTATATCTGATGATACGTGGTTATGTGATTTATTACGTGATTTCTTATATATTTTAGCAAATTCACAAGACAAATCATATGATAAATTATATTGAAAACTCTTTCATAACATCATGTGATTAATCAGGTGAACATTTTCAGTAGGGACGCCAAACAACAACAACTAATTGGCACGTAGGCAACAGCAGCAACGACCACAGCAGCAGCGGCAGAACGCGGGGCAGGCGAGCGGAGAAGATATTTGTTTATGTTGCGGTAAAAGCGACCATCGTAAGTTTCAATGCTCGCTCAGACACAAATACTGTAGCGAATGCGGATTGAAGGGTCACATTTTTCGAATGTGTCGAAGTAAACGAGGCTCGCAGAATAATAATCAGAGAGTAAACAATATTGAAAGTTCAAATGTATCTGAGCGAGACTTGAACTTAAATGGTTCGCACACTCGCGATAACAACGATAATAACAGCATGGACAATGTTAATGTTGCTAATGAATACGATGAAACAGCGCGGTATGAGCAAGATTTATATCACACGATTCACAAGATAAAAATAAATAACGAAATTGTCGAACCAGTTACAGTAAATAATAAACGAGTAGAACCACAATTTGAGACGGTCTATGTAAATAATATACCTTCACAAATGGAAATCGATTCAGGTTCACCAATCTCGGCTATTTCATTCGAATGCTATCAGCAGTATTTTTCAAACGTTCCGTTACAAAGTGTCAATACGACATTTAAAGCATACAATAATGCAGCGATGCCGGTCGAAGGAAAAATTTCTGTAAATATTGAGCGTAACAAAGTCACACATAAAAACTGTTTATATGTAATAAATAACGGTAGTAATCGTCTTCTAGGTGGAAAATAGATGCATGCATTTGGCATGTGGCCACTTACATTCGAAAACAAAATGCAAAACGAAAATAAAAGCATAAAACGCATTTATGATGTAAACAGATCAACGATCGAAAGCTTACGAACGGAATTCCCAGATGTGTTCAAAGACGGTTTCGGTTTGTTCAATCGTGGAGTGTTATCCTTAAAAGTAAAACCTAACACAATAGCAAGGTTCATACAACCACGTAAGGTCCCATTCGCGATACAGCCAAAGGTCGAGACGGAAATTTATCGTTTGGTAGACAATAAAGTGTTAGTACCGATCGAGTATAGCGAATGGGGTACACCTATAGTACCAGTAATAAAAGGAAGCGGAGATATTAGACTTTGCGGCGATTTTAAAATAACTTTAAACCCATTCCTTGAAATCGACCATTTTTCATCGCCGCGACCGGAATCGGTATTTTACGAATTGCGTGGCGGACAACAATACACTACGTTGGACTTAGCAGAGGCGTATCAACAGTTACCGCTAGACGAAAACTCACAAAAATACGTTGTAATTAGTACACATTTAGGTTTATTTAAATATACACGTTTACCTTACGGTGTCTCGACCGGACCGGGTTCGTTTCAGAGAAAAATTACAGCATTGTTAATGGGAATTCCGGGAGTAGTAGTATATATAGACGATATAATCATAAATGCACCTAACAGAGAAAGGCATTTAATACGTGTACGCGAGGTATTACGCAGATTAAATGACGCGGGTTTAAGATTAAAATTTAATAAATGTAAGTTCCTACAAGACGAAGTTACGTACCTTGAATATCGGATAGATAAACACGGTGTTCATCCAATTAAAAGTAAAATTGAATGCGTGAAAAAAGCTCCTCAGCCGTCAAATATATCCGAGTTACGTAGTTTCTTAGGTTCTGTAAATTATTATGCGAGATTCATTCCCAATATTGCAACAAAATTACGTCCGCTATACGATTGTTTAGAGAAACAGCGTAGTTTTCTGTGGACTACTGATTGTGAAAAAGCATTCAACGAGGTAAAAGCTGATTTGATTTCCGAAAAGTTTCTTGTACATTACGATCCAAACAAACAACTAGTTTTAACATGTGATGCATCACCGTATGCAGTATCAGCAGTGTTGTCACATCGTATAAAGAAGGTCGATCTTCCTATCCATTACGCCAGTCGAACACTAACCGTAAGTGAAAGAAATTATTCGCAACTAGATCGCGAAGGATTAGCTATAATTTTTGGTGTTAAGATGTTTTTCGAATACTTATATGGTCGAAAGTTTTTATTACAAACCGACAACACTGCACTGACACGTATTTTTCACCCGGAGAAATCGATACGCGATCGCGGCAGCGCGTATACAAAGATGGGCAGTATTTTTAGCTGCTTTTCAGTACGACATAAAACACATTAAGGGCACAGAAAACTACGCAGATTGGCTGAGCCGAATGCCAATAAAAAATTCGATGGTACAACAAAAACAAAGAGAATTTGCAGATGATGTTAAAAATATATATATTAAGAGTAAAAAAATACGATTTTGCATTATTAGATTGGCGAATGGTACAGCGCGCGACGCGTGAAGACCAACTTTTGTGCAAAGTAATGCGATACAGCATAGACGGGTGGCCACACAAACCACCGAGTGATAACGAGTTATCCACTTATTGGAGTAAACGTGAAGCGTTGTCTGTAGAAAGTAACTGCCTATTGTAGGGTCATAGAGTTATCATTCCAAAAAAATCAAGAACAGTAGTACTTCACGAATTACATTATAGCCATTTCGGTGTTAGTAAAATGAAAGCGCTTGCTCGCTCGTTTGTCTGGTGGCCATCCCTAGATAAAGATTTAGAAGAAATAACGCGATCATGTATCAAATGTCTAGAAACAAAAAGGAAACCGGTAAAGGTTCCGTGAACACCGTGGTCGTGGCCAACTATGCCGTGGCACAGAGTGCATGCTGATTTCTTAGGCCCAATCGCGGGAAAAATGGTGCTTTTAATGATTGACAGCCATTCGAAATGGCCAGAAGCGTTCATTATGCAAAACATGAGTGAAAAGGCCACGATCGCAGTGTTCAAGGAAGTATTTACACGTTTCGGATATCCAGCACATTTAGTCACGGATAACTACTCGACCTTTGTTGGCGAGAATTTCGAAAAATTGATGAAAAACTCTGGTATCAGACACAGCACCAGTCCGACGTATTGCCCAGCAACAAACAGGGCGGCGGAGAACTTAGTAGACACGTTTAAGCGCAAGGTTGGCTGTATGATGAAAAGTGGTTTGCAAATGGATGAAGCATTAAAACAATTCTTATTTGATTACCGTAGTACACCACATACGTCGACAAACCAATCTCCAGCTAAGCTTATGCTGGGACGTGAACTGCGCACGCGATTCTCTCTTTTAAGGCCGAGAGAGGCGGAAAGCTGTGTATACCAAAACCAAAATCGACAGGTAGAAAACCACAAAGGTGCGAGAAAGGTAATTTTTGATGTCGGTAATAGCGTAATGGTGACCGACAACCGTTCGGGTAAAATGAAATGGACTAAAGCAAAAATCAGGAAAATTGTAGTACCAGGCGTAACATATTTAGTCGAAATCCATGCCAACACCATTTGGAAGAGGCATAGTAACCAGATGATCGAGTGTAGTGACAAAGTGTGGGAGGACGATAAAACTACGAGTGATAAAACAATTGACAGTCAGCAGCCAACGCTGCGAAGATCTGACAGAATTAAGAATCGATTGAAAATCAGTCAGTAAGGCACCAAGTTCTTGTTGATTAGATAACCATTATTAAAACCATTGTAAGTTAGTTGGTAAGTTGCGTAATTCATATATGTGGGGGAGAGTGCGGTAACTCGAGTGTAGCGACGGCAAACTAGCCGCACTCACACCTGTGTGTTATCACACGGACACGCTCGGTACGCCGGGCTTAGGCTGTGCTAAAGACAGTACCGTTCCGACATACGAAGGGTGAGCATGTTCGCTAATTAACCGAGCAATCGGTACCCGTCCCGAAGTACCAATAAAGGAGTAATTCTGCTATTTCTCTAACGTGTAAATTATTAAATGCCCACCTCCACCTATCCAAATCTGATCACCTACCAAGACACAGCATACTGAAAACAAGGTCAGCTAGTAATCGACTTGACTTTTGAACTTTACACTGAATGTGTTAAGGGTACTATCTGTGTCGACTGCTCTAATACAACTGGCAGAGATGGTTGATGATAAGCATCGTTAAATTTGTCATCAAACATGACTGTCATGTTGTGTCAAAGTTGGATGGCCCAATTGCGAAGACTGTACGCATCAACAATAGATGTTATGCTTACACAGTTCCTATTATCATTACCTGCTATTTGTTTGATTGGTTTAAGGGCGGGGGCTTATTCGGCAATGAGGCTTCTCCCATTCCCGGAGTTTCTCGAGACTCACCCTGTATATATATGGGGCTGTCCACGTCAGGACGACACGGCTCCAGACCTCAAAGTTTTTGATTTCATTTTTGATTTCATATGTTGTTACTCTATGTCTGGAGAATCTGTCAAATTTTTTCAATCAACCCTTCCGGAGCTACGAATTTTTTCATCCTCAAAAAAAAGACCTTTTTTAAAATTCTGAAAAAATTCACAAAAATTCTGTCGATAATATAGAACAACCTCCCACTTCCACAAACGTGGGCAGAATTTTTCTTACATTTTTTTTTTTCAATTTTTCTAAAACTTTATTCGAAAAAATGCTTCACCAATGACTTTTATCCTACCAAAAATCTTTCAAATTTACCCCACTCAGATTTTTTGGAGTTCTTGATCTTATATTGTGTTATGTTGGTGAGGAGGTGAGTAGGTGATTTTATGAAAGTCATTTATGAAGCATCTTATGAAATAAAATTTTTAATAAGAAATAAAAAAAATATAACAAAAATTCTGCCCACGTTTCTGAAAGTGGGAGGTTGTTCTACATTAGTAACAGAATTTTTGTGAATTTTTTCAGAATTTCAAAAAAGGTCCTTTTTTTAAGGATGAAAAAATTCAAAGCTCCGAAAGGGTTAACTGAAAAAATTCAAAAAAAATTTGACAGCTTCTCCAGACATAGAGTAACAACATATGAAATCAAAAATGAAATCAAAAACTTTGAGGTCTGGAGCCGTGTCGTCCATACGTGGACAGCCCCATATATATATGGGGTATTCCAAATAGTTTTGAACGGTTATTTACCCCGACCCCCTGCGATTTCTGAATAAATTATTCACGTGGTAACCCTAGACTCAAGATAAGTTGCTGAATTTTTTCAGAATTTTTCGATTCCTTTTTCAGAAGTTACGATTTTTCGAAGATCGCACCTCAGGACAAGAGCTCATTTTTTACTTAATTCTCATTGGCAAGCAAAATATCTTAGGGAAAAGTGAGTGGTACAAAATGAGCCAGGTTTTGACGCACTTTGACACGAAAATATTTTTCGATTTTTCAGACACCGGAAGTGTCGAAATTTTCATTAAAGAAATTAATATCGTCAATTCCAAAAAGTCGCCGTAATCAATCCTTTTTGAAATTTTTACACAAAATTCTACATTGAAAGACGGATTTTTTAAGACGTTTCAGAAACTGGGCCGAGAACGGGTTCAGGAACGCCAAAAATGCAATTTTAGTGCCAGAAGGTCGTATAATTTTTTTTTTCTTCTAAATTCGCTTTAGAATCGAAAATTACGTGTGAATCGATTGAAATTGGAAAATTGGAAAATTAAAATCAGAAGGTCGTATATGCTGAACACATACGACCCTATGGCTTCATTTTCAGGAAAAAATCGAGAAACTTAAAGTCAGAAAGTCGTATCTGCCTTTCTTTTTTTCTCTCGAGTTTGCCATGAAATCGATGAAAACACGTAGATCCATCGAAAGCCGACAAAAAAATTTTTTGCAGGATACGACCTTCTGACTCTAGTTTGTATGATTTTTTCGTAAAACCAAAGCCGGAAAGGTCATATCATCCAAAAAAAAAAAAAAAAAAAACCTTAATTCCAACGGAAATACGCGTTTCCGTCAATTTCAAGACGATTACAAGAAAAAATAAAAAAGTGGCTGATACGACCTTCTGACTTCAGTTTTCGCGATTTTTTCGTAAAACTAAAGCTAAAGGTCGTATCCTGCAAAAAAAAAAATTTTGTCGGCTTCGATGGATCTACGTGTTTTCATCGATTTCATGGCAAATCCGAGAGAAAAAAAGAAAGGCAGATACGACCTTCTGACTTTAATTTTTTCGATTTTTTCCTGAAAATAAAGCCAGAGGGTCGTATGTGTTCAGCACATACGACCTTCTGCTTTTAATTTTCCAATTTCCCAATTCCAATTGATTCACACGTAATTTTCGATTCTGAAGCGAATTTAGAAAAAAAATAAAAATTATACGACCTTCTAGCACTCAAATTGCATTTTTGGCGTTTACGACCTTATGGCATTAGTAACGCGATATTGTAGTATGTTTAGTTATAATGTTCAATTTATGTTCAGTTGTAATGTTTAGTTAAAATAATATAGTATATCAGCGCGTAAATGCGCTGGAATGTGAATTTTCGCGAGGTTAAAATGACCATACCTCCTGAACCCGTTCTCGGCCCAGTTTCGGAAACATCTTAAAAAATCCGTCTTTCAATGTAGAATTTTGTGTAAAAATTTCAAAAAGATTGATTACGGCGACTTTTTGGAATTGACGATATTAACTTTTTTAATGAAAATTTCGACACTTCCGGTGTCTGAAAAATCGAAAAATATTATCGTGTCAAAGTGCGTCAAAACCTGGCTCATTCTGTACCACTCACTTTTCCCTAAGATATTTTGCTTGCCAATGAGAATTAAGTAAAAAATGAGCTCTTGTCCTGAGGTGCGATTTTCGAAGAATCGTAACTTCTGAAAAAGAAATCGAAAAATTCTGTAAAAATTCAGCAACTATTCTTGAGTCTAGGGTTACCACGTGAATAATTTATTCGGAAATCGATGGGGGTCGAGGTAAACAACCGTTCAAAACTTTTTGGAATATATATATATATATATATATATATATATATATATATATATATATATATATATATATATATATATATATATATATATATATACACACGTACGTACGCACGCACGCACGCATACATGCATACATGCATACGTGCATAAGTGCATACACGCATACACGCATACACGCATACACGCATACACGCACGCACGCACGCACACACGCACACACACACACACACACACACACATACATACATACTGTAACATTGCATGTTACAAGGTACCCGAACTCCCTTAGACGACCTTAAGTAAGGGTATGAAGAGTGCCTGAAAACTGTGGTCGGTAAAGCAGGGGCCTAGCCTCAGTCGAGAAGAGACCTCAAGTCTGTGACAACTTGGTTATTTTTCGTTATTGTTGATCTTATTTTCTTTATTATTTCACACCGCCACCGAGTAGCTTCCAAGAAGCAGTTTGTTGTATTTGTTACCTAGTTCTAAGTTGCTGCGAGGCATTATTGTATCGAGCTAAGCGATATTTTTCTCTATTATTGCTCTCCTACGTGGAAGCCTGATCTTGTCTACGATTAATTTTTGTGACGCTCGATCAACCGCTGTTTTAGACCCGAGGGGAGACACCCCGAGGTGCATGATCGCTGCGGCGATACTATTTTTTTGTTATTAGCATCACGTTGTGCAATCTAGTTTATTTCTTTTTTTTTGAATAAATTTCTTTTATTTTGTTAAAATCTATATGGCACGAGTCGTTATTGTGTACGCTACTCCCTCATATGATCCCGAACCCTCTCCGCGGTACTGCAGCTACCCTGGTAGAAATTTTTCCCGTATACTATCTAGGCCTGAATAGATCCGCGGGACTGACAGCTAGGTCTGTATAGTAAAACTACACAGACCTTGGACCGAAATGTAACACTTGTCCCTTCTAGATGCAATCTAGCAGTGCTATCTGGCAGTGAGGCAGCACTGCTAGATTGCATCTGTACAGTTACTGGCAGTACTAGTGCGACCTGGGTACGTTTTTTCAGGTTATTTTCGTCAAAGTGATTTCAATTATATCAACGCATATTCTTTTATGATGCAACTTTCAAAATATACTTAACATCTTTGGACTCGTTGTGGAACTCTATATAAAGCTTCATACATATTAACTTTGGCAACTTATTATTATATAAATAAATTAATAACATTCTTTTTTCATATTTGTATTGTATAGAATTAGAAAGGTTTCATCATAGTGTCGTACAAATTCAGCTCTAAACCTTCTATCTGTTTATTCTCCTTCCCGGCTTTCAACACCACAATCTGCATCCGCTGAATAATTTCCACAATCACCGTCATCACTGTTACTCCCGTCACACTGTTCACGTCCTTTTTGTTGATCGTGTTCGCTAATTATTCTCGCGAAAATGTTATTCAATTTTTTCTACAAACGGTGTTTCCTTACTTGGTCCTCACGGCCGGAGTTCATGGCAACAAAACAATTTAATGAACGCCCTTCGAATAGAGAAGACTAACCTCAAAATGCACGTGCACGCGCGTTGTCGTACGAGAAGTGACTGGTTTAATACGGAAAATTGTAGAAACAATTTACAATTTTAGGTTATCCAGATTTTCTGGGCAGATCAAGATGGGATTGCTAGACAATTAGATGACAATTTGCAACGTCAGTTTATGTAGAATCGCTAAACGGACACCTAGACAGAACTGTAAATTAAAATGCATAATGACCCGAATATTTCAAATTATCTTGATTCACTAGATAGGTCTGGACAGGCCTATCTGCATTCTAGTGGTTCTAGAAAAATCTACACAGGCCTATATTACAGTCTAGAACGTCTAGAAAAATTTCTACCAGGGTAGTCGCCGCTTATTCTTTCAGTGTCTTTTCGCTTGTTTATTTTTTTTTATTTTTTTTGCTGTGTCTCGTGACGAAGATAGTTCGTCTGGCGCCCAAAATTCAATTTAATTCATTTTTTTTTTCTTGTCTAGTCATTTATTGTCGACTGACTCGGTCTCGAGGCCTAGTTATCCGGTCTGGACCCGAGGCACGAATAAGGGTCACGTCACAATACATACATACGCACACACACACACACACACACACACACACACACACACACACACACACACACACACACACACACACACACACACACACACACACACACACACACACACACACACACACACACACACACACACACACACACACACACACACACACACACACACACTCACTCACAGGTCTCATCAGAACCCTGACAATCTTCACCGATTTTTCCAGGTCCCGGAGACACCCATAAATAGGTGTCTTCAAGACCCCTATTAACTATATGTATGTATCAGGTTGACATTTATTTTGACTTCTTTTGAAATTTTTCGCTTCGAGTGGATAAAACGTTTCCAAATAAATAATAAAAAATGTTCCCCGAATTCGGAATTTTTATTTTAATATTTGATGGTGCCCCTGGGCCCTTGAAATTTACGTTTAAATAACGTGGAGTTTTCCGAAGTTTCAATTCTTTTCCCCTCACGTCCGCAATTATTCGTTTCAAAATCTGAAACTCTAGAGAAAATTTCTACAATGGAAGCACCTGAAAATGAGAATTTTTTGAGAATTTTTTGAGCATTTTCTGAGCATTTTTACCGATATACTGCTGGGGTAAAAATGCTCAAAAAATTCCTAAACAATTCTGAAAAAATTCTCATTTTCAGGTGCTTCCATTGTCAACATTTCTCTAGAGTTTTAGATTTTCAAACGAATAATTGCAGACGTGAGGGAAAAAAAATTCAAACTTCGGAAAACCCCACGTTATTTAAACGTAAATTCTAAGGGCCCAAGGGCACCATCAAATATTTAAATAAAAATTCCGAACTCTGGGAACATTTTTTTTATTTATTTGCAAACGTTTTATCCACTCGGAGCAAAAAATTTCAAAGAAAGTCAAAATAACCGTCACCCTGATATGTATAATGATTTGTTCAGAGTCTCACAGGCACCTATGAAAAAGATTGCAGACTCCTTTCAAGACCCGATGTAAACGGGTATTTTTCAAATTATTTCAGACGAATTTAACCGCTGGAATTCAGAGATCAATTAACCTGATTTCATTCTCGAATATTATGGACAGCAAATCCGCATAGAGTATCTTATTCATGAGTAATTTTTAGTATTTTTGTTTGCTATCTTGATACCAGTATTTCCGACGTCCTTCCAGGACCCTAGTATTAAAAAAGTTCTTGTGATAAATGTTATACAAAAACACATACCAAATCATGTGATAAATGTCAAGCATTCAGGAAAAAATTCTGCTTCACATGTATCACATAAATTGTTTTGTAATTTATCTTACAATTTTTGACATGAACTATTAGATCGCCACAGATACATCATTTATTCTGAGAATTATCATATAAATATAAGTATATGTTCATTGGTCATATACTACCAAGTTTGCAACACCCTGACTTTATTTTATATACATAACTGCAAAAACAGATTAGTAAAAAATACTAAAAATCGAAAAAAATTTCAGCTAAAATTAGCCACCGTTTTCGATTGAAACTGATAATGTATGAGTAATGTATGAGTGTTTGCATGCCCGTAGCCACGTGTGTTCCTGACGCCGCGGTGCTACAAGGCATTCAATGCCTTCTGAAATACATCTTGTTTGAATGTACCCGACCCCTCATTGGTTACAATTCCCGCCCGCGGTCGGTGGTAATTCTCAACCAATGACAGATATGTATTGTATATTCGAGCACGGCGTGTAGAGTAGCAGAGTGTTATGTACGCGTTGGTTCGACACTGAAAGGAGGCCGTGTTCTGCTGAATGCCGTGAATTTCATTAAAGTATTGCCTGCGGAGTTAAATATAAACATTCTAATCTCTTTATTAAATGAAGAAAATCGAGAATGTTCTCGTTAGCGAAGTTTTCTGGTGGGTCATATAATGTATATCGATCGAAAAGCATTTCAATCAAAGAAGACACGTGCGTAGTTCGATGCAGTGGTGGAAGATTTGAAGCAATAATATTGGCTTCTCATGGTAAGTAGCAAGACTATTAATATAACTGATATAAGTCTATTATTAATAATAAATTTTCTCGAAGGTAACACACCGAAAATTATAACGGAAAAAATAAGCAATGGAAAATCAACAAATACAAATTCGTTCAGAAAAACTTTATTGCATCCATATTGCGTACACGTTTTCGCCAATCCTTGCCGTTGAATAATCCTTTGTGTTTATGGTTACGTGAATAAAAAATAATAATACCAATTATAGCTGAAAATCTTCCATATCTTCACGTTTGTGGTTATCCGGTTTTTTTTTTTATATACTTGTCGCTCAACCTATTTATTATTATTTTCAAGAATATAATTCATGTATGAAACGCAATTATCTAGCCACTTGAGATGATGATGTCTACTCAAAGTATAAGAATAATTGAAATTTGATCACACAGAACCACTCACTGTTGTAGATATCACTTTTCAAGTTTTATTCGATAAATTTTGTCTCCGCTGAATATTTATTGAAACAAAATCCGATTTCTTTGCAGATGATAAGAATCATCTTCTACATATCAAGCAAAAGATAAATGATCATCCGTTCGATCACGATGAGCTATGCTCTGAAGCGCAAATCAGAGAAGTACAAGCTTTTGTTTCCAATTGTTTGTTGCAAAGCAGCAACAATATCTTTATGCTGCAAAGTGCAAATTTTACAAGCGATTCATCTAATCAAACCGCAGCAGAAACAAAAAAATGTGATGGATTCTCTGAGAGCATTAGGGAAATTCAACCACCCACAGAGAATCTTTCAAATTCAGAGAAACTCGTTGAATCAGACAGCGTCGATATATCTTCTGTTGGTTACCAAATCCCAAGTTCAGCTGGTGTTATCAAGGACAACTCGAATCAGTATACTTCTGAAGCTTCCAACAAGCATTTTATTCCTGAAGTAAACATGAATCCGTCGTGTATAGAAAATATAATCTTTAGTGCATGTGAACGAGAAGCAGTTTCCAATACATCGAACATTCCCCCCGAAGATACCGTTCAACATATTCTTTGTAATGAATTGGAAGTTAGAATTGATGACACGACCTTAACTTGATTACAGATACATCAAAAAATAAAAGTGACGATGTATGTACGACCTGAATTACCAATTGAATCTACGGAACAAGACTACATTTCTGATAGACGAGAAAATCGAACTGCTGAAACTGATTCCACGAATCCTAATGACGCTAATCCTAACTTAAAAACAGATACATCAGGAAATAAAGGTGACGATGTACAATCTGAATTACCAATTGAACCTATGAAACAAGACTATATTTCTGACAAATCAGAAAATCGAACTGCTGAAACTGATTCCACAAATCCTAACTTGTTCGCTGATACATCAGAAAATGAAGGTAAGAATACGCAACCTGAATATCAAATTGAGTTTTTGAACGAAGACTACATCTCTGACACATCGGAACTTCACGCCACAGATATTGGGGCAAACCTAAGCCCAAATCATTCGCAATCAGACCTTTCGGGTGCACATATCATAAATGAGTCTTCCACGCTGAGCGAACAGTCTAGTGCTCTTCACAATGATAATCCTATTTGGGCACAATTTGATGAATCCGCAGACCGTACTTCAAAAAATTTGATGACATCAATCAGTAAATCCCCTTCTGCAAATGAAGAAATCAACGATGGTACACAAGATGAATTTGAAAAATCTACAGAAGTAGATAAGATAAGAGAGTTCTGACCCACAGCATCCCAAGATCTGATCTGCAGATCACAGCATCCCTGGACCACTGGACCGCTGGACCAAAAACTTAGAATTTTTTTTTTTTTTTTTTTTTTTTTTTAATTTTAATATTTTTTTTTTTTTTTTTTTTTTTTCTAACCTAACCTAACCGAACCATCTGCAGATCAGATCATCTCTAGACTGCTGGACCAAAAACTTACATTTTTTTTTTTTTTTTTTTTTTTTTTTTTTCACCAACCTAACTCAACCGAATCAGGCCCGATTCTATGAATGCTGCAGAGAGAGAGAGAGAGAGAAAGGGAAGGTTGGGTGAATAATAAGATTTTCGATGATCTATTCATTGATTTATTATTCATTTTCAAATTCCGTATCCTGAGGGGGGTAGTGATCGCGGTATTAACTTGCTGCGCCTGATGTGTGCACCATCATCGTTGGTTGTCGAGTGGTATACCGATTCGCCTGAGCTGTGACCGACCCAGTCGGGTACCCATTCCCTGTCGTTAGTGAAATTTCTGAACTGTAAATTTTTCACGAGGCCTATTGAACTGTGAATTTTTCTATCTTTGCAGCGGTGAATGCATATAATTATATTTGGCTTATAATATTGTCGCCAGTCTGGAAAAACTTTCCTGTCTTGACGTGTTCAAAGTGAATGCTTGAACTAATTAGCACTAATGACCTTCGACGTCGTTAGTGAAATTTTCGAACGGTAAAATTTTCAGCGAGACTTAATGAACTGTGAATATTTCTGTCTTCGCAACGGTGAATGCACATAACGACGGCTGAGCGGAACAACATCGTATCTCAGAATTTGGTTCAACAATATCGTATCTCAGAATTTGTTCCAAAAACATCGTATCTCAGAATTTGCTCCAAAAACATCGTATCTCAAAATTTGGTCCAAGAACATCGTATCTCCTATATCTTATACACAGAGATACGATGTTCTTGGACCAAATTTTGAGATACGATGTTTTTGGAGCAAATTCTGAGATACGATGTTTTTGGAACAAATTCTGAGATACGATATTGTTGAACCAAATTCTGAGATACGATGTTGTTCTGCTCAGCCGTCGATAATTATATTCAGGTCAAAATATTGTCGTTAGTGTAAGAATTCCTGTCACAACGTGTTCAAAGTGAATGCTTTGACTAATTAACCCTAATAACTATAGTTAGCAAATTTTGAATACTTTTCCACATTAGGAATTTTATGATCTTATCATTGTGAAAGTATATAATTACACCAAGGTTGAGGCATCGTTTTGAAATTCCACCTCATTGGTAATATATAAGGGGGAGGGAAAAAGCGTGTAATTTCATGGAAATCAATCAGTGCGCGTTCCACCGTCATTCAAACTATACACATAAGGAAAGATTCCGCTATGGAGCTGATCGTAGATGTACAAGGATTTGGTACATTCAGTGATAAATTTGTGGTGAAAGAACTGGCTGCAATGAGCATTCGTGCATCGGAGGAACATCAACTAGGTTTGACACGCATTCTCTTCAAGCCACCCTGCTCACAAATGATCCTACCGTGGGCGTTGAGAAATCAGAATCTCTGGTTAACGAGAAATTATCACGGAATACCATGGAATGTTGGAGAAACACCGTACAGAGATATGGAGGGAATAGTGAACGGTATTGTGGCGGATGCATGTCGCATCTATGTAAAAGGGTTGGAGAAGAAACAGTGGCTCGAAAAAATCATCAATAACTGCTCAAAATCGGTGATTGATTTAGCAGAGTTGGGCTGCCCAAACTTTCGAATGTTGCGACGTGAGTCGAGAGTGATTCACTGGTATGGTGATTGTCATGGGGGTGTGCCGGGATACCGTTGTGCTTTCGAAAATGTTCAACGGTTAACTAGTTGGTATTTGGAGAGTGGGGCGACCAATGCATATAAACCCCCCGAGTTTCTTCCAACTTCACACACGTCTTGACTCGGCACCGAACCCTCAACATCTATACCATTAACAAGCTGACTTTGCAAAGTTCTTCGGTGGAGTTGGAAGACATCGATTCGAAGAGAGAAAAAAGGTAACAATAATATTTTTCAATCATGTACATTATTATTATTATTATTATTATTATTATTATTATTATTATTATTATTATTATTATTATTATTATTATTATTATTATTATTATTATTATTATTATTATTATTATTATTATTATTATTTGTATCGATGATAAAAGTGTTGATTCAGTAAAACTATTTTCTCATTTAGAAAGAGAGAGAATAAACAGAAATGGACTTTGCCAAGCTTAACAATGCTGCTCGCATGGAGGACCTCCCAATGAAAAGGATGTCTGAACTTGAGGTTGGCGAGAAGTACGATGTCACGGGGATCAAGATGGTGAAAACGAAATTTGGTGCGGGGGTCGTTATAACGATTACCGATGAATTTGTCATATTTCTGCCTGGACGCATCGTTAAATTTCTGGAGGAAAATCCCGAGCAGTTGAGTCAAATGGTTGACGCCGTGCAGGAAAACCGTCTCCAAATACTTTACCAAGGTGGTCGATATAACACATGTGAATTTAGTTGTAAAACGTGATGGGAGGAGGAGGAAGTGTGGAATCAAAAAATAAAAACTAGTAAAATAAATATATATATATATATTGAATACATTTATTTATCCATCCCTATGCATACTATACATACATATTACTTATTTCACATATTCTTATTATTCATTCTTAAAATGATACCAATTTCTTCACTGTACCGCTAATCGGATTGTACTCAATAACGCGATCATGTATAATCATACAATAGGCTGAAGTGTTTATTGGAAAGCTATCGTTAGTTTCGAATTCCAAACGAATATCCACAGGCCCGTTTTTCAACAATTCATTCTGTTTCGAGCAATCTAAAACAACGAGGGGAGCCTTGGTCAAGAATCCATTCTTTGACAGCAATGGCTCGGGCTCCTTGTCATAGTATGATGATTGAAAGTTTGTGTACATATCATAGAGAATAGCATATTGATTGTTGGCAATATCAAGATTCAGGTTTCCATAGGGATAGCACTGTGAGTTGAGGAAGAGTTTCACATCTCTAATCATGCAATGATCAAATTCGCTAGCGTTCTTCGTCGCGTCATTCCTGCGAGCGGTTTGGAATCCCAGTATGACGTGTCTTGGTTTCTCCAGCTGTGTCGACGTCTTAACAACCCATACGTGTCTCGTTGTCTGCGGTAGCAATGGATACTCGTACATTCCCCAAGAGCGGAAACTCATAGATATGGTTGGATCCGTGGCGATGTAACTTAGCAGCTTGATCTTTGCATTATCAGCCAGTTTAACATACGGCAATAACCATTCAATTTTCTCGAGGGAAATTTTAACTTTCTCCACGGTTGGCTGAATTATGGCGTTCAGATCGGTGTTTGAGCGAGTCAGAATCAACTCATGTTTAGCGTTAGCGACGATTCTGTTATAATCTTCAGCAAATCCGAGCAGAAAATTCAACGGTATGACAACATCAAAGTATCCGTTATCATTGTTTAATTTAGCACCGTTAGCCAACCAACCAGTGTTCTCCAGAAGATGTTGCTGTCCGGGGGTTAGTGATAGGTATCCCTTCATAACACTTATGATGCCAACATTTGTATTTTGATCAATCACATAGCCATTCAACTCATAACGCAAACCGCCAAACAGATGGCATATGGCCATGTTAACCAAGTTCGTGGTCGCAGCTACGTTGGTATTATCATCTTTTGTAAGCCGTCCATATATATGAAGCGAACTTTTGCTGGGTAAGACACACAAGTCTTGATTCTGAACAGTGATTCGAATTTCATCGTTATTTCTGAAGGATGATGATGCAAATGGTTGATGTGCATGTATCTCACAGTGCGCGATTGACTCATCGAACGCCACGGGATCTTGTATTTTTATTATTTTCGCCATGGTATTATGCACAAAATACAGCGAATTTTTATCCTCCAAAATTTCCACGAAGTCGAAGTCCTAGGCTCTGAAGAAACTGTACGTTCACACGTGTCACCCGAATCAGAGGTGCTCGGCGACTGATTGCGTTTGGCCATACTATCTCACTTTTATAGCCTCTACCGGAATTTTTCGCTTCAAATACAATCCCCATTACTTTACAGATTTAGCATGTAATCGTATTGTTATCGTCTCACCGCGGAAATTAATCAATTCTTCATTCTGATCGACTATTCGCAATTGTATATGATGTATTGATAGAACGGCGATCGGCAGGTAAATGACGTTGGTGGGTGTTTCAACGATCTTATATCCAGGCGGGACGGTTGGAAAAAATTCATGAATCGTATGCACACGACGATCGTTTATATACGCGCCCATAGTTATATCACACTCGACTCGTATGGCATTGACTTTGAGTATGGCCACGGGTAATTCAGACTTATGTGAAATACCACTCGCAAGACGATTCGGTTTAAATCCAAGCAATCGACCAATAGAATCATGAGGTTCAAAGTTTATTATCTGATTGCACTCAATTTCACTATGCAACTCGTTGTTATTAGCTTTCAGATCAATTTTGATATCCTCGGGCAGTATCTTCTTCAAATATCTATCGATATCTTCAATTTCATAGCTGCCCGTGGGTATTGTGAAAATTTCCTGTACACCCGAATCCATGTCACCGCCGCCTCCCCGTCTGACTATGTGAAGTTTATTACACCCCTCGTCAATATTGGGGATTGAATTGAATGTTAAGAGTTCAACGAGTCCGAGAACATAGTCTTTCGTTGACGACAGCTCGATTGGTGGAAAATATTGGGCCTCCAGCACGGAGGATGTCCCCGATAGTGTTAACGTGAACGAATCAGACATGACTGATGCCCCACTTTTACATCTTCTTCATTTTATAGTTGCATCGCTGAGAAATTTGAGGCACAAGTGTCCACAAATCACTGTGTTATATTCCTGATATCTCCTATGATTGTATTTCACGCTACCTACACCAAGATATTCCATAAGATCTTGAGGAGGTTGTAAATCACCAAAACTGTCAAAGTAAATAACATCATCGTTATTCTTTCTATACGCCACCCAATGCGTACCTTGCCCATTTTTATCATCAAGATTAATAATTGCACACTCGCGCTTTCTCGGGCCTGAACGGGGCAGATCATTTCGCATGAAAACACCGCGAAAATGTGGGATTTTCAAGGCTTTGGCATAATTCTGTAAATCGATGTTGGTGAGAGCTCGGTGTGGTAGCTTTATTAGTTTTTTGCAGGCTTCAAATACAACCCCATACCCTTCTTGTGCGGTTGCAGGTATAGCCCCTTTCCTAACGCTATTGACTCCATTGTTGCATTATGACGTTTAGCCTCTTGTAATTGATGTCTATTAGTGCGAGCCTCATTAACCACTTTTGCTATACCTGCAGCACCACCCGCCAGAGCCCCGGTGGCACTAAGGGCAGACAAAATTGGGATAAGAAACGGTAGGAAACCGCCAATTTTCTTGGGGATGGGTAAAACACGCGGTACTCGTACTTTTCCATGAGTCGCCACCGCTGTACGAGCACCAGCCAACGCCGATTCGATAGATCTTTGTCCATGCTTCATTGATTTCTTTGCCCCACGAATGATTGAATTGAAGGTTGTTGTCTTCTTCTTTTTCTTCTTCTTCTTGTCATTCATCTTTTTCACAACACTTTTCGATACCATCCCCATACAAAGTTTGGATTTGGTCTTCATAACGTTGGCAACTCCCCAAGCTACAGCTTTTTCGGCTATACCTGCGTCTTTGGCTAGAACCCGATGCCAAGCCTTTTCGACGAGCACTTTATCAGCCTCGTTGCGTGCTGTGATATTCTCACGATTCTTCGAGTATGCAATGTCGTATTCCCTGCAGGCAGCGTCTAGAGGATTGATTCCCGAATCACCGCGAGCTAACCTCTTTGCTAATTTTGTTCCGGGTCCACAATACTGATACCCCGGTACATGCAACTCAACTGGGAGATTATTGATGACTTTGTTCATGAAACCTCTTCCACACTTCCTACTTGTGTGATCATCCATAGCCGAATAACAACTGACTCGAATTCAATAAAAGCGTGCATTTTATAGATGAATATATTAGTTTGCTTTGGAGTGTTAAACGTGCATCATGAAATTTCGCGATCAAACGACGAAACTACCCGTGGGGAATTTCGATAAATTAGTTGATGGGAAGAAAAAGAAGGGGAAACGTCATGGAAAATTACTGCCAAATAGTGTGAGAGCCGTTTTCTGCGGGCCATCCAATTGTGGAAAAACTAATGCACTACTCACACTCATTACTCACGATAATGGGTTGAGATTTGAAAATGTCTATGTCTATTCGAAATCACTCATTCAACCAAAATATGAGTTTTTGAGAAAGTTACTGGAGCCCGTGAAAGGTGTGGGTTATTTCCCATTTGGTGAGCATGAGGAAGTCGTGAAACCGGAGGATGCACGTCCCAATTCAATCATGATCTTCGATGATGTGGCATGCGAGAAGCAGGATAATATTCGGGCATATTTCTGCATGGGACGACACAGAGATGTTGATAGCTTTTATCTTTGTCAAACATATGCACGTATCCCAAAACATCTTGTGCGAGACAATGCAAACTTATTAGTGCTTTTTCGTCAAGATGAAATGAATTTGAAACACATATATGATGATCATGTAAACACAGACATGACATATCAACGATTTAAGGATTTGTGTTCAGCATGTTGGAATGATGGTAAATATAGCTTTATCGTCATCGACAAAGACTGTGAAATCGGCGATGGACGATACAGGAAAGGTTTCGATTGCTTCATAGACATAAATTAAAAAGGATTCTCTAAATTCACACAGTCACGTTATACACACCAAAGCGTTAACATGGACAGTGACAAGATTCGCAGACACAACGATGTGTTGAATGAAATAGCAAAGGCTAGCGATGCGATAAGGCGCAAACACAAGCAGATCAAGTTGAACAGAGACACTAGCGAAGTGGTTATGGGCGAAATGTTCAAGCCCATAGTAACACCATTGCAAGAATTGGTTGATACTTCAAAGCAGCAGCAGCAGCAGCAGAAGACGATGCGGAAAAAGCAGATAAAGCAGGAGATAAAGCAGGAAATAAAGCGGGAAATGAAGCAGGAGGCAAAGATAGAGCCATCAGGTGTTTCCATGGAATTTGATGATGATCGTATGAAGGATGATGATGATGTTGGTGTTGTTGATAATGATGATGATGATGATGATGATGATGATGATGATGATGATGATGATGAGGACAAAAGTGATGATACAATTGTACCAAGCGACTTCCCCGCCGCTACAAGTACACCGAAACGAAAAGTGGATGATAAACTAGCCAACTATTTGGAGATGTTTACCACATCGGCTGGGCGGAGGAACTTGGATGAGAAATATGGCGTTCGAAAGTTGCTGCACGGAATGATGATTGGCGATTCGCATATCAATTTTCACGATGATTTGATATATGTGGCAGACAAAAGCTATGAAAGCACACCGGGTTTACTCGAATTATTATTTAAAAAGACACCAAATCCTGCTATCGTGAAAGTGGATGATAGGAGAAACTATGTTAAAATTCTAAAGAGAACGAATGCCGATCGTAAATATTACCAAGCCAACAGAAGCCCACGTGAGGATGTCAAAAGTGCCAAGTACAAGGATTTCATAGCTCCACACATTCACACATCGACGCAGAAGAAGAAGAAAACTGAGGAAACAAAATCTGGTGGACGTTTACCCGACTATAAGATTGCGCGAAAAGGGGGACAGAGGTTGGATTATGTATACTGGGATGATCCTAATGAACTTGTTGATCGTCTTCGGCTACTCATGGCCTCCCAAGCAGCTGGTAATACCAGCCATTCTAATGAAATATCAGCCATTATTGAAGAGTTACGTGAAGCCGGAATCATTTATTAGCGCTGAATCAACAGCAAAATTTTCATTCAAGCATTGAGCGTTGAACAATGAGCATAGACATCTTTGGTAGACAGTTGGTAAAAGGAGGAGGAGGAGGAGGAGGAGGAGGAGGAGGTGTCCGCGGACCTCCCGGTATTGGATTTAAATTTACCCCCGACGATAATTATGATATGGACAACAAACGGTTGTGTAATATTGCGGATCCACAACAACCAACCGATGCTATTCACATGAAAGCGTTTGAAATCAAATATAATGCACTCGAGCTAAAACTTACAGCTCTGGAGCAGAGAATGATTGAAAAACAACTCAGTGCTATTAATGTACTCGAAACTAAACTCCTCACTCTAGATGCGAAAATTAATACCATTCAAGCAGACCTCACCGCCCAGAAGAGGAAAATCATTCAAAATAGAAAGCTGCAAGATTCGATATATGAGGACGTTTATAATTTCGCCGCTAACACGTCGCAGTTTGCGAAATATGTGGATAATAGATTGTCAAAGGTGGAAGCCACATCCTTCGAATCACACATCGTGAAAGGTATAAATGCAGATCGAGCGCAGCTGCTAGCCGTGAATACTCGATTCCTCAACCAATTAACCTCGAGAGTGCGGAGAAAGGACTAACCGCATATAAAACACAAGCGTGAAGATGACAAACTTATTCATGACGGGATCTTTGTTGAGTGAGAGCATCATACGAGGAAATTAACGTTTGAACCATGGTTGCAACAAATACATCAAAAAGCAGCTACAAGCATGGGGACATGAAGGAGGTGATCGCAAGTGAACTTCATAGATCCGCTCGTCGTAATTATCCTCGACGCTATGTTGATATACGTGGGTTGGATGAGACCTGGCAAGCTGATCTTGTCGATATGTCAGCCTACGCATCTGTCAATAATGGCTATAAATTCCTGCTCACAGTTATCGATATATTTTCAAAGTTTTCATGGGGTGTGCCCATCAAGAGTAAAAGTGGTAGAGATGTGACGGTTGCCATGAGATCGGTGCTAACCCGCGGTCGCATACCAAAACATCTACACGTAGATCAGGGCAAAGAATTCTACAACAATGAATTCAAAACTCTGATGAATCATTACGGTATAAACATGTACTCTACATTCAGCAACTTGAAGGCCTCGATATGCGAGCGTTTCAATCGAACATTGAAAAATAAAATGTGGAAGCAATTTACTCTGCGAGGATCACACAAATGGATCGATATTCTATTGGAATTGGTTGAATCGTATAACAACACTAAACATCGCACGATTGGAATGAAGCCGAAAAATGTCACGACCAGCAATGAAAAAGAGATATATCGAAGTGTGTACAAACCACGTCAGATTAAAAGAAGCAAACGAAAGCGAAAATTTAAAGTTGGTGATAAGGTTCGAATTAGCAAGTATAAAAATGTTTTCGAAAAAGGCTACACACCGAATTGGACGACTGAAATATTCACCGTTACCGAGGTGAAAAATACCAATCCACCAACGTACAAACTCACCGACTACCTGAAGCAACCAATCGAGGGCGGCTTCTACGAAGAGGAACTCAACAAAGTTCGTTATCCCGATGGTTATCTTGTGGAAAAAGTGTTGCGTAAACGCGGGGATAGGCAATATGTAAAGTGGCTGGGTTTTGATAGTTCACATAATAGTTGGATAAATAAAACAGATATGTAAAATTGAAATATAAAAATATATTTTATTATCAATAAATGAAATTTATCAATTGGATATATTTATGATGTTGCTGTTGTTGATTCATTTATTTTTACCAACTTCCATATAAATGTTTAAACCCATCATGATAATCAATGATAATATCAATAATCATTACAATAACATATTTACATTATTTTATTTACATATTTTTTTCTCTCATCAAATACATTTACAAATAATAATTATATGAATGCTAACCAAAAAAAAAAAAAAAAAAAAAAATGTACACTTTTCTGTTTTTTTTTTTCCTACAGCTAATCTTACAAACTATTAAAGCTCCAAGGCAAAGTATCGAAATATTTATAATAATAACATAACATATTTACATTACTTTCTTTTTTCGTGAAGTAATTTTTGGAGAATATATTTATCTTAATCACATTTGTATTATTTACATGTCTTACAAATAATCATATGAATGCTAACCATGCATTAAAAAAAAAAAAAAACTTACAAAGTATCGATAAAACCCCAAGGTAGGGTATCCGTTTGACCAGGTATCAAGTTCCGCTTATCGTCCCGCCAGCTTAATGCCAATTTATTTTGCACGATGGTGCTAACGATATGTTGCCTACTCCTAATCAAACATTGAGGCTTAACCAAATTCTTGTATTCAATCAGACACCGCTTATAATCATCAAACGTGATGGTTTTCAATGTAGAGCCTTTGACACCCTTGGCGCGTTTTTTATCGCTGTCACCCATAGTTTTAAATGAATACAGTTTAGCGCGTAACCCGATAAACTCGGTCATGATTTTGCCGTTATTTTCATCTTTCATTAGACCGAGACGCTTTTTATTCATTAACGGGATACCATAGACATTGTCTGGTGGGTAGTCCGAAGTATCAAACATTGCATTAACATCACGTTTGATGATATCATAAATATTGGGTACACTAAATTGGTAAATAAGACTATCGGTGTCTGTGTACAATAATTTAGCCTGATTATTTGCAAAGTTGTTCTTAATATAGTTATAGTGAAACTTATAAATAAAGATTTTTGAAAGATCAAGAATCGCTGCACCGATATATATTGGCTTATTGAAATTGACCTGAGCGCGATTTAATTCAATAATTACCATATCATGATCGAATATGGTGCAGCTATGAAAATTCGGTCGTGCGATCAGAGCTCTCGCGCCACCCCTACCACCCCACTTTGTTATTAGCTTCACATCCCTATGCTTTCGCACATTCTCCATGGTTTTGCCAAATACCGCATTGTTCATGAGTTTGTAGAAGTTTTTCTCAAACTCATTCTTCGACTGCTTTCGCATGTCGGTATTCAAGTCGATATATGGTTTTAACCATGAAGACTGTGTGAATTTCAGGACACGATGCACTTTTACCAATCGCATGCCCAAATTCAAATATTGCTGCAGATTTCTATAGTGCAACACATACTTTTCCTTTGGTAAAAGCGTTGTGGCCAGCTTTGCAATCTTACTCCCTGGTGGAATAAAATGTTCGGGGCAGAGTGGTAGATCTTTATGGTGCTCGTGGAGCTCTGTCGGATAATCCAAATCAACCTCGAAAATATACCCAATTGGTGAATCATCGCGCAGGGACATCACATCAACAGAGGTGTGTTCCCACCCGAATGATCCATAGGGTAAATTCTCGCTCATAGCTGCACCGTAAAGATTATTTACATCAAAATACATTAAGTAGGATTCCGCTTTACTTGGATTGAAATCAGCACCCATGAATCGATTATTCGCTTTTGCATACCGATTGGAGCACTGTGCTACACCGCCCCTGATACTTTTTTCAATAAACAATATCATTTCAGGGTCATCCAAAAGCTGGAGACTCACTTTTGTATGTTTTAACATCGCATCAAAAGCAAGCCCCGGTGCGGTGTAGTAGTGAAGTGGATCCAAATGGTATGTCTTAAAGCAACTATCTCTAAAATTTTTGAATATATCTGCCAATAAGAGCACATCCGTTTTCAAATATAAATCGGAATACTCCCCCAATGTACGCAAGTTAAATTTATCCCAAACGTTTTTTGCATGTTCATTATCGATATCACTAATACCTGAGTCATTGAGTTTTGAATAAAAATCTCTCTTATTGGGCAGATTTATCCCATCAAGTTTTTCCCATGAATCAATGTATTCATATGGGAAAACACCTTTACGAGTCATCAGCTGAAATTCTTCCAAATTTTCGTAATATTTGCCGGTTATCTTTTTATCTGCATTGTCAATATAAGAAGCTAATTTGTCTAACCCGCTTGCCATAAAGCGAAACGAGTCAATGAACCTCAAGTGCATATCACTGTCACCAACCCTCTTAGTGAATGAAATATACTTCTCCTTATTGATTGGTAACAGTGTAATATCGCCCGGAAAAGTTGTGGCCAGAGATTTAATCAAAAAATGCGAATCATAGCCCGACAAATTATGAAACACTACCGGAATGGTATGCTTCTCGCTAAAATTAAGGTTGCAACGATTGTGGGCAGCTCCGCGATATTTACCAGTGAAATGGCAGTGATCATAGCATTTTTTCTCATCTGCCTCGAATGGTTTCTCACAAATATGGCAATTTTTCGCGCGTACATGTCGATCGCGTTGCATTTGACTTAAATTTTCCATCGGGATTATATTTTTTATGCGTGACTCTACTTTCGCTGATAGTTCGCGGAGCTGCATGTTGAACCATTTGATGCAATCGGGTCCGCGGCGGTCTTTATATTCGGATAATTTGTCATCGTATGCACAATGTACATAAAATGCTACACTGTGTGGGATATGCACTTGGGAATCATTATTCGTCGTCGGTTTCAATATACATTCAAGATCCGCGTACACGACAAACGGCACGGTGCCTTTATTACGAAAATTTGAAAAATCTAAATCTTTATTTTCCGGAAACGACATTCGGACTTTATTCAAATTTATACAATCTAGCCTATGATTTTCATAGGCGCTTTGCATCACAAAGTGGCACAAACATCTATCGCACAACAATTGCTCACCGTTATGATTCGACAGCTGTTTGCTAACCAAACGTGAAAGATTCCTGATCCAAGTAAAGTGGAAATTTGGTTTAAAAACGCTCAAGTCACCATCATGCTCCATATTATTATTATTAGAATTAGCCTCGATAATAAGCAAGTGGATTGTATTATTACCGTTTGAACTTGTCAAATTTTTGCTTAGATATAGCGGAACGATAACACTATTCTCAGACTTTGCATGGTGTGAGAAAGTTTCGGATTCAATACCGTATACATTAATCCTGAGATTGTTTAATTTTTCAAATTTCTCTACACCATGCAAAGTCATGGGAAAACTTATACCTGCGCAATTCAGCTCATCAATATATGGTTTGTAACTAGCCATCCTATCGGCATGGCGTGCAGCGGGGTGTAGAGCTGCCGTCACAGACCATAAAAAGCAACGATCATCGTCGTTCCTCACGTTGACTACCGCTTTCTTCAGCTGGATATCCTTCGGTAGCATAACAAAAGTGGAAAGTCCACCACGAAGAGGCTCGTACCGATTGATGTTGACCACGGCGTTGATTATCTCAATCATGCTCCATCCGGAATCTCGTTGCTCAAAATCTTCCACCTTACTAAGTAAAACACCTGCGATATTGTTCTCGAACCAGCTATTCAGATCCGTTGATGGGAGAATAGGTATATTGCGTGTATTGAAATACTTCATTTCCACACAGACGACATCGTTTTTTGAATTCTCAAACTTGCACGATAATACCACATTTACTTTGATATTCCCCTCGGTGCGTAGTATATTTTTTAAATGTTCATTCACCACAACCCCGACATCAACTAAAAATCCGCCCAAATCTGTATGTTTGAGATTTGTGACGACGCCTGTGCGAATTCGACCACCAAATACACTATTCAAATCACTCCATTGAACACGATCATCGATATTATTATTATTATTATTATTCACAATGATATCACCCGCACCAACAACAACCGCTCGTGTTTGATATTGTTGAAACTTTACACGCCATGATTGTATTTGTGAAATTGCGTTTTGAATTTTCTGCTTTTCACTCACATGTAGGTGGGGCTGTGCTAAAATATTAGTCAGGAATTCAATTTTTTGCTGCCCAATATCGCACCAGTGTGCGACGATGCCATCGGCTGTTTGTTGAGCGGTTCCCGTAGCCAGCAAGTTGTAGGCCCATTCCATGCACTTGAGGAGATTGGTGTATACTTGTGCATCCATGATGACCTCAGAAATATCGTACGTTGTTTGTTTGATCGTTAAGGTTTACTTTTGACGTTAGAACTTATGTGAATGATCACTTCCCTGTTTAGCATCAACCTTATATATACATTCAAATAATGAGGAGAAGGCTAAACCATAGCACAAAGACTCGATGGCACCTCCCACCAGCTCTACTTCAAATTCACACCCTCCAAGTAAAATTTTTGAAACTGGCATACTTCGGTCTAGGTATAATTACCCCACGCTCGTCACCACCGCAAAATCGAAAATTCATGGTTCAATGAAATTGACCAATGTGCTCATGCATACATACAGTCGCCAGCGTAACTACCCCAAGTATTCACTTTAAATGCAACGAAGTGGAAATTTTAAAAACTAGCGACAATACTTCAGACTAAATATAATTATGTGCGTCTGACCGTTCTGAAAACCAAAAATTTCAAAATTTGAAAAAGTTTCGTTGGGTGGCTGGCGGTGGGCGTAATGTGTGCTCATTGATGCCAATCACCCCCAGTCACCCTTGCGCGATATATAAACCCGTCACTAAGCAGGATTATTAACATTCTAAGTCTGAAAAGTGTCCAAATAATTGTACAAGAACGTCAAAGTAATCTGTTTGAAAAAGTAACGATACCGATTTATACAATGCAACATAGTGAGTATAATTTTCAATATATTAATAGACTGCATGGAATAGAATTCATAGACTGATTCTTTATATGTCTTGCAAGTTTTGATTTTCATCATTATCACCATCATATAAGTATATATAGTTTATACTCTAATTTTTTTTTACATATGTTTTCCATTGAAGCTTGGACTGTCACATATCATTGGGTGACTCCTCTTGAATGGGGCACTGATAATAGTTTGGGTGATGAAATTCAACGACATCTGGATCGATGGATTGCCGAAAGAGGCCATGTTGAGGGCGCCATGATAACCATTAATAATGTGGCAACGCAATTGGTGATGAACCATCGACAATATTATTGGTGGTTTGCTCGGCTTGGCGATCGTCATTATAACCACCCGTACAGACTAACTAATTATTTGATGTCGTGGCAATGTGAAGACAACATTGACAAAGCTGATGATCTAGATGATGATGATCATGAGCTGCTTGCAAATATGAGGATACCTTACAGGCCTGATGTGGATTCGGATGAGGAAGAGATGGAAGTGGAAGATGTTGAGGATGTTGAGGTGCAGGATTATGATGATGATGATGATGATGATGATGATGATGAGGGTTTTTCCGTGCAGTGGTATGTAACTTTATTGTGGCGATATATATATATATATATATATATATATATATAGAGAGAGATTTATTGAAGAGGAAAAAAACTAATTATTGTTTCGCATCATTTCCAGATCCTACATACTTACGCAATGGGGAAATTTTGAAAATATAATAGTGATAATAATGATAACAATAATAATAAATGCAAATGTAAATAGTAAATAAACATTGATGTAAATAATAATGATAGAGTAAAATAAATAATGAATAAAAAAAAAAAAAAAAATATATGCGATTGTAAATCAATGAATACATGAGAACATATTTATTCAAATTTGTCTACTTATTGTTATTCATGTTAATTAGTCAAAGCATTCACTTCGAACACGTTGTGACAGGAATTCTTACACTAACGACAATATTTTGACCTGAATATAATTATGTGCATTCACCGTTGCGAAGACAGAAATATTCACAGTTCATTAAGTCTCGCTGAAAATTTTACCGTTCGAAAATTTCACTAACGACGTCGAAGGTCATTAGTGCTAATTAGTTCAAGCATTCACTTTGAACACGTCAAGACAGGAAAGTTTTTCCAGACTGGCGACAATATCATAAGCCAAATATAATTATATGCATTCACCGCTGCAAAGATAGAAAAATTCACAGTTCAATAGGCCTCGTGAAAAATTTACAGTTCAGAAATTTCACTAACGACAGGGAATGGGTACCCGACTGGGTCGGTCACAGCTCAGGCGAATCGGTATACCACTCGACAACCAACGATGATGGTGCACACATCAGGCGCAGCAAGTTAATACCGCGATCACTACCCCCCTCAGGATACGGAATTTGAAAATGAATAATAAATCAATGAATAGATCATCGAAAATCTTATTATTCACCCAACCTTCCCTTTCTCTCTCTCTCTCTCTCTGCAGCATTCATAGAATCGGGCCTGATTCGGTTGAGTTAGGTTGGTGAAAAAAAAAAAAAAAAAAAAAAAAAAAAAAATGTAAGTTTTTGGTCCAGCAGTCTAGAGATGATCTGATCTGCAGATGGTTCGGTTAGGTTAGGTTAGAAAAAAAAAAAAAAAAAAAAAAAATATTAAAATTAAAAAAAAAAAAAAAAAAAAAAAAAAATCCAAGTTTTTGGTCCAGCGGGTCCAGGGATGCTGTGATCTGCAGATGGCCGGGTTAGGATAGGTTAGACCAGGTTAGATTAGGTTAGGTTAGATGAGGTTAGATTAGGTTAGATTAGGTTAGGTTAGGTTAGATGAGGTTAGGTTAGGTTAGGTGGAAAAAAAAAAAAAAAAAAAAAAAAAAAAAATTCTAAGTTTTTGGTCCAGCGGTCCAGTGGTCCAGGGATGCTGTGATCTGCAGATCAGATCTTGGGATGCTGTGGGTCAGAACTCTCTTATCTTATCTTCTTACAGACAGTATTCCAACCGGAATAATTCGACCAAAAACAAAATGCGTTAATTTTGAATGATAATACCAACCACAGTGGAGAAGATGAATCCGACAACGATGGAGGGTCAGATTATCAACCCGAAGCCGACTGTTCCGATGAAGATTCATCAGTGATGTCCGATACTGATGGTGAAAACAGTGAGGCTGGAATCTGTGCTACTGATAGAAGTGGGAGTCGGAACAGAAGTAGAAATAAATCAACAGATACATCGATCAACATATCTTCAACATCAAATGTCCCGGGTACATCTGCTTGCGATGACACCAACATGATTGTTCAACCATCAAGTGGACCCGAAGGAAGTGGAAAGATGTACTTTTGTTTCTACTGTCACAAGAAAACAAGCAAAATCGCACGCCATTTGGAAAGGATTCACAAAGACGAAGAGGAGGTTAAAAAATTTGTTGTTCTGCTTAAGAAAAGTGCTGAGCGCGCTGAACTGATCGAGAACTTGAGAAACAAAGGCAATTTTTTACACAATAAAAACGCAGACTTGAACCATGGAGAACTGATAGTATGTAGAAGACCTCAAAGAAAAATGAACAAAAATGCTCAGGACTTTGTACCATGCTCAAGATGCAAAGGATTTTTTGCGAGAAGTAATATCAGACATCACTTTCGGCAATGTACCGATGGCCGTAATAAGAACATAAGATCTATTCTGATATCGAGTCGTAAAATACTTGGTCGGGTTAATCCAGACGCATGTGCTAAATTAAGAAAACGTATCATTCCTGTTATGAGGAAGGATAACATTGTACGCCTCATACGGTACGATCGTCTCATTACATTATATGGGAATAAAATGTGTAGAAAATATAGACTCCAGCATCAGGACGATATGATAAGGGCTCATCTAAGATTGCTAGGCCGGTTCTTGACTGAAATGAAAAAACAGAAGCCCGAAATCACAGACTTTGCGTCCATTTACGATCTAAAATTCTACGATGCGACTATTTTGTCAGTTAATAACCTCGCAGGTTTAAATGGAGAGACAGAAACTTACCGGTACCCATCTGTAGCCTCAAGTATCGGTACATGTGTAAAAAAAATAGGAGCTATTCTCGAAACCGAATACATTAAGCAGCATGAAAACGAAAAAAAGAATAATGCTGCAGATTTTCTCAAACTCCTTAATGAGGACTTTGGTTGCAGTGTTGGAAAGGCAGTCATGGAATCTCAAGTGATGCACAGACGTCAGAAAAAGACAGAACTTCCAGTAACTGAAGATATCGCTAAACTGAATATATATTTGAAGGGAAAACGAGAGTCTGCTTACAAAAGTTTGACAAAGAAATATACATTTGAGGCATGGTTATCTTTAGCGCAGGCAACGCTGATCTGGGTACAGTTTTTAATCGTCGTCGAGCAGGTATAATCGAAAGAATCACTATCGATGATTTCAATAGTCACGAAGGAGCTGATCAAATGGATGAAGAACTTTTCGCATCATTGTCTAGCGAAAAAAAAGAAGCTGCAAAAAAATATGTGCGATTCACCATCCGTGGAAAGTTGAATGGAACGGTGCCTGTACTTTTGAGTACAGAATTGCTTGAAAGCATGAAGGCTGTTATTGAATTTCGGAGTGCTGCCAAAGTACCGAAAAAAAATCCATATGTATTTGGTCTTTCTAACGTCGACGGTGATACAAGATTCTCACATCTTAAAGCCTGTGACCTGATGCGTAAGTTTGCAGGAGAATGTTCAGCAGAAAATGCAAAAACATTGCGTGGAACGAATCTTCGAAAACATGTAGCAACTAAATGCGCTTCTATGGATTTACCGGAAAATGAAATATCTGATGTCGCGAATTTCATGGGGCATCATGATGTAGTGAACTTTTTATTTAAAACTACGTTGTATTTTATAATATGGATATAGAGATATAAAAATATAAACTGGATGAATGTGATGAATGTATATAATGTTAAAATGCAATGGTAAGATTATTCTTTTCTCGACGAAGGTCCAGCGGGAACTGATGCATTTCCCTCTCGATATCCTCAGACTCCTCTCCTGTTTAG
The DNA here is from genome assembly GCA_949628255.1 of Macrophya alboannulata. Taxonomy (NCBI): domain Eukaryota; kingdom Metazoa; phylum Arthropoda; class Insecta; order Hymenoptera; family Tenthredinidae; genus Macrophya; species Macrophya alboannulata. The sequence continues at coordinate 29,631,834 of OX451206.1, read as the reverse complement.
TCTAGTTCTCAAGTGTCCAGCATTTCTGGGACCCAGGCATAAACAGCCTTAGTCTGGGAGTCTGTTTATCGTTGGTACCCAGGCTCAGTTGGAAATGTTGCCTTCAATGAAAATATTCATAAAAGTATTTACAGACAACCAGGAGCAAGTCGTGATATTATCAGAATGTCACAGGTCTTGGAGTATGCAGAAGGAAAAAGCAACGTCAAGGAAAATTTTACAAACTACGACGAAGACAATTTTGTGGAAAATGACAACTCCGATATGATTCCAACGTACGCATCAGATAGCAGCAATGACGATATTAATGGGAGTATTAGAACGCAGAACCGGTTACCGACAAGAACAAATACCAAAAGTCAGGAACATATCCAGAAAACGGGTAAAACTTGCAGTACGTACTTGATAATTTGACAGTTGTAATATCGGTTTACATGGCTTCGCTTGCAGCGATTCCAATAATGAACTTTAATTTTAATTTAATTCTGAACCGACAAATGTGTTATCATTATGATTGGATACACATTGTACAGTATATATGCCCAGAATTTTGAGGCTCATTTAATATCTTCTACCAATAACAAACAGTATTAATCTCCGATTTAGGCTGATATTCATAGTTAGGTCTTATTTTCAAAATTGTTTTGAATCAGCCTTAGACTCCACTTGATTGGTCAAGAGCTGTTCTCAAGACGATCTTGAAAATAAGACGTGACTGTGGATACCGGCCTTAGTCACTTCAATCTACTAATATCGAAAATATTATATCTGCGGCTTGAAAGATCACAAGTGTTTAATTATTCCTGTATTTCAGAACACAATACCAATGCCAAAAACAACAATAACGAATCATCTGATGATGCGTGTGGCTCTGACTCTGGATGTAGCGACATGGAAACTGATGTGCAATTTCGAGGTAGAGGCAAACGAAAGAAGAAGAAAATTTTGAATAAAAACCAAATAAAACGACGTTCTAGTGAGAATACAGTAAAATATTTCTCTCAATAAAAGTCCCAATTCATTTGTTATTGCACGCTTTGTTTGGAATCCAGGGTTCAATAAGATTTTTCTGTAAAAATTTTGAATTGTGTAGATCAATTAAATCGGCTGCGACGAGTGTTCTAGCATCAAGAACTTTGTTCAAATTCGGCTTAAAATAATATTCATTTACTCGTCCAAAATTTAAACGGCCAATATTTGTGTTATATCGATGTATGAACTCCTATATTGCAATATATGAGTTTTCGATTGGTAAATTATATTTTTCAAATTATTTCAGCTTCTCCGTTCGGCAAAACAAAAAGACGACGATGGAGTAATGATGAAATAGAAGCAGTTCTAGATATGTTCGGAGGCGACATAAATCAATCAATAGTTCCTTCCCATACAGCACATCATGATGCGACAATGTTGTTGAAACATTGCTAACTCTCGTTGACATTACATAACAATCGCAATATTTCTGCAACCTTTCCATAATATTTCAGGATAACATTGCAAATAAAATGAAAGCTCGACATAGCAACAATATTGCAATGTAATTATAGATATTCAAATGAATGATGATATATGATGATATACATAAACTGTTTATCAATTCAATATTACAGCTAATTTGTTTCAATCAATAAGTTCCAGACTTTCCCAATGATATATTTGGAAAAGCTGTCGTGAAAAAAATATCCTGGCTGAATATACAATAATACTTCATTGTACACTTGGCGAGGTTGATTCTGGGACGGAAGTGCAAAATCAGAAACGTTACCAGGCTGCTAGTTACTAGGCAAGTAGTGAGACAGCACGAGCCGTCTGCTAAGTTTCAAAAAGAGTGACAGATAACCTAAACTCGAAACGTTACCAAGTGACTCGGTGTTTGTGATTGCCCCAGAAATTATGTAATCATCGAAGTTGATACCACCTCGTGCTGGTTTCGCGGCCGTCTTTAGGGTAGCGCGGCGACTGTCTCACTACTTGCCAAGTAACTACCAGCCTGGTAACTTTTCTGATTTTGCACTTCCATCCCAGAATCAACCTTGCCAAGTGTACAGTAATGTTCAATGATGGGGTCCTAGTGGCTCACTATTTTTTCTGGACGGAAACTAAAACGAGTTTTCATTCTCGCGAATTTCATGTGCCAACGCTCAAAGAAACGATAGTCAACAAACAATAGGGGTCAATTGTTTGTCGTATAGTCTCCATGGTTTGTCGGCTGCTGTTTCGTTGGGCATAGGCACACGAAATTCGCGAAGATAGAAACTCGTTTTAGTTTAGGTCCAGAAAAAATAGTGAGCCATTGGGACCCCATCATTGAACATTACTGTACATATTATAGCGTCTATCAAACTTTCGTGAACGTTCGGATGAAAAATTATAATATCTCATACATCAATATCCGAGGATGTTCTAAAATTAAGCGCTGAATTATGTTCGTACATTTAATTTATTACGAGCATATGTCATACGTGATTTTCATTCAAATATGAGCGCGCCTACTACGCCATCAGATACAGTCATACCGTACATTTACACGCATGCGCCGCCCGAGGTGAGTTCGGCCATATTAACTTACCCGCGCTTGCCTGTGCGTTCCTGTGCATTCCGTGATAGCATAACTGAGGCAGTTAAACCACGTGAAGTTTTGGGATACCGGTGAATCGTTGACCGAAGACGGGTGAAACGTGCGAAAATAAATCAGATAAGTAAATAAAATTATTTATTTATCGTTGTCATTAGACACAATTCAGCCTTATCTTATTCATTATTGTGATTTTCCCATAACGCTTGGGGCTTACAGACAAAGACAAAAACTACAGATTCTAACCTCGCAATTAATCCGTCGGAAAGTGAGCTAATTTTTCCCATATGACATTGTAATGGGCGGTATACTCGTTTCTTTGGCAATACTTTTACGATTTCGAATTACTAGTGCTTAATCATAATCTCAAGACTAAGCAGGTAGATATAAATATAACTATGTATACGTACGCGTATATTATCGTGGTCCTCATTTTCGGTGTCGAAATCGATTTGGCGAGCGAATGCATCCGAATTTTTCAACACACAAAATAAGAAGCTATATAATGTACGTGAAAAGTACATAGGCACAAAAAAATATATGGGGTAGTCCATGCCGCTTCGACCAACCCATGACCCCGACCCCCTCGGATTTTGAAATGAATTTTTTATATGATTTGCCGGTCTTCAAAATGCAACGTCAATTTTTTTCAGATTTTTATTATTTTTGGTTATTTTTTAAAAAATTTCCAAAGTCAACAAAAAAACGCCATGTTTCAAAAATCTGAAAAAATTCAATAAAATTCTACCAAATAAGATAATTTTTTCCATATTAATTTTATAGTGGTGTTCTCGAAGGGACACCCGGGCAGGACTAAGCCAAGGAAAAAAGTCCAAGTCGGACCGTCTTATTTTTTCCAGACGTCAATTTTTGTGCCCAAAATAGTACCGCATAGTTGAAAATAAATTCCTTTTTTTTTACGTTCATTCGAAAAAAATTTTTTTTTAAAAGTGAAAAAAAAATAGAAAAATAAAAAAAAAAAAAAAAATTATTTTCATTTTCAACTATGCGGTATTATTTTAGGCACAAAAATTGACGTCTGAAAAAAAAAGACAGCATCCAACTTGGACTTTTTCCCTTGGCTTAGTCCCGTCCCGGGTGTCCCCTCGAGAACACCACTATAAAATTGGTATGGAAATAATTATCTTATTTCGTAGAATTTTATTGAATTTTTTCAGATTTTTAAAACATGGCGTTTTTTTGTTGACTTTGGAAATTTAAAAAAAAATAACCAAAAATAATAAAAATCTGAAAAAAATTGACGTTGCATTTTGAAGACCGGCAAATCGTATAAAAAATTTATTCCAAAATCGGAGGGGGTCGGGGTCATGGGTTGGTCGAAACGGCATGGACTACCCCATATACATACAGATGAGTATTGAGTAACACAGCGCAAAAAATATGAGATAGTCCATGTCACTTCGACCAACGTTTGATCCTCACATTTTTGTTTTATAATTTGAGAGAAAACAAAAAATGTGAGGGTCAAACGTTGGTCGAGGTGATATGGAATACCCCATATGTTTGTGAACGCCTAACTGTGTTGGCGCATATTTCAGATGAGTTTGAATTGCGAGGTTATTACGAGTATATTACAAATTCCGTGACATTAAGAGAGTGCATTGTTAGTAGTACGCCGACGCATTGTGCCGATTTGCAGCTATCAAGTGTGTGTCGCTCTTGATCTAAACATAATGTGAATATATAATTTTTCAAATATACATCGTTTTGCAATTTTATAGTGCAAAATATGTATTCGTATAATAAACGGAGTAGAAAAAATATTGTGGAATATTCACAGAGACATGTTAGACGTCTAATAGCTGATGAGACTAGACTAAATCTTGCATATGTCATTTCTACTGAATCAGAATCGGTATCCTCAGATTTGTCCAATAACGAACTATGTTTAGACCGACACAGTGTCAACATTTCTAGGGCTACTAATATTTTTCGAGATACTGCTTCTTCCGTTAGTCCTACAGCAGATAAACTAAACAGCAGCCCTGAACAAAGCAATAATGATTATGTTCCTTTGGATGTATCCACTAGTAGCTCTGAAAGTTATCAGCAGTCAGGTTATAGTTTACAAAGTGATGATGTGAATTCGGGTAACACTTCAGACGCTGAAGAAGCTGTGCCTAATAATGAAAAATTTAAAAACGATTTATTGTCATGGGCTCGTAAATACAACATTCAACACAATGCTCTTCATAGTATTTTATCAATATTACGAGAACACACTGATTGTCCTTTACCGAAAGACCCAAGAACATTGCTTGGCACTCCAAGGCAAATTAACGTAGTGAATGTCAGCGGCGGTCAGTACTGTCATTTTGGATTAGAAAATATACTCATAGATATTGCCAAACAATATGAAAACTTGAAGCATGCAGCAGAGACTATAAGTTTATTCATCAACATTGACGGTGCTCCGTTGGCAAAGTCATCTAAATCTTCATCATGGCCCATTCTGTGCTCAGATCTCAAAGATGCTAACGAGTATTTGCAACCTTTTGTCAGGGAAACCATTGATTTAATAAGCAAGAGAATAACATATAAACAAAAAACCTTGCAATTGAAAATAGATGCGATAATTTGTGATGCTCCTGCCAAAGCCTTCGTACTAGGAATTAAATATCATACAGGGTATAACAGTTGTACCAAATGTACAACGGAAGGAAAATATCTGTCAGGTAAAATTTGTTTTTCCATAAAAAACACAACGGGTTTATCGCGAACTGATGAAAAATTCATGAATGATAATTATGAAGGCTATCAGGTTAGAGAAACTATTTTGAAAACTATTTCCGTATTAAGTTAGTGACAGGTGTACCACTTGATTACATGCACTTATGCCCGGTTGCATAAACGTGGGGTGCCCCTCGATCACGGGGCAAATTCTGCCCCGAGAGTTATCTGTCAAATGTTTCATAGCAATTGTGTCCACTCTATGGCAGTAGAACTACGCCTATGATCAATTATTCACTGACAATAAACGCGCGAATTTTGTAGAAACAACGCTGAATTAACATATGAGGCTTTCCATCCATTCTCGCTCACATACGACCTCGACATTTTTTTTTCGCTTAATTTCTTAATATGTTGTAGTATGAAAGATCGTCTGTGCTTTTTTTTTTATTTTTCAGCGAACGATTTTTTTTTTTAATAAATAATAACACCTACGAATAAAATATATCCTTCGAAAATTTTGAAAAAATTCACCTATATTCTACGTCCAAAGCTTGAATTTTTATGACCCATCTGATCGTGAACGGTGGAGATTTTCTATTTTTGTGTTCCCAGTAAAATGTGTTAATTCAGCGTTGTTTTCACAAAATCCGCGCGGTGATTGTCAGACGTGTGGACAATTGAACATAGGCGCAGTTCTGCTGCCATAGAGCGGACACAATTACTATGAAACATTTGACAGATAACTCTCGGGGCAGAATTTGCCCCGTGATCGAGGGGCACCCCACGTTTATGCAACCGGGCATTAGTGTGTTTAGGCGTTATGAAAAAACTGATTTCACTATGGCACACGGGTCCCCTCCGGACTAGGTTATCGGCTCGTGAAATTGAGATTGTGTCAAATCATCTTCTCTCTATACGACCTTATGTACCTAATGATTTTGTAAGACGACCTAGATCACTTGAAGACTGGAGACATTGGAAAGGAACTGAGTTTCGGCAATTTTTGCTGTATACTGGACCAGTTGTTCTAAAACATATTCTAAACCCTGAAATGTATTTGAATTTTCTGACGTTACATGTATCGATAATTATACTGGTTAGTCCAACTCTTGCTAAAAACACTGACTGTGTGACATTTGCTGATAAGTTGCTCTAAAACTTTGTGATATCTTTCGGTCTAATTTACGGAGAAGAGTTTATGTCACATAATATTCATAATCTCTTTCATCTATCCACTGATGTAATAAAATATGGACCTCTCGATAGCTTTAGTGCGTTCCGATTCGAAAATTTCATAGGCTCCATAAAAAAACATATTCGAAACCGTGAAAAACCGCTGCAGCAATTAGCGCTAAGGTATGCTGAATCAGGATCACAAAAATCGAAGACTTTAAAATCTATCTATAAAAAGAAAATTTATTACAAGCAACCGCACACGGATGGGCCTACTACTATTGAACATAATGTACAAACTCAATACAAAAAAATGCAATTTGAGTCGTATTTTATATATTGCGATGATTCTAGAAATGATTCTTGTCTATTGCACACAGGCGAAGTAATATCTGTTTTAAATATAATTGAAGACGCAAATCATTGTATGCATATCGTAGGCAGGAAGCTGGTATCGGTTGCAAATTTATACATGTCTCCATGTCAGTCCAAAGAATTGGACATTAATGTGGTTGAATATGATCCTCATTTGTATTCGTGGCCAATTACAGCTATCCGTTGTAAGATGTTCAAATTTCCTTATCGCAATAATTACGTTGTCTTCCCAATAATTCATACATAAAGAGGTTGTATTTTTTCGAATCTTTCTGCAACGCAATCAGAAATGCTACATGATCACTAAATGGGTGGTTTTTCAACTCCTACATTCTAGTTAGCTTTACTGCATCTTACAAATTGTCTTGCGGCATTTTTATGTGTTTTTGATATATTCTTATAGTAATCAAATCTTATATAATTTAATGATGATTTAATTCAATATAATTGAATTTGAATTGAATAGAATTTAATTCAAACATCCTTAGATGATGTGTAACTGACAAAAATAGTCTCAATATTGCCGCAATATATATTGAAAATATTGCTGACACACACTCACTCTTTCAGAATCACTATGTCTGCAGTATATTCAATAATAGAGTTCGAAGATGGGTTGCAAATTGTGCCTACCGTCTGGCTACGACATGATGGCACGAAATGTTTGTGGCCTAAAACGATGAATCCTTTGCGTATCAAGAAAGCAATATGTAATTTAGAGGTACTCGATGAAAAGTCCTGTGAAACTCTGGCAGTGCTGCGTATTTTTGGAAAGTCTGGTATGGAAATATTACCATTACAATACCAATTTTTACCATGCAAACTCTGTTCTATAATCAACAATTAACTATCAAAGTTACAAAATGGTACTATGTTTATTTTTAATAACGCAGCGCAGAAGACTCGATCAAATAAACCAATGATTAATTATCATCTTGGCTTCATAGGTACTTATGAAAATGGTATGGACAAACTGAAATTGGCAGAAAAATTATCTGAAGTTGACACAGAATCTGATAAGAACAATAATAGTAAGCAAAGTAGGCATGCAAGAGCAAAACGTTTCATATCCAGTTCTGACGAAGGGGAGCCTGAAGCTCACGATACAATACAGAAAAATCTGCCTCCCTTGCTTCCAGTACCAAACAAATTGAAACGTTCGATCACGGGACTAACCTGCTTTCTTAATCCAGGTGCAAACTTAAAGAAAACCTAATAGAATTCTATCTATCACATCTACTGATACTTTCGAATTAGTTAGACTCCATTTACAAATGGTATGATATTACATGCTATTTATTTCGCTTATACATGCAACTGCATTCTTCTAGAACGTGAGACATATGGAGCCCCTACATTGCAATGCAATCCTAAGTATCGTTCTAAAAAATCTGTGCAGCAGCATTCAAGTGCAGGTACATTAGCCAATTTGTATTTATGACTATTTGAGAAATTGACTATCATATCATGTGTACTGATTCTAAAAGATAAGGCGAAAAAGTTTTTCAAACTAATTTGCTCAGACTATGAGTAGATGGATTCTATGAGAGGACCTATTGAAAAATCGATTATTTTGAATGTATAGCAGCCAAGGATTTCACCATCCAGGCCCAGTCTAATGAATCATCTACATCACAATGCAGTCTTGATTATGAATCTGAAAAATCCAATCAGAAGTACTCTGAGACAGGTATATTGACACACGTGTATATTTGTATACGCATAACTACGCATAGGCATTAAGTTATTATTATATTATTATAAGTACTCTGAGACAGGTATATTGACACACGTGTATATTTGTATACGCATAACTACGCATAGGCATTAAGTCTCGCGCAATTCATGCTTATTTTTAAATATAATTTGCAATCCATTTTAATTAGGTCATTTGGTATGGACAAATATACGTATGCTGTAATACTGCTGAGAACTATGTCAATCATTTTTCATTTATTGTGCTCGTAATGATTTTCTTATAGATTCTGAATTCAATGTACCATCTATATCCAAAAAATATCGCTACGATCATGAGCCGGCCAAGAAGGCTGTCCAGATGCATGCCTGACACAGGTGCAATCATAAACATATCACCAATTCAGATTCTAGACATATTGATTATCAATCAGCTCATGCTCATTTCACTCATAGGTTTCAAGGCAGAGGTTTTAGGAAAACTTAATCGCATGTCGCATCAGCTCAACATTCTGAATGAAAAACTTGATATGCAGCGACTTGAGAACAACAGTGATGTTGAGGATGAAGAAACAGTGAACAAAGTCATTGCCTCGTGCCCGATTCAATCTGCAGAAGCACTGAGCAGTTTCGAACGTAATCTTGAAGACGCTTCCTACTTAACAAAAATTGTAATTACTCATGATTACACCTACTCGATTATTAGAACATAATTTTCAACGAAAGAGTAAGAACGTAATTCAAACAATCCAATTCAAAGGTTGACGGCTTGAAGAAAATAGGGGGTTCTGATTTGAATGCAGTCATATTGAATGTATTGCGGAGACTATTAAGTGACTCAATAGCTGAGAACTACAGTTGGGCTGGCATGAGGACGAAAAAAGTGTTCAAAGATTTAAATATCTGCAGAGTACTAATAAGTAAGTATAAACGTAGTTATACCTTAAAGATTTTTTTTTTTTTTTCCTCTTCTGGTTATCTCCTCTTTCAACAGAGGAATGTACCAACGTACTCTTTTTAAACTATATGTCTGCTGGCAGTTAGATATAGAAACACTCGCATTCGCACGAGGGACAAGGGAAAACTGCCGAAAAACCTTGTCCAAGTGTAGCCGGACCAAGTGCTCCAATCCTCAGCCTGCCAATTCAGCGCCTGAACGGCGTGACCCGTCTTACAAATTCTGCAGGTTGACGCTCAGGCCTTCCTCGACAAGCCGGGGATTTGAACCCACGTCCTCCCGCTCCGCAGTCTCGAGTGCTAGCACTACGCTACTACGGTCGGTATACCTTGAAGATGTACTCATAATGTATAACAACCTTTGTATTGTATATATGTATATGTTCATCGATATGATAATTTTCCACAGATACTGTACGTAAATCTCATTCTAATGCTACTGAAAAATCATTCGAAGAAGTAACGGCTTATTGGCTGGCACAGGCAAAAGTGAGGGGCGCAAGGGCAAAGTAAGGATTTCGTGTTTCCTATGACTGACAACGAGAATACGACTACATTTTGTAAGCCGTATATTTTTGTTTTCAGGGCAAAGCAAGATCGACGCCCAAGACCAGAATCTATGAATTACCACAACAAAGAAAATTCAGACTGCTCCAACGATCATACAAATGCCATGTAAATTCTAACAGTCAAAGGGATTCAGTGCAAGTGTAGCTTATATTTTCTTAATTAAATTAGTTTACGTTTGTTTAACGTGCAAAGTTTTATAGAGGGTGTATTTTGTCGGCATAAACATCAGAGCATGATTATAATACTGAACTGATTTTGGCAGGCATATAATCAGTTCCGTTTTTCTAATTTTACGTAATGAAAACTTTATGGGATTATTATTTTTTCTTTATTCTTTTATTTCGAGTACGAAATTTTATACGCGTCTCAGTTTCGTACTAATTAAAAATATAATGTAGGTATTGTAACGTATCAAGCCTGCTCCGAAGCCGCAGCGCGCGCACCCGAGAGGAGTAGGGATAGGAGTAGGGGAACAGGTATAAAAATGGCGTCAACGCGCTGCTCAGCAGCATTTTCTACCTGTCGGAGAAATGACTCACTGAAAACTCTTAAATCCACTCGCTATTCCGCCTGTCGGGGAATAAGCACTTTGCTTCATAACTCAGAACAATTGCTGATAGTAAAATAGAATTGTTTCGAATCTTAAAATTCATAAGATAAATTTAAATGATGAAAAACAAGATATTCTGTCGATTTCTTGAAATAAATTCATAGCTTGCCAAACGCGGTACAATAAAAACACAACACGGTAGAATCACCTGTCGGGACTCTAGCCACAACACAAACACGTTAAATCGTTAGAAACACGAAAACAAAGAACAACCAAACACGTAGAATTAAGTTTAATTTTTGTATTTGATTTTTGTATTTTTATTTTGTAAAATTCAATTTTTCTTGAAAACTCATTAAATTTTATGTTACATAAAATTCGTCTAGTTTCTGGATTTTTGTCTAACGACTAAAATTTAACCTTTAACTTCACATCCTTTTAAATCAGGGAAATTGCCAGCCTTAAAGAATTACGATTTAGCACTGGTAAATTATTATCCGTGTCTGAATTCGTAAGCGTTTCAGGTCTGGAGAACAGGTTCGACTTTTGGAGTCCAAATCTGTCTAATAAGATTTAAATCAGGGCGATAGGCTTGATATTGTATCCAGCTCTATCAAATTAGGGTGCAAGCTTGATTATTTATTAATCCAGCTCTGCGATTGCAGCTCTAGTCGGCAACGATTCGAGTCTGTCGGTTAGTAACTCGGTCAGGTCTTGTAAGCATTGTGCGAGGCTCAGAAAAAATTAAATTTTTAATGCAACAACTACGGCCTCTGTCTTTTATTAAATTAATTAATTAATCAATTAATCCCAAACGTTGCAGTATATGGTTGATGAATACTTTTGTTGTCTATTTCGATTTGCAGACTTGATTATGATTTTTTTATTTGTTAGAAACACTATTTACATATCGTAACGATATATCTGTACTAATTACTGTAGTAGGCAAATTAGTTTTATAAGGTTTGTGATATTTTGCAAGCATTATACATACTTATACAGTTCCTATTATTTGAGTCCATTAATATTTACGTACTATATATCTATCTATGCTATGGTCAGAGACTTCATTCCTATTGTTGGTTGTGCCTATAATGTTCCTATTATTTTAGTCTACTAATAATTACGTACATACATATATTGATCTATGCTATATGGTCAGAGAATTCAGTCTCTACACAAGAGGTACGTGCGGAGCGAATTTGACAAAATCCATGATTGAAATAAGTTATAATTAAACATCGAAAGTTGATTTTATCTAGTGGAATATTGCCGAAATGTGTTACATAATTATAGTATGTAGAAAAAACCCTCCGGTAGGGTATTATATGGCGATCTATGAGTACTATAACTATCATTGAAATCGTCATAGGATAAACGAATATAAGTACTATAATGAAATATATGACGTATGATGAATATTGTCGTTCTTGTTAGAAGCTGGAATTCGACATTGCTCAATATAGCGAAATAAACTATCTAGGGCATATTAGGCAAGCAGTACGGATTGCGCTGACGCGCAAAGTAAGCATATTGCAGCAATAGTCGAATCAGCGATTAAGAATTAATAAATTAGGGCGAAGACTGCTCGTCTGCAGTCTTGAGCAGATTCTATTTGGTATAACACACGGATCTAATCCGTAATACTCAAGTACTGAACGTGAGCAAGTGCTCAAAGGAACTTTGTACTTCATCTCGATATTAAATAAATTCTACACTTTATTATCGCTATTCTTGCAACTTAGTGTGATTCTCTATCACCTCTGGTATGGACCTTATCCCTATCCCTTTTAACAAAAGAGGATACAACATTGGTGGCAGCGGTACAGCGGATAAACCAGAGCTTGCAAGATAGTGTAGTTGAAACGAGTTGCTCAGCAACAAGAAGCAGAAAAGTGAAAAAAGAAATAAAACACAAGTAAATAAATCGAAAAGGTGCAACACGCAGTCGTTGCAACCTAGTGAGAAATACGACGGAAAGAACGAGCTACAGCACGGGGTATCCAGAACCAAGACAGGAGAGCCAGCACAGTGTCCAACAACAGCAACAGCAGCAGCAACAACAGCAAGGACAGCGGCAGCGACAGCAGCAACAACAGCAAGGACAGCAGCAGCGACAGCAGCAATAATAGCAGAAGCGAGAAAGAGCGATGAAGACACTCATTTTTATGTAAGTCAATTTGAAATCTTCGCAGTTTTAGTATTTAAGCCGCAAATATTGTTATTGAGAGTTATCTGCCAGATAGTAGCGTGCGAGTATTAGAATTCAATCATTACCGTGTGTAGAAATACAGGGGTTACGGGGAATTTTAGTAACTTTCCGCCAAAAATAGCGGATCAATCCAAGCTCATCAAGCTTGGGTGGAGAATTTTTGATAGGGTAAATGTCTGCCACTTGGAATAAGATAGAAGAACTTGTCACGCAAGGTCAAACCGGGTGGATACAGGACCTTCGGAAAGACGTTCTCCTACAGGTGTGCGAAAAATACGGTTTAGCAGTTGGGGATACAAATACTGTAGATGAAATTAGGGCAGTATTAAGGGCATTCATTAAAAAGAATAGTAAACCAAACCCAACTCCTTCTCCAAAGCCTAAAGCGGGCACTGCCTTTTTCCCTAACCAACCCCCAGCAGTACCCCAAGGCACGTCAACACCGAATTCAGCGGTATCTTTTGAAAATAGAGAGTTAAGGCAACAGCCAGCATCCGAGATGGTGGACTACTTATCACTGAAAGAAGTACGACAGATGGTCAACGTCTTCGACGGAAGCGAACCGCGTAAAGTAGATGATTTATTGCAAACAATCGAGTATGCACACGATAAAGTAAATCCGAATCAGAGACCAGACGTGTTAGAACTGGTCCTGAAGACAAAAATACAGGGCGAAGCAGCCATGGAACTCAGATACAAGGATATAGATTCTTTCGAAAAACTAAAAAATGAGCTTTTAGCATTGTACGGAGTCAAAAGCTCCACGCCAGCACTGCTGGTAGAACTATTTTCTAGTAGACAAAAGGCAGGCGAAAACGCGCTTGACTACGGTAAACGGGTTACACGTCTTATGATGGATCTAATTAGGGCATGCGGAGCTAGAACGAATATAGCAGCAGAAAGAAAGGGAGTAGAAGACTTACTCAGATATCAAACACTTGCCATCTTTGAAAACGGGCTGAATTATAATTTGAGAACGATCGTAAAATCGTACCATTTCGCGGAACTTTCGGCTTCAATAAAGGGCGCGGAAGAGGAAGAGAAATCGCAGAACGGCGTAAACTCGATAAACCGACGAACGAATCAGGCCGGTGGCAGGAATACGTCAGCAGTAAAGTGTTTGAAGTGTAATCAGACGGGCCATTTTGCAGGAGATTGTACCCAGACTAGGCACAGACAGTCTTTACCTACAGCAGGTGCGAGTAAATCGGTGAATCGGGTAGAGCTCGTGTGCAATTTTTGTAAACGCAGAGGGCATTTATACAAAGATTGTAGGGATAGAATGCGTCGCGATGAACGACGTTCAGGGAACAATAATAACGGGTCAAGCGAAAATCATAAAACCGGCGCGGGAAATCAAAATACAAATAACAAGAATGCAGGGCAAGAAGGATCACAGCAATCTACGAGGAATGCGGGGTCGTACAAATCCGTGAATATCGCTAGCGCGAATAGAGCAAGCAAAAACAGGATAGAATTAGTGGCGGACGGAACCACTAAGAAGAAAATGACTCTCCTAGTAGACTCAGGCGCCGACGCCAGCATCATCAAAATAGGCATGCTGAAAGATGATTTGCCAGTCTTAGAAGAGACTATGAGTTTAGCTGGGATAGGACAAGGCGTTGTTGAGACACTCTGTAAGGTCATTCTGACAATTCCCCTAGAAAATAGGAGTATTAAGCACCCCTTCTACGTGGTAAGCGACGATTTCAGTTTGGACGCTGATGGTATCATCGGAATAGATTTCATAGAGGAGCAGGAAGGCGCGATAGGCAGAGGTGCGCATGCATTTTTCATACACGGGCAACGTTTCAATCTCCTACGACCGTCAAGGACGGAAAGAATCAGGTTAGCACCGCGAACAATAAGGAAGGTCAGTGCGAAGACAAACAGTAAGTTCATCGGCATTGTAGAGAAAAAAGAACTTGCTGACGGAGTATATTTAGGAAATTGCTTAACTAAACCGGCGAATCAGGAATGCATAGTAGACATTTTAAACCTGAACGACCACGAGGTGTTATTGGAGACACCAACTGTGGAATTGGAGGAGTTAAGCGACGAGGATAGCGTAACGGAGGAAAGCGAGACAGCCTACATAGGACTATTAACGGGAGAAACAGGTAGACAACGAATCAAACTAATTCATGATACCATTCACACAGACCACCTCAATGAAGAGGAAAGAACTACCCTACTAGAAATATGCGAAGAGTATAGCGAAATTTTCCATCTGCCGGGAGATAAGCTAGGCGTTACGAACGCAACAAGTCACACGATAACGTTGACGGAGGGGGGCAAGCCGATTAATGTTCGCCCGTATCGGTTGCCTGAAACACAGAAGCAAGAAATAAATAAACAAATAGACACTATGTTAGAGAATAACATAATACGCCCGAGTCGTAGTCAATGGAATGCACCGCTCCTAGTAGTACCGAAAAAACCTGACGCATCAGGGAATCAGAAATTTAGAGTAGTCGTAGATTACCGGAAATTGAATGAGATTACGGTGGGGGATTCGTACCCCTTGCCGAACATCACAGATATACTGGATCAGTTAGGAAAGGCGAAATACTTCACTACACTAGATCTCGCCTCGGGATTCCATCAAATTCCGATGGCTGAGGAAGACAAAGAAAAAACCGCTTTCTCGACAGCACATGGACACTATGAGTATAATTCAATGCCATTTGGATTGAAGAACGCCCCAGCGACGTTTCAACGGTTGATGAATACCGTGTTGGCAGGGCTACAGGCATCGAAATGCTATGTTTATCTAGACGACATCGTAATCCATGGAGCAACACTCAGGGAACACAATGATAGGCTCATAGAAGTCTGAAACGACTGCAGGAAAGTAATCTCATCCTTCAGCCGGAAAAATGCCGATTTCTCCGGAAAGAGACTAGCTATTTAGGGCACGTGATCACATCAGAGGGAATCCTCCCGGACCCCTCGAAAATCGCGGACGTGAAAAATTTCAAAAGCCCGACAAACATTAAGCAGGTGCAGTCATTCCTGGGTCTTGCAGGTTATTATAGGAGATTCATAGAAGGGTTTTCGAGCATAGCGCGACCGTTAACGCAACTAACGCAGAAAGGACGAAAGTTCCTATGGACTACGGTAGAAGAAAACGCGTTTGAAACACTAAAATCGAAGCTAATCACCGCACCCGTCCTGAGGTACCCGGATTTTACCGAACCTTTTCTAATAACCACGGATGCGTCCGATAAGGCGATCGGAGCAATCCTTTCTCAGGGACGAATAGGGAAAGATTTACCCGTAGCATACGCGAGCCGAACACTTAACAAAGCCGAGCGAAACTACTCCACAACAGAGAGGGAAATGCTAGCGATCGTTTTCGGGACTAAACAGTTCAGACCTTACGTATACGGGACACATTTTACGGTGATCACTGATCACCTCCCTCTCAAATGGATCTTCAAAGTGGAGGATCCTGGATCAAGGTTACTGAGAATGAGGTTAAAACTCGCCGAATATGAGTATGACGTGGTCTATAAACCAGGAAAGCTAAATACAAATGCAGACGCGCTTAGCAGAATATACAAAATTTACAACCATAGTCAGGAGCTCGAGGAAGAAAAACTTTTAGACGAATGCATAGAACTCCCGGAGGGTGTAAAGATTCTCAAAATAGAAAAAGAAGAAGAAGAAGAGGAAAAAGAAGATGAAGATGAAGATGAAGAAGAAGAAGAAGAAGAAGAAGAAGAAGAAGAGGAGGAAAAGGAAGGAGAAGAACTGAAATACACGGAAGACAGGAAAAAGAAAATCCTGTACGAATACCACGACGCACCTATGGGGGGGCATCAAGGCGTAACGCGTACGCTAGAGCGTATAAAAAGGGAACATAAGTGGCCGAATATGCGAAAAGACATAGAGGAACACATAAGTAAGTGCGAGAGATGTCAAAAGAATAAAACGCGGAGAAAGCAAAAGGCACCGATGGTAGTCACGGACACTCCTTCGAAAGCGTTCGAGAAATGTGCACTAGATATTGTGGGACCCTTAACCCCAACGAAACGGGGTCATAGGTATGTATTGACTTTCCAGGACGCTTCAACCAAATTAAGCAAGGCGATGGCAATAACCGATCAGGAAGCTCCTACGGTAGCTCGGGAATTCGTCGAAAGCATAATATGCGAATACGGGACGCCCAGAGTAATCCTCACTGATCAGGGTACCAATTTCTTAAGCGGCGTATTCAAAAACGTATGTAAACTCCTGAGAATCGAGAAAATTCAGACGACAGCGTACCATCCGGAATCTAACGGGGCGCTGGAGCGATCACACAGGACCCTAGCCGAGTATTTGAAGGATTACATTGAAGAAGAGCAGACAAATTGGGACGAGTGGTTGCCGTACGCCATGTTCACATACAATACCACTCCGCACACCGCAACAGGTTTTACACCATTTGAACTCGTCTTTGGGCACCCAGCGGAAATACCTTCATCGGTAAAACAGGCGCCAAGGCTGACTTACGCGTATGATGATTACGTGCAGGAGTTACGCGAGAGGCTTAGGACAACGAACTTAAGAGCGAAAGAAAATTTGGAAGTGGCCAAAGAAAAATCGAAAGCGTACTACGACAGGAAAACACAGGCGGTCAGATTTCAGCCAGGAGACAAAGTCCTTTTACTCGACGAGACGGTGAGGCGGGGAAGATCGGCGAAACTAACGCCAAAGTATATAGGTCCATACGAAGTTATGAACAAAGACTCGGATGTTAACTATACCATCCGGAAGGGCCGGAAAGAAATCAAAGTTCATGCCAATCGTCTGAAATTATTCGTGGAGCACTGACTGGAAGGAGAGAAGAACGTTCCCAATCCCCATCCCACCCACTCCCATAATCCCTACGATTTTTTCTTTTTAACAAAGGGAGGGGCTCTAGCATTAATAGGCGAATTATATTACAGATCGTGTCTGGCGGTGGCCGTGGCCAAACCAAAGCCAGACAGCGCGTCATACGAGATCGTATGTTTCAAGGACAATCCGGGCGTGTACTATGAGCAGATAGGAACGCTGCAAGTCTACAAAGACAAGTGGAGGTTGGTCATAGATATGGACCTCCGCACAGTTTTCGAGCGAGAGGAAAACATCAAATCGCACCTAAACAACATGCGCAAGACGTGCGAGGAACCAGGACATCTAGATTCACACCTATGTCAGACCTTGGGCCAAACCATAGGGAACCTATTAGACAAAGTAGATAGGGACTTACAGTTAGTTCGCGATCTTACAGGTACGGATGTAGCGCGCAGACGTAGAGGTTTAGTAGATGGTTTAGGTTCAATAGCCAAATCTTTATTCGGAACAATGGATGCGGAAGATGCGGCCAGAATAAATGAAGAGATCAGTGATCTACGGGAGGATCAATCTAATCTGAAAACCGCGATGCAAAAACAAATTCAAATCGTATCCTCATCGCTGAAAGTATTCAATTCCACTCTTAAAACGGTAGAGGAAAACGAGCAAACCCTGCTCGAAGCAACTAAACAGCTCAGACTCAGCCTTACGAATAATATAGAAAGAACAGAAGCGAGGCAGAGTCTTGACGAACACGTGGAAGAAATAGGTTTAATAGTAGACGCACTGCTAAGCGATGTGAAGGATCTGGTACAGTTCTTAACAGACATAAAAAAGGGAATCATAAACCCAACTGTGCTCGCACCAGGTAGGGTCTTAGAATACCTATCAGCGGCGCTTCCGCACTTACCAGCGGGGCACAACTTTCCAGTACCCTTGTCGCGAACAGGAGCATCCACCCTGTTGACAGTGTCCGATGTAAAGTCTTATGGACAGGAAAATACAATAGTCACGGTAATAGAAATACCTTCAGTAGCAAATGAGGAGTACAGTGTTAACAAAATATATCCTTTACCAGCGAGAGCACAGAACGACACCTATTGTTTTTTAGAAATCTCAGAGGAACTAGCCGTAGTGGACCATGAGTATAGGAATTATATACGCATGCGAGAGTCGGACCTCGAAACATGCAAGCGATTAGGAGTTCACTATTTGTGCGACCCGAGGCGTCCCACGAATGCCATAGGGAAAGAATCCCCGTGCGAGATTGCAATTTTCGCTAAATTAGACATACCACTCGTGAAATGCCCAAAAAGAATAGCCAAAGTAAGTAGGGCAATGTTAATAGCTTTGCAAAGACCGGGAACGTGGTTGTATATAGCACCAGAACCAGAGGCAGTTACAATAGCTTGCGAGGGGTCACCTGCGGAGCGAGAAATACTAGTAGGCGCTGGCACGATGGCTCTCAACGGGAAGTGCGCTGTTACTGCGAAGGATTTTCGAATAGAAACGCTAAGACAATATCAAAGCAAGCAAGGTTTCAGTTACCTGCCTATGTTCAATCTTACTCTTCACGAGAAGGATTGGAAAGCTATCCCGAAACCTAATAATTCTAGTGATAATATAGTATTAAAGAGCGTCATGCAAGATGCTAACGAGCTTAACTCACTAGGGGCGAGCCTAACACAATTACATAAGGAACTAGATATTAAGAGTCACAACCATGCACGACACTGGCCGTTCGTGACGTCAACGTATTCAATAAGTGCAGTTGCACTGGTATGTGTTATAGGACTCATAATCTATAAGTGTACATCTTTAAGGCAACTAATTGTGAGATGTAAGGGTACATCAAACCAGGCAACGATTCCGGAGCCTCCGCAGCCGCGGAAGCGATCGACGCAGCTAACTAACGAGAGCGTCGTAGGTTTCAGACGTAACACATCAGTCACAGGCACTACGTAAGCTAGAAATAAGTTAATATACTTATACGATGGGTTACAATATATAAGGTAGCAAAAAGGGAAAAAGTTTACATTCGAAAAATAAGTATAGTAGTAAATAAACATTTGAATACACAGATATAAATGCAGCAAAATAAACTCATTAAAACAAAAGGATAGACGATTAACCAAAAAACTAGAAATGGGAATGGGTGCAAGCACCCCTAAAATAAGTTATAATTTGGGCTAACTAGAGATGAATAGGTAGAATAGTAATAGTTAAGTTAAGACCCCTACAATTGTGAGCCAAAAGACTACCTAAATAAAGGATTTTCCACTGGAGAAACGGTAGTCCGGAGGCCTACTCTCCTAAGGGGGGAGGGATGTTAGAAGCTGGAATTCGACATTGCTCAATATAGCGAAATAAACTATCTAGGGCATATTAGGCAAGCAGTACGGATTGCGCTGACGCGCAAAGTAAGCATATTGCAGCAATAGTCGAATCAGCGATTAAGAATTAATAAATTAGGGCGAAGACTGCTCGTCCGCAGTCTTGAGCAGATTCTATTTGGTATAACACACGGATCTAATCCGTAATACTCAAGTACTGAACGTGAGCAAGTGCTCAAAGGAACTTTGTACTTCATCTCGATATTAAATAAATTCTACACTTTATTATCGCTATTCTTGCAACTTAGTGTGATTCTCTATCACCTCTGGTACGGACCTTATCCCTATCCCTTTTAACAGAAGAGGATACAACATTCTCATCTGCCTGTCATACTCTCCTTACATATCACAGAATTATTAAGAAAATGCTGAGAGCCCACGTAAATCATGGCGTGTGTCTACGGGTCCCCCAATTCACAAAAATTGAGAATCCGATCGCAGCAAATAATAGGCCGGTTGTCAGGTTTGTATAGATTGTAGACTGTGAAGACCTTTATACAATTAATCTTCGAATTGTCCGCGGAATACACATATTATATAACGAGAGGTTATAAATATTATAACTCAGTATATATAATATATTACACTTAACCATTTCGCTATCATCTGCAGAATAAGGTTCTCAAATTTTCGTGAAACGCGGGACCTGTATAACAGTGTTTCTGTTATATACCTGTATATATGATAGAAAATATATATACAGCTATGTATATATTTTTATAGTCGAGGTGCGACAAGGTGCCTGTGTACAGGCAACTCAATGTAAGATCTTTGGATTGTTTTACCAGTTTATTAGGTCGCACCTCTACGAAAGTGCACGGTATATATATATTATTTATTTATTGTTTTTCATAATCCCTCTGCAATATAATAATGCAATATTTTCGGAATATTGCGAATGATATGTAATGACGACGGACATAGCAACGTCTCCAAATAGTTGCAATAACATTTCAGTGACATTGTGCAATATTACTGCAATATGGGCCAGGTTGCAGTTCAATGTGGTAGCAATATTGTTAAAATCTAGCGGTGCTGTATGGGTTCTTTGCGAGTAATTGGAAAAAAAATTGCAAAACATGAATCGCTGAAATCCAGAACGTCCGTGGTCGTTAAAGCGTGGATAAACAATCGAATTGAAAAAAAAGAAAGGCTGAAGCTTCACGAAAAACATGACAAACCTGTTGAAAACCAAGCGTTGCCCCGAAATAATAGCTCGAGCACAAATAAAATGATAAGATCAGTATTTTTTGAGCAAATTGAAAGTAAACGTATACCAACATCTGCAGAATGTGCAGATGGTGCTAAGAAATCAAGAGTTTCACAAGAACTCTCCGCTAAGCAGATACAGGCTCTAGTATTCGAAACTATATAGCACAACGATGCATAACATGTAGGCTCTATTTATACCGTGCATGGTGCTACTTACATTAAAATTGAACAGTATAATTTATAAAGTCACATTCAAATCATGATCTCCAAGTTGTCATTGATTATCAGTCATATTGTAAATGGGCAAAACATTTTCTCATGCGTTTCGTTCAGCAAACAGAGAATTATAATCTAAGAACAGTAAAAAAGGAACTTTAATTTAACAAGATATTATTGCAAGGTTACAGGTCCAACGATATAACAGGTCGTTAAAATAAATGCCATATAAAGTCATTTTTTTGTGTAGAATGATGATAATTATTATACGTGATCTCCTCTTGTGATGTTAGAGTTTTAGGAAAGATGTTCCAATCAGGGACTTCATAAGTAGTTAAGGTCGATTGTCTTGTTTGCTCTGTAATAAAGCCATATAAATTCCGCTTCATTTAGATACGAGTAAATTATAGCATATGATTGAAGTCGCAGTATAATAAAACATTGATCTCATATTAAACTTAGAAGTAATGTTACAGAGGATTCACATTATGATCAAAGTCGATGTATCACGAGACTTTAATGTGTGATTAACGTGGGAGTGAAACTCAAGTCAACATGAACACTGTCAAAATATGAAAATAAATGTGATTCTACTTTAAGAGACGTTTCGCAATCATAGCCTAACAAGCTTTCTACCATATTATCAAAGCCAAAGTCAGATAGATGAACAATTTGAAGATGCAGTCAGAAGTGATGTTGAAGAGAACTTGAATATTATTAAATTTGAAAAATAAATCTGATGGTATATTGAAAAAGGCATTTCGCAAGTATATCGGACTATTTTATGAATCTGATGAACTTATTAGAATGTTATCGAAGCCAAAGTTAGATGGTAATAAAATGTGAGAGTGAAGTTATAAGTAATGTTACAATCATCTTTGAAAATATCCAAACAAAAATATCTTTGAACTTCAATGTGAGATTCAGCTTCGGGGGGAAAGCTCGAGTCAACTGAAATATTATAATATAACAAAAAACCAAATATAAAGAAACGCTAACATATATATTATCAAAATCAGAGTTAAGATAAAAACGCAATATGAAATTAACTTTACTAGTAATGCTACTGAAAACAGAATTAATATAAAAATATAAGAATAAATGCAAAATATTCTGACAACAACTTTCTCAAACTGCAATTGGTTATTTCCCAAATTATCAATCCTTAACAGGATAGAGTAAAACCGTGAACAAGGTATTTGAATTGTTCACGAAGAGAAAATAAACATATATTTCTCTAAAATCACTCCCATAGGATAACATTTCTTTCACACGCAATTAAACAAAATTACACGTGCAATCTAACCATCCAATCTGACCAAGTAAACAAAAGTCTATGAAATTGGTGCTATGGATACAATGGACGACCAAAGCCCGATTATCTACTAGATCTAATGATTATTCATCTAACAGTCGAAAATTGAATTCATATTGCTCATAATTTTGGTTGAGTCCATGTCAGCAGTAACTCAATATGTATGTGGGGTATTCCACGCCAATTCGAATAACCCATGACCCTGACCCCGTCAAATTTTGCAATCAATTTTTTACATGATTCGCCGGTCTTCAAAATGCAACGTCAATTTTTTTCAGATTTTTATTATTTTTGGTTATTTTTTTAGAAATTTCCGAAGCTAAAAAAAAAAAGCGCCACGTTCTAAAGATCTGAAAAAAAAATCAATAAAATTCTACGAAATAAGATCATATCAATTTTGTAGTGGTGTTCTCGAGGGAACACCCGAAGCAGGACTAACTACCCACACAGCAGAGAATGTTACAATATGTTACAGAAACCTTACAATCGTTACTCAAATATGACATCACATTTATAACGTTTCTATGATGTTGCATTTTGTAACATCATTTTTGTAATATTTCTACTAGATGTTAAAAAGGTTTCATACGTAACATCAAGTTCAGCATATTTTGTAAGATTATAAAAATGTTTCGATTTTGATCATTTAAAAACATCACAATGAAACATTTCTCCAATTTTCATTTTCAAACGTTCGAATTTTAACATCGGTTTAGTATTACAAAAATATTTCTGTTTTGATGTTCCAAATATGTGATTAATACAACGTTTTCGTAATATTCATTTCAAAATGTTTCATCCGTAATGTTTTTGCAGAGTCGGGCGAACATTTGATTGCAATGTTAAAATTACGATACATATTGATTGAAGACATATTCATATGGCTCATATCATTGACTGACAATGAGATATGTGATTAAAAAAAGTGTCCAATTATACTTCATGAAGTTTTTGCTTTCAATTCTTTGTAAATATTTCGTTATATGAGTGAAGTTTTTATATAATTATGCTCCTATGTATATAATGTTTCTGTGATATTTAGAAAATTTCATACTCTCGAACAGATCCGATTACAGCAATATACAACTGACTGAATTTCTGATTGAATTAGTTTCAGTAGAAGAAAAAATAATGAATGCGTGAAATTAATTTCAATCGGTAGTTCTATCAGTTGAATCCATTGTCAAGCTGACTCTTCGGCAGCATCAAGGTGACGCGTTACATTTTTGCATGTTACTGAAGCATTCCAGAAACCTTACCGAAAAATGTACATTTAAAGCCAAGGGAAAAAGTCCAAGTCAGATGCTGTCTTTTTTTTTTCAGACGTCAATTTTTGTGCCTAAAATAATACCGCATAGTTGAAAATGAAATTATTTTTTTTTTTTTTGTTTTTTTATTTTTTTTTCACTTTTAAAAAAAAATTTTTTTCTGAATCAACGTAAAAAAAAAGGAATTTATTTTCAACTATGCGGTACTATTTTGGGCACAAAAATTGACGTCTGGAAAAATAAGACGGTCCGACTTGGACTTTTTTCTTTGGCTTAGTCCTGCCCCGGGTGTCCCTTCGAGAACACCACTATAGAATTAATATGGAAGAAATTATCTTATTTCGTAGAATTTTATTGAATTTTTTCAGATTTTTAAAACATGGCGTTTTTTTGTTGACTTTGGAAATTAAAAAAAAAATAACCAAAAATAATAAAAATCTGATCAAAATTGGAGTTGCATTTTGAAGACCAGCAAATCATATAAAAAATTTATTTCAAAATCCGAGGGGGTCGGGGTCATGGGTTGGTCGAAACGGCATGGACTACCCCATATGTATATATATATATATATATATATATATATATATATATATATATATATATATATATATATATATATCCAATTTGGTGTTTGCGGCGACGCCAAAAATAATTGAAATTAAGCTGCATATATAGGTGCCCACACTCGTAAGTAATAACGTGGTGTCAAAAATTTGTTAATATTCGTACTAGCGTACTATATATCAGGTGAAACATTATTAGCTGCACTTGGGCAGTAAGGAGGACCCGTCCCCGTAAATTTAAGAGGACCAAAACAAGAATACTTTGACTTATATGACGACCTATAATATCTGAAGCTGCGTCCCTACAAATTTGTGAGGACCGAAAAATAATGATATTGGTTTTTATGAAGACTCAGAATACGTGAACTGGTACTTAAGAGGAACTTATACATGAACTCATACATGAATTGGTATTAGCAAGGACATCAATATAATTGTCCCCGAAAGTCAGAGTGATTTGCGGGGATGGTTACGAAGTATAATTATTACTTCTGACGTCGCTTAGGATTCTGAGATATCTGTAAATCGGAGAAATACGATGATGGCAATACTACACTTATTAAATAAATAAAGCAACTAGATTGGTGACCACAAGTACCAATTCATTTCGGATATCCCCACAAGTACCGTTCCGGATCTGATGGTTAATTTTGCGATTTGAATTTCCCATTTTCTTCATGAATGATAAATTTTTGATTCCTATAAGCATGCTTGGAAATAATATCAATGTTGCTAGAACCGAAATTGATCGATGAGATCAAATATACAGGGTGAGTTTTCTCCGGGGTCCTGAGAGGGTGTGGCTTAAAACGGCTGAGACTCCGCCTCTTCCTATTCGTACTCGTCATTATCCGAAGAACACTGATTGTGATTACTATGTATTTGGCTCTTGCCGTGTATCTACAATATACGGAAATGTGTGTAGCCTTGTCAAAACAATGAGATAATATTATTTACCTCAATTTCTGAATAGATTGTCTACCATATGAGCTAGCTTGCTCAGAATAATAAATCGATTTAGAGACAAAGGTTTTCATTTAGATAGACCTTTTCTAAAAACATTGGGCAAAATCGTGGTATTAAGCGGAATATCTCTGCCGAGGCATCGAAAACGGGAAAAAGGGATACGTCGCGACATGCTATGTGCAATTTCGAACACGTACGTCCCGAAACATGTTCGATTCACGCTAAAATAGAGAAATGTCGTATGGACCAAGCTTTTTTGACAGTTTGGCGATTCTCAAACGCTCGAAATCATGGCGACTCGTCGTGTTTGGTGTTGTCGGCGACGCCTCCGAGATGGCGTGACGCACGAATATGGTAGAACGGGTAAAACAGTCGCTGGTCTAGAATACCATGCTACACGATCACTGTTCGATATACTGGTCGGTCACTGGACAAAATCAGCTGTCAGTGATGAATACGTGTGGGAAGTCCGAGTCTTCCAAAATTATCACAGAATGTTGTTATTGTGGTCAAGAACCACAGAAGACTAACGGAGCCGGAACGTTCCAATGGTAAGTGCATAAACGAAATATAATGATGGTATAAATTACGCCATTTATATTCACCTTCGTTAGGTTAGGTTTGATTAGTTCGTTGACAATAAATTATTTATTTCGCTAGAAATTCGTTGGAGAGGCACGCACAGCTGGGGAGTATACATAAAGAGTATTTGTGGCAGCGGATTTTTTTCGTCTCTATACTGGTTTTCGAATCAACCAGAGCTACCCCAATCTCGGTCAAATGACAGGCGTCTTCCAAATTTGTCCAAGGAAAGTGAAAGTAAATCTTTGTAGCTATCGCTTCTCTTCGCCACGTCAAATAGGTACTTATACGCTTTGACAGGCATTCCTGTTATCAACACTGGGGACGACATGAACATGAATCTATAAACCATGCTCGCTTCCAGATATCTTCGCTGGTGGAGGAGACAGGGATTACGAGCCCAGCGAGAACAGCCAACTCGGTCACGATCGTGTCCAGGTACTCGTTTTCATCCTTCCGGCTATGGATCGCCGCACCTTTCGAGGAATATTTCCATCCCAACAATATGTATGCTTGTTTTGGAAAAAGGTGAAGAGTAATTTCGTTTTTGTTTCCGAACATTCGAGCAAGACCGTATCTTTGCTAACTAGTTCAATAATTAGATCCGTTACAGAAATGCCTGCGGTGACACGAAACGGTGCGCGATTTATCCCTGGAATTATCTACAACTGAGTACTTTAGCGCCTACACCGAAAGTGAAATCACACCGCGTTCCCGGAGAGACGTTGAGCCCTGACAAACTTGTTTCATCGAGAACCAAAATTGAAGACTTGCAGCAGAACGCAATAACCTAAACTAAATTGTGCCATAAACTAAATTTTCGAACGCGCATAGATAGGTATGTATACATATATATAGATAGATGTATAAATTGTTCATTGACCATAATTTCATCTCCAGAATCTTAGAAGTAAAGTTTTCTCCCAAGAAAATGATATGAGACGCTTTATAATCGCTCTTCAAAAGCGACCCAATAACTACTGTGGAATAATTGCGTATATCAGATATATTCTCCATATACGCTGTATATACGCTGTATATACGCTGTATATATCATATATTAAAACGTGAGTTGTAGGGACTGGTCTTATAAGTACTGCAGCATCAAATTTCAATTTTCTGGGGACCGTCCTCTGAAGTTCCTCTGTGTATAATTTTTACTGGGGACCGTCCACAAAAGTACCAAAAGTCCCTACAAACACCACTACATACCGAATTTAGTCCTCAAAAGTACCGTTGAATAAATATATATATATATATATATATATATATATATATATATATATATATATATATATATATATATATATATATATATATATATATATATATATATATCAAGAGACTCGGCAGAGTCTCGCGCCAAGTACAATAAAAAAATCCATATATATAGGTATATAGCCGCGCGAGACTCGACGAGTCTTTATACCCCTACGGGAGCTAAACGTCATGGTGGGGGGACAGTATTTTCCTAATTTCTTTCGCCTCGCGATATCAATGGGATTGAGATTTTTATTTTAGAATGTGGGCACGAAGAGCTTTCATTTGAGTCTAGCATCGATTGAATCGGTGCACGGAGAGCTGAGATATGATTAATTTAAGTTTCTGAGTACCCGTTTCCATCGAAAATTTTTCGTCTCCTTCACCTTATTCAGCCAGATTACAGTCCACTAAAGCTATGCGGATGAGAATAAGGAAAGAGTGGCCACTACAGCACCACTAGACAGCAGAAATATAAGTACTCGACATCAGTTGCTAGATGGCGCTCATATCGACAATGTTAACGTAAGATCAAGAATCGATTGCACAAGACGACACCTGTGTGAAGTTGGCCCCCCCACCTTGGATTTTTAAACTTTTTCATTCTGGAATCGTTTGGTGGTCGTTTGGTGGTGTTTGGTAGTCCATTTTTGAGATTAGGTGGTGATTAGTTTTTTCGAAATTCGATAAATAAAACTTTAGCGTGAAATTAGCCCCCCCACTTTGACTTATCGCAATTTTTTTTTTGGGAATCGTTTGGTGGTCGTTTGGTGGTGTTTGGTAGTCTAATCTTGAGGTTTGGTGGTGCATAGTTTTTTCGAAATCCGAGAAACAAAATTTTCAGCGTGAAATTAGCCCCCCCACTTCAACTTCTCGAAATTCTTTTGGGGGGAATCGTTCGGTGGTCCTTTGGTGGTGATTGGTAGTCCAATTCCAAGGTTTGGTGGTGCATAGTTTTCCTTTTAGGGGTTATGAGCACTGCGTGAGGGATAAGTAAAATCTTCAGTCGAATCAATCAATAACTTTTACTCTGCAATCTTAGGAATTGTTTGACGGTCTGACAACTAATCAGGTAATACAATAGTGCGCACGAAGCTTGACTTCAATTTGCAACCCTAACCCTAACTCTAACCCTAACCCCTTTTTTTAAAGGACCCCGCACTCACCTTATGGAAACTGGTTCTCAATCAAATTCTTCACAAGTTTGGATTCTAGTCATACATAGATACATAGATACACACATGCATAAATACATACCAAGAACTGACATACACGCAGCATACAGACTTACGGTGGTTTTATGCTACTGCAGAACGCACGAAAACCCCATCTTTAAAGGGCTATATTTTCAAAACATGAGTTTTCAGGACTTAGCACCCATTGCGACTTTTGATCCAGTTGAGAACTAGTTCCCATAAAGAAAGTGCCCGGTCTTTCAAATTCAAATAAATATAGATTATCACTTTATCTCCTTGAGGGGGAAGGCCACTGTGACGGCCGAACAAATAACCGATTTTTAGGAATTTTTTTCACAGGGATAACTCATTAATGAGGGGATCGGATTGTGGTTATTTTATTAAGTGTACCGTGTGTTTGTGAATTCACGCTACAGTATGTCCAGTTGCGGATCGTCGGACGGGTACAGTCGCCCACCGCGTGGGTAACCACGTTACGCGAATTTGTCGGCATGGTTCACCACTCGACCGCTAGATTCAAAAAGTACGGCAAAGCGTGCCATTGAAGTATTGAACTCCACAGCTTATGATCACGTGGATCGAACCTAGCGGTCGGACGGTGAACTATGTCAACAAATTCGCGTAACGTGGTTACCCACGCTGTGGGCGACTGTACTCGTCCGACGATCCGCAACTGGACATACTGTAGCGTGAATTCACGAACACACGGTATATGGGGCTGTCCACGTCAATTCTCCCAGCCTCCAGACCGCACCATCTCCGATTTGCCCCGTAATTTTTTATATCGTTGTCCTTGGTCTAAAACATTTTCCTGAATTTTTAAAAATTTTTCAGACCAAGCCTTTCTGAGTTATAATTTTTTTTAACTAAAAAAGAAGGACCATTTTTAAAAATCTGGAAAAATTCACAAAAATTGTGTAAATGACGTAGAACAATTCCCCGCTAGTGAGAATGTGGAACACATTTTTCTTATATTTTTTTTTACTCAATCAAAAATTGTTTTTTTCAAGAAAACTCAAAAAAAAAAAATCCGCTGTGGACAGAGACGTGGTTTGGGAGCCATAAAACAATGTGGAACAGAATCTTTAGATAGATTTTCATAATTTCATTTTGTTGATTGCTTACGAACATTTTTTTTTTTAATGAGGTGTGTGTTTTGTACTTTTCTGCACTCGAGTATTCTTTGGTAAAAATGACTCCATTGCATTGGGGGATTATGTTCTACATTATTTTATGTCTCCCAAACCACGTCTCTGTCTGCACTGGAATTTTTTTTGTTCTCTTGAAAAAAAAAATTTCTTGATTTAGTACAAAAAAATATAAGAAAAATGTGTTCCACATTCTCACTAGCGGGAAACTGTTCTACGTCATGACAATTTTTGGGAATTTTTTCAAATTTTTAAGAATGGTCCTTCTTTTTTGGTTAAAAAAAATTATGACTCAGAAAGGCCTGGTCTGAAAAATTTGAAAAAATTCAGGAAAATGTTTTAGAGCAAGGACAACAACATACAAAATCACTGGGCAAATCGGAGATTGTGCGATCTGGAGGCTAGGTGAATTGACGTGGACAGCCCCATATGTATACATATATTAAACATGTCTTGTTGAAATTTGTATTAAAAAATGCAAAAAATCAACAAAGATATGGGCCTTGACTTGACGACTAGAAAAAAAAAATTTCCCCTCCATTGTGGCATTATGATATCTCGGTGAAGGGTTATGTGAAAATAAAAAACACAATTTTATCAATATCTATACCTATGTAGTATGTATATCGTTATGCGTAGCCGTTTTTTTTTATTCAATCGGTCACCATCTTGTAAATAATGGAAAAAAACGGCATATTCAGATAACCCTTCACCGAGATATCAATGACACAATGGAGAGGAATTTTTTTTTCTAGTCGTTAAGTCACCACCAAAGGACCACCAAACGATTCCCCCCTAAAAAAATTCGAAAATTCGAAGTGGGGGGGCTAATTTCACGCTGAAAATTTTGTTTCTCGGATTTCGAAAAAATTATGCACCACCAAACCTCGAGATTAGACTACCAAACACCACCATACGACCACCAAACGATTCCCGAAAAAAAAATTGCGATAAGTCAAAGTGGGGGGCTAATTTCACGCTAAAATTTTATTTATCGAATTCCGAAAAACCTAATCACCACCAAACCTCAAAAATGGACTACCAAACACCACCAAACGACCACCAAATGATTCCAGAATAAAAAAGTTTAAAAATCCAAGGTGGGGGGGCCAACTTCACATAGGTCAAGACGACGGACTCCCGAGACAGAGCTGTCAGTTCGGTCACAGAATCATAACCTACTTCTGTTCATATTCATTCCATATTCATACGTCTTAACATATTGCAAATTTTATTTTCTCATTTATGCTCCCTATAGTTACTCATTATGAAATTTACGTTCAAAGCGAGGGTCGGAATCGTAAAAATCTCTCATGAAATGATTGAGCGCGCAATTTTAAGGTTGGGTTTTAGATGCGGTTATTGAATCGCATGAAGGTTAATCTATACCTTATATGACACAATCGATTATGCACGAATGAAATGAATAAATATGTTAATTTCCGAATATTTTCGTATATTTGATGCGTCAAATATATATCATATTCAGTAAATGCGCGAAAAAAGATATCTACATAGTGCTTGGAAGGCAACAAATTAATTCAGGCCTCTGTGCTTTCAACACATATTATTTATCTTGCTTCAGTTTACGAATAGTGACTATATAGAAAACTAGAACTATATATATATATATATATATATATATATATATATATATATATATATATATATATATATATATATATATATATATATATATATATATATATATATATATATATATATATATATATATATATATATATATATATATATATATATATATATATATATATATATATATATATATATATATATATATATATATATATATATATATATATATATATATATATATATATATATATATATATATATATATATATATATATATATATATATATTGTAACGGTTCAGGCTGGCTGGTTAATACAAAAAAAATTCAAGCTCAATCACACGACAATAGGTCGAGGGATTAAGCTAATCCCCTAGCTACGTTAGACGCGAAAATGGAGGGGATAAACGCAATATAAGGAATCGTCTGCCAGCAGCGGCAGCGATTCACGGTATAGCACCTGATCGACTCATTCGCAATAAATTTCTCTTGGAGCGATTCACGGTAAAGCACCTGATCGACTCACTTGCTGTCTAATTTATCTAACATAACTTCACTTGTCTAAAGGTATTGAAGCGTCAGAGTCAGTACCTACATAAATTCACTTATTCGAGTCAGAAGATATAGAGTCACATTTAATTAGAAACGCAATGGAATAGTAACGAGATAGAATCAAAGACTAGACAAATTATAGCAATTTGATCATAGAAAAGAAAAAGCATATAATTTAAAAGCAAAGCGCTTTAAACTTATTTCAAAGATATCAAATAGTATTGTGTCGCTCGAACATACGGAACAGAAAGGGCTAAGATAGCTAATACTCAATAACACAAAGGTTTAAAGGCCAACATAGAATAAGAATAGATTTAAGGATCACTGTCAACACTTGATTTATTTTCTTTATTTTGTAACTTTCTGGTAAATTCGTATTATTAAATCAGATAATCTAAGATTAACCCAGATTCTGTTCATTTGAGATTTCGTCTGACCTAATTAACTGCCAACAAGCCAATTATTAGGGAACAGATTAGGGAGCGCATTGCATAGTGCGGACGGCATTGGTTTACCCGTGTCCGAGGGCCAAGCTGCAATCCCGAATCTGGCAGACAGTCTTGGAATCATCGCATTCCCGGATCTGAGGTAGCGATTCAAAAAGATAGGGATAACAGGCACGACAGGCTTGGTTCGCCCGGCTCTGTGGAGGGAAGGCGGCCTTGGGAAGTTTACCCCGGGTCCGTAGTCTAGAGACGGCATTGGTTTTTCCCGTGTCCGTATAGCAGCTAATAAAACTCAC
This sequence comes from Macrophya alboannulata, assembly GCA_949628255.1. Lineage (NCBI taxonomy): Eukaryota > Metazoa > Arthropoda > Insecta > Hymenoptera > Tenthredinidae > Macrophya > Macrophya alboannulata. The sequence goes on along the minus strand of OX451206.1, from coordinate 29,599,199 downwards.
AACACGCTAGGTGGCTTTGAATGGCAGACCCATTATTTCCCCACCAACAAACATTCTTAAAAGAGGAGTCCCAAAAATCACTAATATTCAAAATCACTAACTAAAAGCAATTATTAGACAAAGAACTCACGCGGACGTCGGCATTGGCTAATTCTTTAACCCGCCAATACCGCGGCACGTTACAATTGGCGCCCAACGTGGGGCTCCTCAAAAAAGGAATTTTTTTGGAAATAAAAAAGTTCATTAAAATCATTAAAATCTTTAAAATCAGTAAATTCAGTAAATTCGTTAATTCAATAGCTTCGGAAAAATAAAGTCAAATTCTAGATTATAAATAGACTGACAAAGACTTGTATGCCAGGTTTGGGATTGTTGTTTGTTTACGGTCAGACGAAATGTCAGATGAGGAATCTCGTAGAGTAAACAAAACCAAAAGTTCCAGTGTCGTCAATTTAAGTCATCGTGAATTAGATTCAGGTTTTTCGGATACAAGCTTTGCTTCTTCCTTGCAATCAACCACGATGAATCCAAACAGTAGCCATACGGATAATCCAGATCCAATTTCCAGATTAATTGAATCCATTGAACGTCTAGAAAGAAAAATGGATAATAAGTTCGAGCAAATGGAACAAACCATGTTAAGATCGCAGGCAGATAGCATAGAAGCACAAACAAAGTTTGAGTCTAAAATAAATAAAAAGCTAGAAGAAAATAACGAAACAAGTCAGGCAAAAATAAACAAAATCGGTACGGATTTAAAAATTGTATCAGACAAATTAAATTACGAAGTTTCAGACTGTAAAAATAAAATCGAGACCTGCGAAAATATTTTACGTAGCGAACAAGTAGGAACCTACGAGGTTTTAAAAAGTAAAATTGTTGAAAACCAGAAAGCAAGTCAGGATATGTTTACCGAGTTAAATCATAAACATGATAGTCTGAAAATAGGTTTAGAGTCTGACATAAGAAGAATACGACAACAAAGAGGTGGTCAAACTGCTGTGTTTGACAACACTAGTTTAATAACAAAACAATTAAAATTACCGACATACTCAGGAAAGGCTTGGGAAAAACCAGTCAATTTTATCAGGGAATTAGAAGAATATTTCAGTTTTCTAAATGTAGGTGATGACATTGGACTGAGGTTGATAGGTCAAAGCTTAACAAACGACGCAAAGGATTGGTGGATAGCGCGACGCGAGGTAATTCATTCATGGGAAGAATTTAAAAAACGATTTTTATCGAGGTACTGGGGCGAGGAAACGCAACGAGATGTACGTCGGGATTTAGAGTTTGGATATTACCTACCTGACACTAAGGTAGGATGGTCTGAATATGCCAGTAGAAAATTTGCGGCTGCATGCGGGCTAAATCCAGCGTTACCAGAAGCGGAGATTATCAGTAATCTGATCCGTCACTTCGATGAATCGGTAGTAGAGGCTGCGAAAAGTAGATGCATCCGAGACATAGACAATTTGTTGACTTTTCTTGACCAAATGCAATCAGGGGGCAGGTCGAATGCACCAAAACACTCGCACACAATACATAATCCAAATCGGTTTGTAAATCACACACGATACGCCGACGAAAAACAAAAACAAAACTCTTGGCGTAGTAGTCCGAGTCAACACACTGGCAATACTAAACCGAGCATGTCGCGAGATGAAAACAATGGGAACGATTCCCATGAGAGTAGAATAAAGGCTAATTCTCAAGAATTAAACAGATGTACAAATTGGACAACTACTAGACAAATAAACGCGATCACCGAAGAGATTTGTGAGACCGATAAAGCAGAAACGGGTGAGCCTAATTCGGAAAACCCGACTGCGCTGTGTTAGGCGTGCCGCATGAAAATACGGCACAGCGCACATTTGAATTAAACGCGGCAGAAATTGAGCAGGAAATTCAAAAATCAAATCCGTTTGAAAACCCCACAGATTACCTAATAAAAGAAAAAGTAGTAAGTGAAACAAAAAATATACAATGTCCAGGTATAAAAGTTTATTTAGAAAGCCAAAGCATTACAGCGTTGTTAGATACCGGTAGTCAAATAACTTGTTTATCTGAGGAATGGTACAAACAAAAAATAGATATATTTGAAAACTGCGATAAGTTACCAGTGGTAAATTACCAAATAGTTGGCGTTACCGGTGGAAAACCAGTCAAAGTAAAATTACAAATGTTTGTGAAAATCAAAGTCGGAGAGTTCACTGATCAGATTCCGTTTCTAGTAGTTCCTACACTTCGTCATCCTGTCATTATAGGGATAGATACTCTTGGTAGATGGAAAGCGGATATCGATTTGCAGTCAAACACTTTGAAGATCCAAACTAAAAACAAAGAAAACACTATCGGGTTAGAAAAACAGACAATAGTAGATTCAAAAAATAATAAACTCGAAATCGCGACACTAGATACAAACGAAATGCTAAGTAAAAGGGTCGAAAGCGATGATGAGATCATTGACAAACTCGCGGAATGTCAATCGTTGGAAAACGAGCATCGACAGACGTTTATAGAATTATTAACGAAATATCGAGCTATTTTCAACAAAATTCCGGGAAAAGTCACGGTTTACGAACATAAGATTAAAATCTACGAAGATCGACCATTCGTACGAAGGTCGTACCCGATACCGATAATGCATAGAGAGAAGGTCGATAAAGAAATCGAAAGAATGTTAAAATATGGGATTATAGAAAGATCGCACAGTGAATATATCAACCCAATCGTGGTTGTTGCTAAAAAATCAGGAGACATAAGGTTAGTCCTCGATGCTCGTTTTATCAATAAGTTGATAGTTCCGGATCGAGATTGTGCTCAGTCTACTGAGGTGCTTTTTCAAAAATTCAATAATTCAAAATTCATGTCTAGCATCGACTTGACGGCGAGTTTTTGGCAAGTACCACTGCATGTAGATTCCAGAAAGTACACCGCGTTTATGTATGGCGGAAAAACCTACCAGTTTAAAGTCACTCCTTATGGTCTAAGTACCAGCTTAGCAAGCCTCATAAGAGCATTAGATATAGTTTTACAAAGTGTGGATGAATTCACTATCAATTTTGTAGATGATATTCTTTGTTCATCGGATTCAGTAAATAATCACATCAAACATTTAGAAAAACTTTTTGAAACCTTTCAAAAACATAATATGACGATTAATTTCCAAAAGTCTAGATTCTTTAGACAAGAAATTGACTTTTTAGGACACAAAATCACGCGGGATGGTATTCAACCGCAACCGGAAAAGATAGAATCAATAAAAAATTTCCCAACTCCTAGGAACCCGAAACAGTTAAAAGGCTTTCTCGGCCTAACGAACTACTATAGTAAATTTTCAAATAGCTATTCTAATCTGACATACCCGCTGTTAAAACTACTTAGGAAAGATGTAAAATGGTCTTGGACGGACGAAACCGACGAGCAATTTAAAAAAGTAAAAGAAATGTTTTGTAAAACGATGATTATCCACCACCCGGATCCGAAAAAGAAGTATTACCTGCAGTGCGATGCGAGTAGTTACGCGATTGGTGGAGTTCTCTATCAAATTGACAAGGATAATTTAGAACATAGGATAATAGGGTTTGCAAGTAGAACATTAAAAGGAGCTGAAATAAATTATTTCACAACGGAAAAAGAGTTATTGGCTATTGTCTATTCTTTAGAAAAATTTAGGACATTTATAGTCGGTGCAGAACTCATTATACGAACTGATCATAAAGCGTTGACCTTCGTGTTATCATGTAGGTTGACAAGTTCGCGACTTGCTCGGTGGGTGTTGTATTTGCAAACGTACGATTTCCAGATCGAATATGTTAAAGGTAGTGATAATATAGTAGCGGATTTACTCAGTAGATATCCTCATGATGCTGGTGATGAAAAACCAACAGAAAGTCATGAAAACGTGATAGCTGAGTTAGCTAAAATAGTCAGCGAAGAATTGGTGCAGGGACTCCGGTCACTTGCCAAGCTGCAAAAAGAAGATTTACGAATCGCAGATTTGGTCAAGAGGGGAATAACAAAGAATAACGCACATTTCTCCGTTGTCGATGACATTTTATACCAACGGGAAATAGGGGGCAAACTACGAGCTTTCTTACCGGAAAAACTCGTTAGACCCTTAATAAATGAATGTCACGAAGTGTACGGGCACGTAGGAGCTCATAAATGTTATAAAATGCTGCATGAGAACTTTTACTACCCGAAGTTTGGTAAATTGGTAAGAAAGGAGGTAGCCCGCTGCGACCGGTGCCAGCGATGTAAGGTGCCGAATCGCTATAGTTACGCAAGCATGCAAAACATCGTACCTAATGGTGTGGGGGATTTGATATCGATAGATTTTTTTGGACCGTTACCGGCAAGTCAAGGTAACTACAAATGGTTGCTAGTGGTAATCGATGCATTTAGCAAATACGTACAGTTATATCCTTTGAAAGTTGCTGATGCGAAATCCACCATCCGTTGCGTGTTTGAGAAGTACATTCCGGAATTCGGAAAACCTAAAAAGATACAGTTTGATCATGGCACACAGTTTACATCCGTCAGATGGTTAACCAAAGTACAGGAAGAGAATGTAACTCCGATATTTTCGTCAATAAGACACCCACAGGGTAACATTGTAGAAAGAGTAAACCGTGAAATTGGTAGGTTCTTTAGAACATTTTTGTCGGATAAACACACTGCCTGGATCAAATGGATAAAAATCATAGAAACATGCATGAACGAGGTTTATCATGAAACAACCCAGTTTACTCCTTGTGAATTGCAACTAAATGAAAGACCGAAAAGATTTTGGGATCAATGGGTTATTCATAATCAATTTCGAGTCGCGCATGACTATAAGTTAGTTTTAGCTAAAAGTAATATTAAGAAAAAAGGTAGTGCTAGGGCTAAAAGATTTAACGAAACGCATAAGATGACAGAGTTCAAAATAGGCGATTTAGTATTGGTTAGAGCATTAAATGTCTCTGACACTGTCAATAAAAAGATGGCTAAGTTCTTTACTTTATATGAAGGGCCTTATAAAATCGAAAGGAAAATAGCCGATGCAACTTATGTGTTGGTAAACCCCGAAACTCAAAGAGAGCGAGGAAGGTTCCATGTTAATATGTTTAAGCACTATGTAACGTAATATATAAGTTAGAGGTAAACGTTGGCAATTTAAACCAAAGACTAGGATAATTAGCTTGTAAACAGAAATCGGCCAGTTATGCTAGGTAGGGAAAAAGAAACAGAAGAAGACTCACCAAAACAAAGTTCGTGGAACGGGTCGGCCTCGTCAAGGTAATTAGCTGGATGCCTAATCAGTTGACATTCTGACTCGCAAAGATGTACGGCTATATCAGTGTTCAGGATAAAGGGGTGCAAACAGCCGAAGATGACAAGGGAAAAGTGAAGTACGCATCTGGAAGATTCATCCGTGGTTTTGGGCGATACAGATCAGGATGGGATTCTTTAACGCCGAAGTTGGAAGTGTTGATGCAGATGGAGCCAATCAAACCAAAAGTGACTGATCCATCAAAATACCTCACCAACGAGGAAGTCGAAGAGTTGAGGGAAGCTGAGTTGGCTGAACTCGACGAGATGAAGAGGCGATGGCGGTTTCCTATTATCATCAAAGATGTGATGCTGAAAAAGAAAGTAGAGGTGCCATGGTTAAAAAACGTCAAGGAAGTCGGTGAAATCAAAAACGTGGATTTAACCTTACCATGGGTACTGAAAAGAATTGAGCTACCTGAAAGAACAAGGAAAGAAAGGGAGACCTATAGAAATCGGGTAAAAAGGTCAATAAATAAAAATAGGCCGGACTTACCTGCGGCACTCCGAAGACCTGGTTCGAACAAGGCGACTATACCAAGGATCACATTGAGACCGTTTGAACCACCACCAACACCGGATTACGTAAAACACTGGGATCCGACTGATCCGCTCGGACTGAAGAAATTATAAAAAGAAAAACAGCTCTGATTTAAAAGAAAAAAGTGGTAACGAACACCATCCAAGCCTAAGGACAACCGACATCAAGGTCCATCAACACGAAGACTTACTGCATCCGAAGAAAAAATCAGATGACCTGAAGTTTCGATTGATGGAAGGGGGCAATGTAACGGTTCAGGCTGGCTGGTTAATACAAAAAAAATTCAAGCTCAATCACACGACAATAGGTCGAGGGATTAAGCTAATCCCCTAGCTACGTTAGACGCGAAAATGGAGGGGATAAACGCAATATAAGGAATCGTCTGCCAGCAGCGGCAGCGATTCACGGTATAGCACCTGATCGACTCATTCGCAATAAATTTCTCTTGGAGCGATTCACGGTAAAGCACCTGATCGACTCACTTGCTGTCTAATTTATCTAACATAACTTCACTTGTCTAAAGGTATTGAAGCGTCAGAGTCAGTACCTACATAAATTCACTTATTCGAGTCAGAAGATATAGAGTCACATTTAATTAGAAACGCAATGGAATAGTAACGAGATAGAATCAAAGACTAGACAAATTATAGCAATTTGATCATAGAAAAGAAAAAGCATATAATTTAAAAGCAAAGCGCTTTAAACTTATTTCAAAGATATCAAATAGTATTGTGTCGCTCGAACATACGGAACAGAAAGGGCTAAGATAGCTAATACTCAATAACACAAAGGTTTAAAGGCCAACATAGAATAAGAATAGATTTAAGGATCACTGTCAACACTTGATTTATTTTCTTTATTTTGTAACTTTCTGGTAAATTCGTATTATTAAATCAGATAATCTAAGATTAACCCAGATTCTGTTCATTTGAGATTTCGTCTGACCTAATTAACTGCCAACAAGCCAATTATTAGGGAACAGATTAGGGAGCGCATTGCATAGTGCGGACGGCATTGGTTTACCCGTGTCCGAGGGCCAAGCTGCAATCCCGAATCTGGCAGACAGTCTTGGAATCATCGCATTCCCGGATCTGAGGTAGCGATTCAAAAAGATAGGGATAACAGGCACGACAGGCTTGGTTCGCCCGGCTCTGTGGAGGGAAGGCGGCCTTGGGAAGTTTACCCCGGGTCCGTAGTCTAGAGACGGCATTGGTTTTTCCCGTGTCCGTATAGCAGCTAATAAAACTCACAACACGCTAGGTGGCTTTGAATGGCAGACCCATTATTTCCCCACCAACAAACATTCTTAAAAGAGGAGTCCCAAAAATCACTAATATTCAAAATCACTAACTAAAAGCAATTATTAGACAAAGAACTCACGCGGACGTCGGCATTGGCTAATTCTTTAACCCGCCAATACCGCGGCACGTTACAATATATATATATATATATATATATATATATATATATATATATATATATATATATATATATATATATATATATATATATATATATATATATATATATATATATATATATATATATATATATATATATATATATATATATATATATATATATATATATATATATATATATATATATATATATATATATATATATATATATATATATATATATATATATATATATACATATATATATATATATATATATATATATATATATATATATATATATATATATATATATATATATATTGTAACTTTTTACGGATTTTTTACTGATCCTATGATCGTGGAAAATCCTTTTTTAAGTTCGCGTGAGTGTCTTTGCTGCGAATTTATGATCGGAGCTCCTCTTTAATTAATCTTTCTGCGCGAAGTTACGTATTCTACTCGAATGTTGGATGTTGATCACCAAGATCACCTCCCTAAAACACAGACTCGGTGTATGAAGAACAATAACAAAGCTGCCTTACACACACTCGGTCTATTCCTCAGTGACACAAAGCTGCCTCCCTCCAGAGCCGGACTTTGCAGTCAAGCCTGTCTGTACAGACTCGGACTTGGTATAGTCTATCACACAGCCAGACGGGGATAGCGATATCACTGCTGTCTTGTGTTGTCAACTATACCTTAGCCAAAGCTGCCTCTAGCTAATTTACTTGTTGTGATCTTGGCGATATGAAATGACTAAGAATGATAGCTAAGGAAACAACAGCTGTTAGATTTCGTAATATTATAATTTCAACATAAAATTATACTTTAAATGTTTTGTCAAATAGTATGAGTGGTTGCAACCGTTAGATTTACCATAAATATTAATACATTGATTTTGTTTAAATGTGGCTCGATACAAAGAAAGTTGTTTTAATCTTTTATGAATAAGCTACGGGTTACTTATCCAATCTGTAGGTTTTTAATAGAGTAAATGATTATCAGTAATAATGTGAGTTTGCTATTGCGTCGATAGACGTGCTAAGACGACTTTTAAATATGATGTGTGATTGAAGTAATTATTGTTTGAGTTTCATTGAATGTAATATTTAATCAATCGCTTTGATCTGATTAATAATGAGTGAATCTACGTTACTGGTAACAGGCTGCTATAGCACTGTTCCGTATATCAAAACTAGGTGAGACATCTAGGACGCTTTGCCTATGAATGCTCTATACCTAAACGCTAAGTGAGACACCGTGGTCGCTCTGCCTACGAATGCTGGCGATTCCGCCGAGCATGGTCGTATTTATACCTATTTTCGGTCACGTCGGTATTTGCGTGATGTGTGAGAACGACGTAGCGGGCTTCAGCTATTGGCTAATAGCCGAACACGTTACATTGCCCCCTTCCGTGAATTTAACGTTGAGTGCAGTTGTCTTCCGGTCTTCGAGACGGTAGGTTCACGGACTATACTTCCTTTCAGTTGTATTTAGATGTTTCTCAGTTGTCATTATCTTTTTTCATCTTCTTTAATCCTAGTGGATCCGTGCTGTCATAGTCGGTAATGTATTCCGGCGTTTCTTTACCAAACAATTCTTCCTCAAACCTTTTCAGCTCCGCTGAATCCGCTGAGTCGAAATCGGTAAGGTGTTCCGGTGTTCTTTCATTAAACAATTCTTCCTCAAACCTTTTCAGTTCCGCTGAATCCGCTGAGTCGAGATCGGTAAGGTGTTCCGGCGTACCTCCACCATACCGTACCTCTAGATCCTCGATGTTGGCGATGCAGGCTGGTATGTTTCTTGGACTCGGTAAGTTCAAAGTTTCAAAGATTGATAACAGTAAGATGTTGTTTCGGTACTCTTGTTTTTCGTCTTCCGTTTTTTCAGGTACATCGATAGGGAACAGCTTCCATGGCATCTTCTCCTCTACCGCCACCTTGGTAACCTTGGCACATAGGTCATTGATGTCATCTATTTCCTCAAGGTTCCTCTTACTCTTCTGAAAGTCGGTTCGCTTCAAGTCTGGTATCCGGTTCCAATCAATTTTTACCATCAGTGACATAATCGGTTGTTGCAGATCGTTCACTTTCAGGACCTTAAGCTGCTTTGGAGTATGTGGTAAGAACGTCACTTTCGGGTTGAATCTCTCGACTGACCTGATAACGATTTTTTTCTTTACTTCTACTGGTGTTTTAATCAAGACTTCTTCTTCTTCAACTGGTGCGTTAGCGATGATTTTGGTTGGCGTCGGTGTTATTATTCGGGTTTTTCCTAACTTTCCCTCTCTTTGTTTTTTCAGTTCCTTTTCGATGGCTTTCGGAATGTCCTTTGGAGTCTGCACATCACTTCCGGATGCATAGCGTCCTGTGCCTCGTTTGAAACTTCCCGAAGGATAAATAATATCATAATTATTATTTATGAAATCTGGATCATCGTGACCAGTTTGAGTATCTTTGTCTTGAACACTTGTGTAACCGTAGCAATAATTAGCACTTGCCATTTCGAAACAGAATAACTCTATATTTGTCTCTTAACTTATTTATATCTATAAATTCTATCCCTACTCATCAATTTTGAATGATGGGAGTGATCCTAAATTCTATTTATATCTAATCTACAATATCCTAACAATGGATAAGCTCATCTTTGTTCCAGGTAAGGCTTGAACATGTTGACGTGAAATCGTCCTCTTTCAACGTGACTTATAGGATGTTCCAAAATAAAGGTTGCATCGGCTATTTGCCTTTTCAATCTGTACGGTCCTTCATACAGCGCAAAGAATTTCGCCATTTTTTTATTTTTTAAGTCCGACACATTCAATGCCTTAACCAGAACGAGATCGCCTTCCTTAAATTTTGCCATTTTGTGACGTGTATTATATCGTTCTGCACGACTTTTCCCGTGTCTTTTTATATTATTTCTGACTAAAATTAGTTTTGTTTCGTCCGTTATGTTATCTGGATTTTTAATCAACCAATCTTCCCAAAATCTAGATGGTTTTTGCCTCAACTGTATGCTACAAGGTGGGAACCCCGTTGTGGTGTGATGCACCTCATTCATGCAAGTCTCGATCACGGATACCCAGTTTATCCACGACGAATGTTTATCTGTTAGGAAGGTGCGGAAAAACCTGCCTATCTCTCTGTTTACGCGTTCGACGATATTTCCTTGCGGATGTCTAATCGACGAAAAAATTGGTATGATATTCTCTTGAGCTAATTTATTCAGCCAAACCGCGGAGGTAAACTGTGTTCCGTGGTCGAACTGCATCCTTCTGGGCTTTCCCAACTCCGGTATATATTTTTCGAAAATGCATTTGATTGTGGATTGCGCGTTCACTGCTTTTAGAGGATATAGTCTAACGAATTTACTGAATGCGTCGATTGTGACCAAAAGCCATCTATAATTGCCTTTACTCGCAGGTAACGGTCCAAAAAAATCAATCGACACCAACTCCCCTACACCGTCAGGAATAATGGTTTGCATGTTTGCATAACTGTAGTAATTCGGTACCTTACATCTCTGGCACTTATCGCATCGAGCTATTTCTTGTCGGATTCTTTTCGCGAACTTCGGGTAAAAAAATCCCTCTTGTAACGTTTTATAAACCTTCTCGGCTCCTACGTGTCCGTAAATTTCTTGGCATTCCAGGATTAGTGGTTTCACTAATGCTGTCGGTAAGTAAGCTTGCATCTTGCCCCCTGGCCCTAAGTGATATAAAATTCCCTTTTGAATTTTAAACTTTCTTACATTTCTTATGAGCTCGGAATTTCGAATTTCTTTGACATTTGGATCGTTATTTTGATGCTGATCAAAAGATTTAAATATATTTTTCCATTCCTGATTCACTTTTTTAGCTAAGTGCGCGAGGACTTGCAATTCACCTACTGCTTCTATTTTTTCTTTCGTCACAGGTGGATATCTACTCAGCACATCTGCAACGATATTGTTTTTTCCCTTGATATATTCAATGTTGAAATTATATGTTTGTAAAAACAATATCCATCTAGATAACCGAGAGCTGATTAGTTTGCATGAAAATATAAATGTGAGTGCTCGGTGGTCGGTTCTAATGGTAAGCTTTGCACCGACAATAAATGTTCTAAATTTCTCTAGCGCGAAAATTATTGCTAATAGTTCCTTTTCCGATGTAAAATAGTTTAGCTCCGCGCCCTTTAAAGTGCGACTAGCAAATCCGACAATTAATTCTTCGCTTTCCTCTGATAACTGGTATAGGACCGCTCCTATTGCGTGGTGACTCGCATCACATTGCAGGTAATACGGTTGTTTAGGGTTCGGGTGGTTAATGATCATTTTTTCGCAGAAGAGTTCTTTTACTTTGGTAAAATGTGCTGTCATTTCCTCAGTCCATTTCCATTTGCTATTTTTACGTATTAAAGCTAGTAGTGGATAGGTTGTATCAGAATACTGTTTTGTGAATTTACTATAGTAGTTGGTTAATCCCAAGAAACCTTTCAGTTGTTTAGGGTTTTTTGGCTCGGGAAAATCCCTTATTGCTGCTATTTTATCTGGTTGTGGCATGATGCCTTTTTTTGTAATTCGATGACCCAAAAAGTCAATTTCTTCCCTGAAGAACTTCGATTTCTGGAAGTTTATTGTCAAATTATATTTTCTGAATACTCCAAACAGCAGTCGTAAATGTTGCAAGTGGGAAAAGATGGAGTCCGACACGCACAGTATGTCGTCCACAAAATTTATTGCAAATTCTTCAGTCTCTTTTAAAATTAAGTCCAATGCCCGTATTAAGCTTGCTAAACTAGTGCTAAGCCCATATGGCGTTACCGTAAACTGGTACGTTTTGCCTTCATACATAAATGCAGTGTACTTTCTAGATTCGGGGTGGAGTGGTATCTGCCAGAAGCTTGCCGTCAAGTCCAGACTAGACATAAAAGACGTGTTTCCGCATTTCTGGAACAAAACCTCAGTCGATTGTGCGCAATCATGGTCTGGCACTATGAGCTGATTTATAAATCGTGCATCTAGAACTAGTCTTATGTCACCCGATTTTTTAGCAACTACCACTAAGGGATTTATGTACTCACTGAAAGATCTCTCTATTACTCCGAGTTCTAGCATTTTGTTGATTTCGTCTTTAACTTTGCTTCTATGCATCATTGGCATGGGATATGACCTTCTAATGAATGGTTTATCCTTATAAATTTTGATTTTATGTTCGTAAACTGAAATTCGACCTGGGAGTTTGGAAAAAACGTCCCTATATTCTATGAGCAATTCTCTAAACACATCTAAATCTTGTTCTCGTAGTGCCTGACATTCTGTTAGTTTTTTTTCAATCTCATCATCGGTCAGATTTATGCCTTTATCTGGATCTTTCGGGGCTTCTGGTTTTGTTTCCGCGAGACTCGAAATTTCCAGTTGGTTGATGTTGTTTGAGAATGAATATTCAGATTTATACAGTTCTATGATTTCTATACCTGAAGGTAATTTGATCGTGAATTTGTTTACTCTTAAGTCAATGTCCGCTTTCCACCTATGCAGTGTATCGATTCCAATGATCACGTCGTGTCTTAGATTAGGCACTATAATGAAACAAACGTTATCCGATAGCTGACCGACCTTTATGTTTGCGAAAATCTGTTCTTTAATCTTTACAGGTTTGCCCCCTGTTACTCCGACTACTTGATAGTTCACAACAGGCAACCTTTCAATTCTTATCAATTGATCTAGATTCCTTGAATACCATTCTTGCGATATGCATGTAACTGGGCTACCGGTATCAACTAAAGCTTTTATTGTTATGTTTTCTAGCGTGAAATAAATTATTGGACATTGCTTGACCTTGTGTTCTATTTGATTTTCCTCTTTTGTTAAATAGTCTGATGGGTCCTCAAATAAATCTAATGTCTCGTTTTCGATAATTGCCGCGGAAAGCTGAAATACGCGCTGCGCCGAAGCTAATTGCGGCGTGTTTTGCACAGCGCACTCTAGTTTTCCGTTCGCTCATCGATTTCGTTATCGATTTCGTTATCGATTTCTTTATCGCTTGCTGGTTCTTCCGCGAGTGCATTTATTTGTGACGTCCAATTTGTCGATTTTGAGTTTTCGTTAGACATGTTTTTTCGTCTGTTTTCTGAACATTCCGGTCTGTTCGCGATGTCGCGTGAATTGTGCAGTTTTGATGCCTGATTTGTGCTAGTGTTCGCGGAATTCCAGGATAATGGTTTATTTCGCTCATCTACGGCTTTGCTAGAAGTGAGGTTATGTTTGTGAGGATAAGTTGGTAGAGATTGCGTCCTTGGAACGTTAGATCTGCCGCCTGCTTGGATTTCATCTAGGAAATGTAACAGCGAATCAATATCTTGAATATGCCTGCAACGCGCTGCTTCTACGACATTCTCTGGGTAATGTCTGATTAAATTTCTGACAATATCTGATTCCGGACTGCGAGGTGTTATGCCAATTGCCGAGGCATATTTTCGACTTGCGTATTCGGCCCATGTGACTTTAGAATCCATATTAAAATATCCGAATTCTATGTCTCTACGAACTTCTCTTTGTACCTCCTCTCCCCAGAATCGTGCTCAAAATCTTTTTTTAAAAGTTTCCCAGGAATCTATCGCGTCGCGCCGCGCTATCCACCAATCTTTTGCATCATGACTGAGACTTTGACCGATTAATCGCAAATATAGATTTTCATCTGTACTGATTACCGTAAAATATTCTTCTAGTTCTCTAAGATAGTTTGTCGGTTTCTCCCAACCTCTACCCGAAAACGTAGGCATTCTCATCTGTTTAGCTAATTGTCTATAACCTTCGACATCGTTTACTTGATCCGTTGGTCTCAAACGTAATTTTCTAATATCAGATTCTAATCCTGATTTGAGGTGCTCCTGCTTATGCTCTATCTCTCGGAACCGCAGCTCGCTATCCTCATTACTGATTTTAATTTTGGTAACTAATTCGTCATAATTAATTTTAACGTCTTCCCTTAAGGATTTTTCTGCGTTATCGATTTTTTTTAGGTGTTGCTCTGACCATTTGTCACATTCCTCGGCTAATATTCTAAATCTAGCTTCTACTTCGGTAACCTGACTTTTATTCGAGACACCCTGCTCAACTAATTGTTTTTCGATTTTTTTTTCTAGGTCGTTTAGAGCTGTTACATTTTTATTCTGGAGTGTTTCCATAGAGTTCTCCAATTGCTTAAATTTACTATGGACTGATCTTTCAAACAGTTCGTTCTGTCTTTTCAAAGCCTCGATTGATGAAGCGAACTTCTCTAACGGGTCTGATTTTGGATCCATAGCTGATCTGGTTTTATATCCAGTTCCCTTACTACTAGACGTTTCAGGAGCTGTTTCCTTATCTGGCATTTTTCCTTTGTATCAATTCTTATTGAGTTACAAATAAAACTGAGATAAGCTTTGAATGAGTTTATTAATCCATGCAAGAAAAGAAAATGAAATTTTTTTTTTTTTTTTTCTTTTAGTGCCACGTTGGTGGTGCCAACGTAACTTTTGCACAAACAAAAAATTTAAATTTTTAGGAGCCCCACGTTGGGCGCCAATGTAACTTTTTACGGATCTTGGCGATATGAAATGACTAAGAATGATAGCTAAGGAAACAACAGCTGTTAGATTTCGTAATATTATAATTTCAACATAAAATTATACTTTAAATGTTTTGTCAAATAGTATGAGTGGTTGCAACCGTTAGATTTACCATAAATATTAATACATTGATTTTGTTTAAATGTGGCTCGATACAAAGAAAGTTGTTTTAATCTTTTATGAATAAGCTACGGGTTACTTATCCAATCTGTAGGTTTTTAATAGAGTAAATGATTATCAGTAATAATGTGAGTTTGCTATTGCGTCGATAGACGTGCTAAGACGACTTTTAAATATGATGTGTGATTGAAGTAATTATTGTTTGAGTTTCATTGAATGTAATATTTAATCAATCGCTTTGATCTGATTAATAATGAGTGAATCTACGTTACTGGTAACAGGCTGCTATAGCAATGTTCCGTATATCAAAACTAGGTGAGACATCTAGGACGCTTTGCCTATGAATGCTCTATACCTAAACGCTAAGTGAGACACCGTGGTCGCTCTGCCTACGAATGCTGGCGATTCCGCCGAGCATGGTCGTATTTATACCTATTTTCGGTCACGTCGGTATTTGCGTGATGTGTGAGAACGACGTAGCGGGCTTCAGCTATTGGCTAATAGCCGAACACGTTACAATATATATATATATATATATATATATATATATATATATATATATATATATATATATATATATATATATATATATATATATATATATATACCATATATATATATATATATATATATATATATATATATATATATATATATATATATATATATATTGCAACGTTTGGTATTAAATTGATTAATTAATTAATTTAATATAAGACAGAGGCCGTGGTTGTTGCATTAAAAATTTAGTTTGTTCAGAGCCTCGCTCAAAGTTTATAAGTCCTGACCAAGTACCTAACTAGCAGACTCGAATCGTTGCCGACTAGAGCTGCAATCGCAGAGCTGGATTAATAAATAACCAAGCCTGCACCCTAGTTTGATAGAGCTGGATACAATTATCAAGCCTATCGCCCTGATTTAAATCTTTCTAGACAGAGTTGGACTCCAGGAGTCGAACCTGTTCTCCAAACCTGAAACGTTTACTAATTCAGACACGGATAATGTTTTACCAGTGCTGAACAGTAATTCTTTAAGGCTGGCAATTTCCCTGACTTAAAAGGATGTGATGATGAAGGTTAATTTTGCCGTTAGATAAAAATCCAGAAACTATTCGAGTTTTATCTAACATAAAATTTAATAAGTTTTCAATCAGAAAATAAATTTCAAAAATAACAAAAATAACAAAAAATACAAAATTTAGATACAGAAATGAAACTTAATGCTACGTGTTTGGTTTTCTCTATTTTCGTGACTTTAACGACTTATTGTGTTTGTGTTGTGGCTAGACTCCCGACAGGTGATTCTACCGTGCTGTTTATAAGTAGGTAATCTTTAATTTTATTCTAAGACTCGACCGATGTCTTGAACTTCTATTAAATTTGACATGAATTTTAATTCGATAAATTTTATGATTTACTTGACTTTGAAATATTGGCTCTATGGTAGTTATCCTCCTATGACAGTATGAATAATTATCCCGAATACAAGTGTTTAGCTGATAGCGAAGGCTAGTGGCTAATGAGTCATTTCTCCGACAGGTAGAAAATGCTCGCGAGTTTAGAGAGTTTATTGAGTCATTTCTCCGACAGGTAGAAAATGCTGCTGAGCAGCGCGTTGACGCCATTTTTATACCTGTTCCCTTCTCCGTATCCCTACTACTATCCCTACTCCTCTCGGGTGCGCGCGCTGCGGCTTCGGAGCAGGCTTGATACGTTACATTATATATATATATATATATATATATATATATATATATATATATATATATATATATATATATATATATATATATATATATATATACAGGGTGAGTCACGAGAAACTCCGAGAATGGGAGGAGCCTCATTGCCGAATAAGCCCCCGCCCTTAAACCAATCAAACAAATCGCAGGTAATGATAATAGGAACTGTGTAAGCATAACATCAGAATCAAGGTACGTAGCAAGGAATAATAATGAAAACAAGATCAGCTAGTAATCGACTTTACTTTTGAACTTTACACTGAATGCGTTAAGGGTACTGACTGTGTCGACTGCTCTGATATAACTGGCAGAGATGGTTGCTGATAAGCATCGTTCAATTGGTTATTAAACATGACTGTCATGTCGTGTCAAAGTTGGATAGCCCAATTGTGAAGACAATATATGTTATGCTTACACACTTCCTATTATCATTACCTGTTATTTGTTTGATTGGTTTAAGGGCAGTAGAGGGGGTGTTTTATGAGTTTTATGACCCCCATAAACCCCCCCCCCCCCGCTGGGCCAGACCCTTTTTTTTTTTTTTTTTTTTCTTTCTTTTTTCTTTCTTTTTTTTTCTTTCTTTTTCTTTTTTTCTTTCTTTTTCTTTCTTTCTTTTTCTTTTTTCTTTCTTTCTTTTTCTTTTTCTTTTCTTTTTTCTTTTCTTTTTCTTTTTTTTTCTTTTTTTCATTCTTTTTCTTTTCTTTTTTTTCTTTTCTTTTTTATTTTCTTTTTCTTTTTTCTTTCTTTCTCTTTCTTTTTCTTTTTCTTTTCTTTTTTCTTTTCTTTTTCTTTCTTTCTTTTTCTTTTTTCTTTCTGTTTCTTTCTTTCTTTTTCTTTCTGTTTCTTTCTTTCTTTTTCTTTCTTTCTTTTTCTCTTTTCTTTCTTTTTCTTTTTTCTTTTCTTTTTTCTTTTCTTTTTCTTTTTTTTTCAATGAGGTGTAGGTAGCCCCGGTCAATTGCAACCTTTGATGATTCGGGCAATTCTGACTTCGGTGAGGGGACTCGTTCTGTCGAGGCAGGCCTGGTAAGGTCTCTGAGGGAGAACGGACCCCTTTGTCAGACAATGTGGGTATTATCCTACAGGTATACGGTCATTTATTCGTATATTTAGAGAGTTGCGAAGTGTAAACTATGGTTGGGTGACGGTATAGGATAGTCTTACAGGTATACGTGGATGTGTGAGTGTATGTGCGTATGTGTGTATGTGTGTGTGTGTGTGTGTGCGTGGGTAGGAGGAGCACAGGATGATAAAACATTTATAGACGAACATATTCATAATGCTATTTTATTCATATTATTTAGTGTCTACATAAGTGAGAGAATGAATATGACTATACTCGTACCTAAATTTATTAAAACGTATTTCTCATGAAACCTTACAAATACTTGCAAACCACACATGTTGTTTATTCTAGCATATTTTCAGAAAATTATAATGCAATCTTATTACGAGACAATTGAGGAGAAAAATAAAACCTGGGAAAAACTCGTCTGTACGGTAAGATGTAGAGAGAGAGAGAGAGAGAGAGAGAGAGAGTACAGAACAGCTAGACAGGGTTTCATCGGTAGGCTTTTGACGTGTCTATTCTCATCTTAACTTCCTGGGCAATGGAATATTCGAATAGAGCCTTCAGTTCCAGCATAACAGCTATACCGGGTCTATTCGTGGGTGAGACCCATAGGGCGCCCTATTATATGCAATTCATAGTACAAGTACGCTCTGTGCCATGAAAAACAAAGAAAATTGTGACGTTTAACTCTCAATTGTCGTTGTTTTTTCGGTAACAGAGCTTACTTGTACTATGAATTGCATATAATAGGGCGCCCTATGGGTCTCACCCACGAATAGACCCGGTATATGTATTCTCGGGAAAATGTGGTTTGAAGGAGTCGGTCAACTGAGTTTGCACTTCATCGAAGTCCCTCAGAACAAGCTCTGAGAAACGTTTAAGAGGCGTATCTACAAAACCGAGTCCGATGGCCATTGTAGAGAGTTCCCTCACCATGCTGTGCTTACACTGATTCACGGCATTTGTATGATTTGATAATAGTCGTAAGCGATGACTGATACATGGCGTTACGGCTGCAAGTCCGTCGAATGATGTCTTCTGCATTATGATAGAGGGTGGTTGTATCCTTGGCCTCTTCGAGCTGGTGAAACTGTAGTCTGGTGAATCGTCGTCAATGATTCGATCATCCTCTGCTTCCCATGCCTCAGATGCCTCGGTCAATCTGATAGCCCTCGAACCATGGGCGACGATAAACGAGAGCGTGTAGTCGTTTATGACTATGGGCGTAGTTTCGGGCTCAGGCTCCCTGGGAATCCATCTATTGGTCTCGTAACATGGGGCACAGTCGAGTTGTACTGGTCTGGTCAGGTAATCATTAATATCGTTGAAAGTGTTTAATAGTTTCCACCATACATCAGCCCTCATTGCAATAACACTTCCACCATTACCGCAGAGTTGGACAGTGGGTTCGAAACGTTGACCGATTAATGCGTGTCCAACTGACACAATTTTAGAAAAAGAGTAATTTAACCCGTAAGTGGTTGAGAGTAACATTCGTTTTGATGGTCTCACTTTATTAACTGAATCCCGAACGGTTCGAAAGTTAGCCATGATGTACAACACGGTTCACTCTCTGCGAATTATCGAGCAAGAGTGAGCGATACTCACTGTAGAGTTTCCAAGCTGTTACTAAATGCTGTGGATGGGTAGTCTGTGTACTATTTCAAGAAGACTCCCCACTTTTGGGTATACGGGTACTCATCTCGAAGGGTGGAGGAGGAAGGTTTTTTTATGATGCAGGGTCTATACAGCTCTAAAGGCCCGAACCGGCAGTCCCAGCGAAAAGCTTTGCGCGATGCAGCTTGTTTTGCCATGTTATAACAGAGATCTGAAAAGAATGAACGGTGTGCGATACAGTTATCTAGGGTTCTAGCTTCGTAAAAATATAATTAGCTTATTCCTATTTTCAAGTTATCCCTGCGTTTTCCCTAGCGAAGCGGCGTATATCCCTTCGTTTAGTGTTCGCCGATACAGTTGCGGATTAGTGTGAAGTTGTATATAAATACTATACGTGTTATTTCGAGAAGACTCCCCCATTTCTGCGTACATAGGTACACAGTTGAAACGGTGGTGAAATGGGTTTATGACTCAGAGCTTATACGGGCCTACAAGTTTTGACCTGCGGTCCCCATGCATACAGCTTTGACATGCTTCATCGGATATCTGAAAAGAATGGGTATGTGCGTCATACAGTCGCCTATGGTTTTATTCTTATTCTCTAGTTAACCCTTTGTTCATTGTAGCGAGGCGGTGCATAGTTCTTTGTTTCGTGGCTGACGATTCAATTGCGGATTATCGTCACTAGCTGTAGGGGTAAGTGGGCGGCATTACCGTTGATTGGTTACCCCACTTTTCACTAGGGCTAGTCGAAGTGGATATAATCGGGGGTCAAGGATACTTCTTCCAACAGTACGAGAAACTAATCAGTAGAGGAAACTCTAGTGGCTGTCATCCTCTGTTTTTGAACGGTTAAACTTTGAAGTATATATGAGGTATTCCATGCCAAGTGAACCAATCGTTGACCCTCACCTCTTCAAAAACTGACGCCGATTTTTCTGGTGATAAAGGAGTAGAAAAAAATATTTCCTGAATTTTTTCAGACCTTTCGGATGACAGCCGATGTTCTATATGATTTTTTTCTCTTTTTTTGGTTTTTTATGCATAACTCCCGTTCTTTTTCATCGATTTCCATCAATGAAAAACGAAAATTTTCGTTTTCCGGTCGACTTTCAGAATAAATTTTTTTCATATTTTTATTTTCGCTTTCTGATGCCTAAGACGTGAAAAGTTCGGAAAAATAACAAAAAAATTGAGTTTTGACCACTTATGACGGTCTCGATTTTTTTGAAAAAAATTACCAAGATTCCTACTCTCAAAACGATTTTTTTGAGCCGTGCCAAATCATGGGCAGAGCACTGGATCCAATTTATTCCGTGGTTTTACTGTAAAATTTTTCTCATTCTCTATATCGATGTTGACATTGAATGTTCGAAAAAGTTATTAAAACATCAAATGATCATAATTTTTGCTCAAAATAGCACTAAATTAACATCAAAGATTCATCGCGTTCGTTGTGGATCATTTTTATCCTTTTATTCAATCATTATTCTTATGAAAAATGATCCACAACGAACTTGATGAATCTTTGATGTTAATTTAGTGCCATTTTGAGCAAAAATTATGATCATTTGATGTTTTAATAACTTTTTCGAACATTCAATGTCAACATCGATATAGAGAATGAGAAAAATTTCACAGTAAAACCACGGAATAAATTGGATCCAGTGCTCTGCCCATGATTTGGCACGGCTCAAAAAAATCGTTTTGAGAGTAGGAATCTTGGTAATTTTTTTCAAAAAAATCGAGACCGTCATAAGTGGTCAAAACTCAATTTTTTTGTTATTTTTCCGAACTTTTCACGTCTTAGGCATCAGAAAGCGAGAATAAAAATATGAAAAAAATTTATTCTGAAAGTCGACCGGAAAACGAAAATTTTCGTTTTTCATTGATGGAAATCGATGAAAAAGAACGGGAGTTATGCATAAAAAACCAAAACAAGAGAAAAAAATCATATAGAACATCGGCTGTCATCTGAAAATTCTGAAAAAATTCAGGAAATATTTTTTTCTACTCCTTCATCACCAGAAAAATCGGCGTCAGTTTTTGAAGAGGTGAGGGTCAACGATTGGTTCACTTGGCATGGAATACCTCATATTGACTCTGTTCTGCTTTTACTACAAATTTTTCCGTTTATACATTACGCGAAGTTCTCGAAATGAATAATTCACGGTCGTCTACTGGTTTAAAGACCTTCTTGGCAGTCGTCTTATCGGTGCTACACCGTCTGCAGAAAGAACGTCGTAAATTTATACCGGGAAAGATTCGACGGTGGATAAGTTATTTTGAGAATATATCCCAAGATAGCTCCGTATTACATAATCGTTTGGAAGCGGAGTTGCGAGGTGTGCTTATGAGCATACTACGGGTTGCTGAATTTGGTGATATGATAATAATCTTGGAAGTGGAGATCGTAAGGAAGAACTCTATTTGGGGGAGACTGATACGTGGTATGGTGAAGAACGCAGTATCCCCGACACAATTCGAGGGTCTACAAAGGGCGCTCAGAGGCCGCATGCTGTGCAGGGAACAGGCGATGCTGACCCAGGCAGCCGAGGCTGCGGAAGCCGCAGAGGATCTTCTAGCGGCTGATGTAGAGGAAGGACACATTGGGGGTAGCGTTCTGGAACCTGACGTTGAGCAAACTATGACTGTTGGGGATAACGGGGGGACAGTCGAAGAGGTGGTAGAGCAGCTATCACAGGTATCGGTGACGGAAGTATTCGAAGACGCAGCCGTGGAGATTTCAGCTGGGGGAGAGAGAAGTTTTCCCCGTTCTGATGTGGAATCTTCGGGCGAGGGGGCGTCATACACGCCTGTATCCGGTAAATACGGACTCCTGTTTATGTTATACGCTAGCTCGCAAGGCATATTTTCCAATAGTCTTTTTTTAACAATTTTAAACACTCTACCATTTAGAGTTAATAAACGTGTCAGACCTTAATATTCTACACCAACTAGAATTGGAGACGGGGAGGACCGACTCTTAAATGAATATCCCGCACCCGGTCAACGAATTTTTTCCCAAGAGAGATTTTATACATCGTCTTCTGTGTCTCTCGACGGGTCCAGTCCTCTGGCTGTGTACGGGTCTCTTGAAGAATAGCATCTGTAGTACGTCGTGTCTGTCTCTATACGGCTCCTCATGCCTAGACCTGGTACACCCATTGAAAGAAAATTGTAGTAACCTTTATCCGTTTTTCAGATATCAGAAGTGTGGATAGAACATGCGTGCCGCGACGGGTATTTATGGTCAACGAGGGAGCTAGTACCTCGGGAGTACAGGTCGGTGGGGCCGTACCGCGGGCTGCGAGCTGTAACGGAGGTCATGTAGTCGATGCCCCCGGACAGGAGAATTTACACACAGTAACCGACGATAACGAGGACGGTGCCCCGGCGGTGGAGGAGGGAATGGAGAACGGTTCTGGGGTATCAGAGGATTTGGCAAAATATTTCCAGATTACTCGTCGCTCAAGCAGGAGAATAAAAAAATTCGGTGTGGTAGGGAATCAGGTGACGGCTAAAATAGTTGTACCGCAGGAGAGCGCGAACCCGATGGAATGGTTAGAGGAAGCATTTAGGGCACTTCATAGATATTTTACATCACTCTGTGAACCAAACGATATAATGGGAATTAGCTTTACAACAGAGGGTTTTACTAGGGGTGCTGCGGGTCAGAGTTTTCGACCAGCCCGCGATTTCAATTTTGAAGATTTATGGGAATTAGTATTCAGGGTTACGCAGAGTGCTAGTGAGTTTACAATAGATCAACCTTTTACAATAAATGTTATGACTATTGACGTATTACATGGGCAGGGAAAACGCAAAAGATTGGATAGTGATAGGGTAATTAGAAAACGGTCGCTTCTTTCCAGGCCAAAAATCGATAATTTATGCCTGCCGAGGGCATTGTATACAGCAGGAATGTATGCTAGGTGTATGGAAACGAGGGGTGGGTTTGACAAAAGCGCGTGGGAGTCTGTTAAGAGGAATCAGAATATGGTAGGTCTGAAGGCTGAGGAATTGAGTAGGAAAGGCAGGGGTCACGATACCAGAACAAGGTTGCGGACCCAGCGAGCTTGCACAGTTTCAACGGTATATGGCTCAGGACGGTAACTGTATAAGAGTGTTTTTGAAGGATAACATCGGTAACGGAGAACGACCGCTTTTTGACGGGACAGACATAGTATTGGGTTTGGGTTTTTCTATAGAATATAATCTTAACATTCAGTATGATCGAGAAGCACGGCATTATGAAGTAATTCTAAACATGAGGGGGATGAGAGGACTGGGGAAGTTTTGTACGGCATGTAACATCAGTTACAAACGTGATAATGAACACAGATGTTCCAACATTTGTCCGCGCTGTCTATCATCCCCGGCCTGTGTCACAACCGAGGATAAGAGGGAGTGTGATTCCTGTAGACGTGAATTTCTTTGTAATGCCTGTTTCATACGGCATCAAACACCAGGATCGTATAGAGGTAAAAGATCGATCTGTGAGACACTACCAATTTGTAAAGAGTGCGATATCTATATGGATACTACAAAAGGTAAACATATATGCGGTGTAAAATATTGCAAAGCTTGTCGTTCGAATCAGCAGATAGATCACAGGTGTTATATGAGACCTGTAAAACGTAGCGTCGACAAGACTGACAAGTACATTTTCATTTTCTACGATTTCGAGACGAGACAAGACGATACTTTCGAGGGCGAAGATACCATTAATATACATGTTCCGAATCTGTGCGTTGCTCAACGGGTTTACTCGATTTTTATAGATGGGGATATGCAGACTACCTGCCGGGGCTGTGGTGTTATCCGCGAATTTGTGTTTAGACAGGAACCCGTGAGGGAGTTGTTGGATCTAGCGGATAGGAAGGTCGAGGGTTATAGAAAGACAATATGTATAGCGCACAATGCGAAGGGTTTCGACGCTCAATTTATCTTGCGACATCTAGTGGAGAAAGGGGACGAGCCACCTCAGGTGATACTCAATGGCAGTAAAATAGTTTTGTTGGAAACGGCTAACACACGCTTTCTAGACTCCCTAGCATATATGCCAATGGCCTTGTCCGCGTTACCAAAAGCGTTTGGCTTGCCAGAGACGACCCGCAAGGGATTATTCCCACATCTCTTTAACACCCTTGCTAATCAGGGATACGAAGGAACGTTACCTGCTGTTGGGTATTATTCACCTGAGACTATGGCTGTCGAGGCTAGGGAAAACTTTTTTAAATGGCATCACAGGTTAGCTAGTGAAGGTTACCTTTTTAAATTAGATGATGAGCTAGTAGAATACTGCCGATCGGATGTTACTATACTTCGTCTCGCCTGTATAGCATTCAGAGAAATTTTCCTTCGCGCCGGTGATGTTTGTCCGTTCACGGAAAGCACGACTATCGCTTTAGCCTGTTCTATGGTTTTTCGCAAAAAATTTTTACAGGATAACCGTATAGGCATCATACCGCCCGCCGGTTACAGGCTAGTCGAGAAACAGTCTCGTCGAGCTATCGAATGGTTGGCCTTGAAGGAAAGCGAACTAGGGATAGAGATCGAACACGCTGCAAGAGGGCAAGAAAGACGTATCCTAAACCGACCTGTGGATGGCTACTACGAGTCTGCTGACGGTCGTCGGCATGTTCTTGAGTTCCACGGCTGTTACTGGCATGGCTGTCCCTGTTGTTATCGAGTCAACAGGGACAAGAAGCCAGCGGTTGGGGAGTGCATGGACAGACGGCTTGAAGAGACAAACGCTAAAACCAGGCGTATGAGAGCGTTAAATTATGTCGTGGAGGAGATGTGGGAGTGCCAGTTTGTCAGCCTACTAAAGAGGAACGCCGAGCAGGAGCAGGAACGCATTGACGCTAGCGGTCTCGTCCCCACATCGGCTAATACTAAGTTGAACCCGCGTGATGCCTTTTACGGTGGACGTACAGGGAACACGTCGAGATTCCGCGAGGTAGATACTAGCTTGGGTGAACAGATACGCTACCTCGATGTTTGCTCTCTGTATCCTTTTATCTGTAAGACAGGCAAATTTCCTGTGGGCCATCCGAAGCTGTACATAGGTGGAGAGTGCGATGTCTTATTAGGGGGGAGAGGCATAGACCTGACCGCTGTCGAGGGTCTAGTTAAATGTATTATACTGCCACCTCGGGATCTTTACCATCCGGTATTACCTCTTCGTATGCATGGCAAATTAATGTTTCCGCTCTGTCGCTCATGCTGCCGTGAAAAGATTCAATCGTCTTGCCCCCATAACGATGAGAGCGATCGATATATAAGCGGCACTTGGGTTTCAGATGAGGTTAAGAAAGCTGTTGCAATGGGGTACAAGGTGATATCGGTGGCAGAGATCTGGCAGTACGAGGTCACAATGTTCAACCCAAAGACTCGGGAGGGTGGTCATTTTTCAGCCTATATAGACACTTTCCTTAAAATAGAACAGGAGGCAAGTGGCTGGCCTGCAGAGTGTGACAATGAGGATAGCCGGGCTGAGTATCTGCGTATGTACAAACAAGTAGAAGGTATAGAGCTAGAAACTGCAAAAATCGAGAAAAACCCTGGGCTTCGTTCCGTGTCAAAGCTATGTCTGAACTCGTTCTGGGGTAAGTTTGGCCAGCGGGATAACCTATCGAAAACAACGGTTATTAAAACACAGGAACAGTTGTTTAACCTTGTTACAAGCCCTTCAATCACCCTGGAAGATCTGTTACCTGTCAACGACGATATATTGTACGCCCGCTGGTCTTACAATGATGAGAGTATCGAAGCGTCAACCCTTGCGAACGTTGTAATAGCGGCATATACGACGGCACAGGCGAGGCTCAAATTATACTCGTATTTAGAGAAGCTGGATCGCAGAGTACTCTACTACGACACCGACTCTGTTATTTATGTCCGGACAGGTCGGCCTGACGAGTATGAGCCACCTGTAGGTAGCTTCCTGGGAGATCTGACCGATGAACTAGAGTCCTACGGTAAAAATAGTTATATTCGGGCGTTTGTATCTGGCGGCGCCAAATTTTACGCGTTTATAGTTGTGGGACCGAACGGGGAGGAGGTGGAGGTGTGTAAAGTAAAAGGCATTAGCTTAAATTATAGTACACGTTTAAAAGTAAATTTCAATTCCATTCGGGAAATGGTGGTGGAGGGTGCAGAACCTATCAACTTAAAGTTTCGGGGAATTCGTCGGACAGAATCGCACGTTGTAGTAACCAGGGACCAGACGAAGACCTGTCGGCCCGTTTTTGTAAAAAGGCGTTGTTGTAGAGATAGTTACGATACCCTCCCTTACGGATACCACGACGAATAATCGCTGTTCAAAGGTCTCTCCAGGTTTCTTCTGAATTTATTTGTCTGTTTATATATATGGGGCATTCCGCCCCAACTTGGCAAGCCTCCGACCCTCACCATTTTTGATTCGACTCGAAATTTTTTATGCTGTTCACCCACATGGGTAGAGACTACCATATTTTTTTCAGAATTTCTTTCCATCCCGTTCTGTAGTGAAAATTTTTTGAAAAAATCGATGAAACCCAATTCAATCAACGATATCTTCTAATTAAAAAACGCTATCGGAACACTTCACACATCAAATTTCTCGTCTTGAAGTCTACTTTTTTATAAATTTTTTTAAAAAATTTTCCAATTTTTTTTTTCTATCAAAAAATCAAAAAATCGATTTTTCGAACTGAGTCCCATTTTTAATTTTTTTTCAAAAAATCACAAAAAAAGTACATGTAAAAACAAAATTTTTGAGCCCTGTCTCATCGTGGGCAGATTTTTTTTTGTATTTTTTTCAGCCATTTGAAGTTTATTAGTGTGATGTGTAATGTTGCGTCAGGCATCCCTCGGAATATAACAAAGAGAAAAAATCATCGGAAAAATATATCCGTCGTGGTGAAATCAAGAGGGCTCAAAAGAATCATCTGACATTGAGCTGCGCGAACTTATTTAAACAACGATAATAGTATATTGAGTACCAAGGGCGTAAAGTTGGCTTTTTTAGACCGAGTGTGGAGTTTGCAGTACGAGTCGGAGCAATAATGATTTCATTATTGCCCGCTTATTGAAAAAGCTTATTGAAAAAGTCCGCACTCGGTCTAAGAAAGCCCACTTTATGCCCTTGTTACTCAATATACTATTATCGTTGTTCGAATAAGTTCGCGCAGCTCAATGTTAGATGATTCTCTTGAGCCCTCTTGATTTCACCACGACGGATATATTTTTCCGATGATTTTTTCTCTTTGTTATATTCCGAGGGATGCTTGACGCAACATTACACATCACACTAATAAACTTCAAGTGGCTGAAAAAAATACAAAAAAAAATCTGCCCACGATGAGACAGGGCTCAAAAATTTTGTTTTTACATGTACTTTTTTTGTGATTTTTTGAAAAAAAATTAAAAATGGGACTCAGTTCGAAAAATCGATTTTTTGATTTTTTGATAGAAAAAAAAAATTGGAAAATTTTTTAAAAAAATTTATAAAAAAGTAGACTTCAAGACGAGAAATTTGACCTGGTAAAGTTTCCGATAGCGTTTTTCAATTAGAAGATATCGTTGATTGAATTGGGTTTCATCGATTTTTTCAAAAAATTGTCACTCCAGAACGGGATGGGAAAAAATTCTGAAAAAAATATGGTAGTCTCTACCCATGTGGGTGAACAACATAAAAAATTTCGAGTCGAATCAAAAATGGTGAGGGTCGGAGGCTTGCCAAGTTGGGGTGGAATGCCCCATATACATTCAACCTGTGATGTGAATATTTATTTCAACATTTATTTGTATACCCCTGTTGTTACGAATATTATTGTAAATATCTTATGGTATAATTAGGATTACTTGTAATACTTAGGAATCCTCTGTATTTTCTATGCTGTTCATTTCCATTTAACTTGTGTTGTAAATGTTTATTTCACCCTTTATCTGTATACCACCGATCTTGTAAATATTGTTTTAAATACCCTGTAGTATAATTTGAATTATTTATAATACTTTACCCTCCACTCAATAAAGATAGAGTAAAGGTTAAATTTTTAACTTCGCCTATGCCGGTCCAAAGCCCGGATTTGAAAGAAGGATGGGAAATTACCCAATCGTATCAAATATGAAATTTCTGAGTAGGGCCCTCTATATTTTAAGCTTTACACCTAATTGTATCCTCTGCCGACTTCGTGTGACAATAATAAACAAAGTTCAATAAAGTTTTACCTCTTTACATTCGCATTCTATTTGGCATGTTCCTCACCATCCTGTACCAAACAATAAACTGAAAAACCAAAAATCATAATACTACTCCGGCCCGGTTAGCTATCCCCAGTGTGTTAGACGGCGAATATTAGAACAGTTAGCATGAAAATTGAAAATTGGAGCGTTGTTCTTACAGGATCTCCAAGGGTGAAATATTTCATAGATATCTGTCGGTCTGCCTACTATTGCTTCATAGCTGGTGGAGCACTCGTCGCGCACAGACAGACTTAGTAGGTTCGAGTTGTAGAAGATGGATACGCGGTGGAGCCACCCGTTTTCAGCGATAATAGCAGGACCCTCAGGATGCGGTAAATCGGTGTTTGTTAAGAAATTTCTAAGTGAAATCAAGCATATGTGCGATACACGCTTCTCCCGTGTAATGTGGTACTATGCAGAGCTGAGTTCGCTCCAAGGGGTTAGCGGTAAAATAGGCACAGTTGAAAATGGAATTGAGTATCGGGAAGGGCTACCTCTGGAATCGGACTACAGTAGAGATAACCTACCCAAGTTACTGGTAATCGATGATCTTATGCGTGAGGCATCCAATAATGTGGTCGCTGATCTCTTCACCAAGGGGTGTCATCATAAGAATCTCAGCGTATTTTTCATAACCCAGAACCTGTTTCACCAGGGGCGCGGCCAACGTGATATTTCACTCAACACGAATTATATAGTCTTTTTCAAGAATCCGCGGGATCGTGCACAGATACAGCATTTAGCACGTCAGGTCTATCCCGAGAACCCACGCTTTTTGCAGGGAGCCTATTATGAATCGACTGCTCAACCACATGGCTACCTATTACTCGATCTAAAACAAACAACGCCTGAGAATTGTCGTTATCGTACAAATATATTCCCTTCTGACAATAATTGTTATGTTTATGTTCCTCGAAAGGATATAAACGCACGCTCTAGCCACGGGCTACCAGTCGTGCGGATGTAATGCCACGCACAGCTCATAGTGGTAGCCCAGGCGGTGGTGGTTCTGGTGTAGCCGCAGCGCGTAGACGTTTCGGGCGAGGAAATACAGCTACTCTACAGGCCCTATGCAAACTGAGTCCAAAGCAGCGACAAGCATTGTTACGTTCTGCTGATAATACACTTGTAAAAACTATATGCGAGTGTGCTCTAAACACCGTGCATGGTAACGTTACATTGACACGACAAGAAAAGACACGTCTTAACAGACATAAGCAACTTCTCCGTAAACTGGCTAGTATCAAAGGGGGCTGGAAGAGTAAGAAAAAATTACTTGTTCAAAGTGGTAGTGGTTTTCTACCCTTGCTAATCGCACCTGTTCTCGGGACTCTATTTTCACACCTGTTTAGCAAATAAGACCAAGGAAAGCTATGGAGCATGCAAAGAAGATGGTTCTCATACCATCGGAAAGTATAGAACGTCTCCAACGTAATATTCCGTCTTCAACCCAGCTATCCGAAGCTAGTGACGAAAAAAGTGTCAAGACCCCGGGTAATCCTGTCTCCAGACTCGATAATGAGTTACGTACTATTCTGGATACACCCACCCAAGATGATGCCGTAAAGTGGAAGCTCTATCAGCAGATTCTACAGCGTTTTCTATACCACGCCGAGGACGCACGAAAGCCTGCACGGCTAGAGCTTCACACTCTTCCCGAGAATGACGAATCCTCCGACCCCTCTCTCGCGAAAAACGGGGAAAGCTCCTCTGATAAACAACGTATGCTATCAAAAATTGTTTCAAGTGTACCGAAAAAATATCAGTCAAAGGCGGAACTTCTACTGAATCATTTAGTGGAGTCACCCTCACGCTTCTCCTGGGATAACAACGGTGTGGTAACCATAGACAAGATGGTAATCCCCCATTCGAATATTATAGATTTAGTGAATGATACTATGCGTGCCAGAAAAGGATTCCAGCCTCACGGTAGGCACGCGTACGCACGTTTTCTTCAGAGTATTAATATGCCACGGGAATACGTTGGGAATCTGAATGTCTGGAAAAATACTCGGTTACCATCACCGTCAAGACCGGTAACACAGACACCACAAAAGAGCGGAAGAAAGCGTAAAACAGAGTATACGCCTGCAGACAGCGGGAGTAGCAGTAGTGAATACACCGGCAAGGAGGACGGCGGTAGCGGTCGCAGAGAGAAGGACGTAACGCGATATAAAGACTCGCCCACACCTCCGAAACAAGGCTGGTTGACATTTGGTTTACGAAAATGAAAGAGTTAGAACGAATCTACTACGACCCCTCGCATCCAGCTGGTTACGCAGCAGCTAGAAAGCTGAAAAAAGCGGTTCGAATTGTCAACTCCGACGTAGTCGGGAATTGGTTAAGCAGTCAGGATGCCTACAGCCTGCACAAACCAGTACGGCGTAAGTTCCAGCGTCTGTGGTACAATATTTCGAATATAGACGATCTTTGGGAAGCTGATCTGGTAGAACTTGTTTCTATCAAGGATCATAACGACGGCTGTCGTTACTTATTGGTTGTTATTGATGTATTAAGTAAGTTTGTCTGGGTGAGACCCCTATCGTGTAAAACGAGCACCGCGGTGGCTGAGGCTTTCAAACAGATATTGGACTCTACGGAACGACGCCCCGTTACTCTGTAGAGCGATAAGGGAAAAGAATTCACCGGAGCGGCCTTTCAAAAACTACTTTCTGCATACGATATACGATACCGCACAACACGTAATCCGGATATAAAGGCAGCCGTTGTTGAGCGATTCAATCGAACTCTCAAGGAACGTATGTGGAGATATTTTACACATAACAATACTCACCGGTATATCGAAGTCCTGGAAAAACTCGTCCAGTCATATAACAATACTGTACACTCAAGTATCAAGATGACGCCTTCATCGGTAACACTTTACAACGCTGCAGAGGCACGGGAAAACATTCAGCGTAGCCACCCGTTACGTAGACGTCGCAAACCGAAATTCAACAAAGATGATCTCGTGCGCATAAGCAAGACAAAGGGTACCTTTGCAAAGGGATACGGAGCCAACTGGAGTGAGGAGTTGTTTAAGATTCGGCGCGTCCTAGCAGGTTCACCGAATGTATACGAGCTGGAGGACCTGTCGAGAGAAGAGATAGACGGTCTTTTTTATGAACAAGAGCTACAACGCGTGGTCAAAGATATTGCCACCACCTCGTTCCAAATTGATAAAATCCTCCGTAGCAAGGGCCGTGGACGTAGTAGAAAGGTTCTTGTCAGCTGGAAAGGTTATCCCGAAAAGTTTAACAGTTGGATTCCTGCTAGCAATCTTCAGAGGCTTACATCATAATGAAGGCCCAATTCTACATAACCCTACCTAGTAATAGTTCTATGCAGGTTTTTCCTGATAACAAAACCTGTTGCTACATCACTCAGCTTCCACGGACAATCGAGCTCCATGGTGAATGGGAGGTTGCAATTGTCGAAATACAGTACCCATTGACTTATTTGCCCTCAGCACGTGAAGAATCCGACTTAGCGGATCTTCGTGAACTACAGAAACTCGCGAATCCTGTTATTACACCATACGGCACTAAACTGATTCTCCCTGAACGAGAAGATACTCCTGCTGAAAAAAAGGGGGCAATACCATCCTTGATGTTCGTATATTGTGACATCATAGAACCACGTATCGTAGGCGACGTCTATGTGCCCCTCCTGCGCGTGGTACAGGCTAAGCAGAACTCGGACGGCCGTAACATAGAGGTGAAGACCTTCTCACCGCCCCATTATCTCCCTCTGCTCCTTTCGAGCTTCCGAACCATCGAAATATCTATAAAAGATGACCAGGGCTAGTCTATACCATTTGATCACGGGACCTTGACAGTCACACTACACTTCAAAAAACTATACTAGCTTCTCTGACACCTGATACACTGTAAAGCAAGCGATACCAGCATGACCCATTACATAGACCATTATGAGGCCCAAATAGGAGGAGGAATTAGTCGCGTTTATGTCGGAGCATCCACTCAACGTGGCCACGGTATCGGCAGTTTTCTAGGGGGACTATTCAGACGGGCTATTCCACTCTTGAAACGAGGAGCTCGTGTACTCGGCCGAGAAGTCCTGCGAAGTGGAACAAATTTCATGTCGGATTTAGACAACGATGTACCATGGAAGCAGGCGTTCAAATCACGAGCTACAGAGACAGCGCACAATCTGAAACGGAAGGCTGAGGAAGGAATCCAGAAGGTTATGAGGGGCGAAGGCTATAAACTCAGGTATGGTGGAGCGTTTGGCCAGTCTAGACCCGTCCGCGTTCCGAAGCGATCCTTAACAGCTAGCGCGACTAAGATCAGCAGAACCCGTAAAAACGCTGCGAAAGCAAAGAAAAAGAACACGCCTAAGACTGCCATCAACCGAAAGAAAAAAGTTGCCAAAGGAACTAGCGGTAGAGGTGGTAATAAAAAGTGCTGCAGGAAAAGACCCGTTACTGATATTTTTGGACCCTTGTAAGAGTGAAAATCGTTACTCGTCGTCACCTCCGAAAATGGCCTATCTACATGCTCACTCTTGCGAATGTTTAAAATCTGAACTAGATCTGTTTACCCTACCGCCTACACAGACATCCATAGAAAGCGGCCAATGGGTCCAGTACAAACCTGTATCAGCGCTCACCGACGACTCCCCCGTAGAGTTTGTCGTACCAGGACACGGTGACGAGTATCTGGATCTCTCACACACAATGCTCAGGGTGTCTGCGCGAGTAGTCAGGCTAGATACAGCCAGTACGGAGACGGTATTTGTAGCCCCAGCGAACAATTTATTACACACCATGTTCAACCAAGCCGACGTATATTTCAACCAGAAACTGGTCTCTCCAAGCAACAATGCCTACGCATACAGAGCCTACATTGAGACATTGTTAAATTATGGTGATGGAGCTAAAGAGTCGCATCTCACCTCAGGATTATGGTACGCTGATACACCTGGTGCTTTTGATGAAACAGACATCAGTAGAAACGAGGGACTGAGCCAAAGACGATTTTTTTTCCTTGGTACCGGAACTGTGGATATGCTCGGCCGACTGCATTGCGATGTGTTTAATCAGGAAAAGTTTCTGTTAAAAGGTGTGGAACTAAGATTGAGACTTGTACGGTCTCGAGATGCCTTCTGTCTAATGGCCCCTTCCGCCGCTTATAAACTGGAGATCGCGGACGTGACCTTGCTTATACGACGCGTAAAAATTAGTCCCGGTATTTTATTGGCCCATGCAAGAACCCTCGCCAAGACAACCGCGAAATATCCTATGACTCGTGTGGAAGTCAAGACTATGACGATACATAGCGGTGTTCAAGCTGAGACTCTGGATAACGTCTTCCTAGGACAGCTTCCGAAACGCTTGATCATCGGGTTTGTCAATAATAAGGCCTATAATGGGGATATCAAGTTGAATCCATTCAATTTTGCTGACCACGGACTCAATCATCTTTCACTTTACATCGAGGGCGTTCAGATTCCTTCGAAGCCACTGCAACCTAATTTCAAGAGCGATTTATTCGTGGATTCATACAACACCCTATTCACGGGGACCGGTATACATTTTCTCAACGAGGGAAACGGCATTAGCCGTAAGAAGTATAAAGACGGATATTGTCTTACAGCTTTTGATCTTACCCCCGATCTCTCCGCCAGTGATAACGGTCATTGGAATCTCGTCAAACACGGGAGTGTTCGTATTGAAGTACGTTTTGTAGAGGCTCTGACTACGACCATAAACTGTATCGTGTATGCCGAATTCGATAACGTGATTGAGATCGACTCTCGGCGTCAGGTCATTACAGACTTTGGTAACTAGAGATGCTAGCCATGTGACGTCATGATAACCTGTTTGGACCTGGCCGTCATAAGCATGCAGCAGCGTCAACTCTCTTGATGCGCACCTTAGACTTGTCATGAAACCTGCTTGAACCTGTTCATCCCCTCTGCTCATCGCCTGTGGAGGGAGAGTTACGGTCATAAAATAGAAGACGTTAAATACCTCCGGTGGTATAACCGTTTCCTCAGTCTGTGACCAGAAACTGAAACATTCGAAAGCAACGCTCTCCCTGATCCACTACCAGCCATGAACTACATCATCGACATACAAGGATTCTGCGGCGTTGACGGACAGTTCCTACCAAAAGAGGTGGCTGTCGTAGCCTACGAGAATAACGCGCTAGCCCACTGGATCATCACACCGCCATACCCTATCTCCGAACTGTGTTCTTCAAGACGAATACAAAACAATTGGCTGTCCAGCAATCATCATGGGTTAGAGTGGTTTGAGGGTGATGTGACACACGAGCATATGATAGCTAATCTGCACTCGATTACACGCATGGCCAAGAACATTTTCTGTCGTGGAGTGCAAAAAGCTAAATTTCTTCAAGAGGTGATGTCACGTGAAATCATAAATTTGGAACGTGGTGAATGCGAGTGTCCGGCGTTCAAAGACCTGTCATCAGACGCGACGTGCCTTCTTCACGTTGCTGCGCGAAAAGGTTTCCACTGTGCCCTGCATAATGCTACAAAACTGAAAATCTGGCTACAATCGCGCGGATTATCTGAAGAAATTATATCCGCAATACCTTTTCGCACCGCACTACTGGGCTCACTTGGGCAACCCCTGGCTAACGAGGACGAGATAACTATTAATCCTCTCGAAACAGGAGAGGACAACTGTGGTTCCATGGGAATTCAGGAGACATCCTCACGAATGAGGACGTTCTGTCAAACCTTATAAACGGAGGTTTTACAATCTTCTATCATTTGCCTTCATGTATCCGCTGCCTGCGATAGGAATGGATAGTCTTCAAATACTCAGTGCACTAGAGATGATACCTGCTCGGACGAGGGGTGTCTTCCCAGCTGATCAGATTCCACTGCACTGGTCCTACCCAACCGCTATTGTGGCGAACACTGATATTCACACGCGCCCCGGAGCACACTGGATTGCTTTTTACGTAGACGCCTTGGGTCAAGGTGTTTATTTCGATAGTTTCGGACTACCGCCTATTATTCCCCATCACATACGTGCTCTACGAGGAAACAGTATAGCTCACCGTTGGAATCATCATCAGCTACAGAGTTCATCCTCTCTAGTTTGCGGCCAATTTTGCATAATGTTTCTGTATTATATGACGCACGGTTTCACTCTTCATCAGTTTACAAATATCTTCAGTAGAAACCTCGAGGCAAACGATGGGCTGGCCGCTTCGTTTTACAAACGGTTATATAAGAATAATTGCATGTGTAGAAAGCTGGAAAATAGTACATGCGAAGTAAACTGTATACAACGCTGTTTGGTAAAGAGATCCTAAGACATCCTACCGTACAGACAAGTTTTTCCCAAGTTTTATTTTTCTTCTCAATTGTCTCGTAATAAGATTGCATTATAATTTTCTGAAAATATGCTAGAATAAACAACATGTGTGGTTTGCAAGTATTTGTAAGGTTTCATGAGAAATACGTTTTAATAAATTTAGGTACGAGTATAGTCATATTCATTCTCTCACTTATGTAGACACTAAATAATATGAATAAAATAGCATTATGAATATGTTCGTCTATAAATGTTTTATCATCCTGTGCTCCTCCTACCCACGCACACACACACACACACACATACACACATACGCACATACACTCACACATCCACGTATACCTGTAAGACTATCCTATACCGTCACCCAACCATAGTTTACACTTCGCAACTCTCTAAATATACGAATAAATGACCGTATACCTGTAGGATAATACCCACATTGTCTGACAAAGGGGTCCGTTCTCCCTCAGAGACCTTACCAGGCCTGCCTCGACAGAACGAGTCCCCTCACCGAAGTCAGAATTGCCCGAATCATCAAAGGTTGCAATTGACCGGGGCTACCTACACCTCATTGAAAAAAAAAGAAAAAGAAAAGAAAAAAGAAAAGAAAAAAGAAAAAGAAAGAAAAGAGAAAAAGAAAGAAAGAAAAAGAAAGAAAGAAAAAAGAAAAAGAAAGAAAGAAAAAGAAAGAAAAAAAGAAAAAGAAAGAAAGAAAAAGAAAAGAAAAAAGAAAAGAAAAAGAAAAAGAAAGAGAAAGAAAGAAAAAAGAAAAAGAAAGAAAGAAAAAGAAAGAAAAAAAGAAAAAGAAAAGAAAAAAGAAAGAAAGAAAAAGAAAAGAAAAGAAAAAGAAAAAGAAAGAGAAAGAAAGAAAAAAGAAAAAGAAAGAAAGAAAAAGAAAGAAAAAAAGAAAAAGAAAAGAAAAAAGAAAAGAAAAAAAAGAAAAGAAAAAGAAAGAAAAAAAGAAAAAGAAAAGAAAAAAGAAAAAAGAAAGAAAAAAAAAAAAAAAAGGGTCTGGCCCAGCGGGGGGGGGGGGGGGGGGTTTATGGGGGTCATAAAACTTATAAAACACCCCCTCTACTAAGGGCGGGGGCTTATTCGGCAATGAGGCTCCTCCCATTCTCGGAGTTTCTCGTGACTCACCCTGTATATTGCAACGTTTGGTATTAAATTGATTAATTAATTAATTTAATATAAGACAGAGGCCGTGGTTGTTGCATTAAAAATTTAATTTGTTCAGAGCCTCGCTCAATGCTTACAAGACCTGACCAAGTTCCTAACTAACAGACTCGAATCGTTGCCGACTAGAGCTGCAATCGCAGAGCTGGATTAATAAATAATCAAGCCTGCACCCCGATTTGATAGAGCTGGATACAATATCAAGCCTATCGCCCTGAGTGAAATCTTATTAGACAGAGTTGGACTCCAAAAGTCGAACCTGTTCTCCAGACCTGAAACGTTTACTAATTCAGACACGGATAAAGATTTACCAGTGCTAAACAGTAATTCTTTAAGGCTGGCAATTTCCCTTACTTGAAAGGATGTGATGTTGAAGGTAATTTTGCCGTTAGATAAAAATCCAGAAACTAGTCGAATTTTATCTAACATAAAATTTAATAAGTTTTCAATCAGAAAATAAATTTCACAAAATAAAAAAATTAACAAAAAATACAAAATTTAGATACAGAAATGAAACTTAATTCTACGTGTTTGGTTTCTCTATTTTCGTGACTTTAACGACTTATTGTGTTTGTGTTGTGGCTAGACTCCCGACAGGTGATTCTACCGTGCTGTGTATTAAGTAGGTAATCTTTAATTTTATTCTAAGACTCGACCGATGTCTTGAATTTCTATTAAATTTTATATGATGATTTTGATGAGATTCGAAACAATTCTATTTTACTAATAAGCAATTGTTCTAAGTTATAGAGCAAAGTGCTTATTCCCCGACAGGCGGAATAGCGAGTATTTAAAGTTTTAGTGAGTCATTTCTCCGACAGGTAGAAAATGCTGCGGAGCAGCGCGTTTACGCCATTTTTATACCTGTTCCCTTACTCCGTATCCCTACTCCTCGAGGTTGCGCACGCAGTGTCTTCGGAGCAGGCTTGATACGTTACAATATATATATATATATATATATATATATATATATATATATATATATATATATAT
Organism: Macrophya alboannulata; assembly: GCA_949628255.1. Taxonomy (NCBI): domain Eukaryota; kingdom Metazoa; phylum Arthropoda; class Insecta; order Hymenoptera; family Tenthredinidae; genus Macrophya; species Macrophya alboannulata. The sequence goes on along the minus strand of OX451206.1, from coordinate 29,561,067 downwards.
ATATATATATATATATATATATATATATATATATATATATATATATATATATATATATATATATATATATATATATATATATATATATATATATATATATATATATATATATATATATATCTATATATATATATATATATGTATAAAGTATCGTTTGAAGACCGATTTTTTTTATTGCTCGAAATGATTCGGAATTTGTTTATGTTATGTATTTTATTCATATACTACATGTATATTCATTATTTGGGACGTCATCAAAGTTTAAGTATCGATCGTGTACTTTGAAGACATGCGAATAGTAATACAGTTTTTCGTAGCCATATATATACGAAGTATACTTCAAGGACCAGCCGCCAAACAAAACATTACATAAATTTTAGGGACTGTTTTACCGACGGTCCCCAAAAAATGCAATAGACATTCAGCTTGTTTATATACGTAATAGTTCGTTTCAGACCAGATTATATACCTATATGACATATGTTCCGAGGACCGATCCTCGATCGACGCCAAAAGTCTCTTGAGAATCAGCTATCAACTATCAACCCAGAAAATATACAATCAATACTAGCGATATGTGTATATTAGGGTGGTCTTCAAATTATACCACCTACTTGTTTAAATCTATGTTACACTGGGCGTGAAACACGCCGTGTAAGTGAATTTACCTGGTTCTTCTGAAAAGTTGTTAATTTTATACTTTCAGCAGAAAAAGCGAAAAGATTTGGATTGAAATAGAAGAAAATTATTTGATGAAAACAAAATTTAATAAAATCCACATATTTTGTGCTTCATAACGCTACTATTTTTAAAGTTAGTTCTCATAGTTAATCCTAATATTGTATATGTATAGGTCCTCACACATTTCTTAGGGCAACGAATAGTATAAGGACCGGTCCTTGTTCTATGCGAGAAGTAGTCCAGTCGCTGTCATTTTAAATCACATTAAATATCGGTTGCGATTTTTTCTTTCACATCTTTTGGGAGGGTAGTGGGTAGTCCAATTCCAGATTTTCGGGTCTCCAGCTCCGTTGCTTTGCCACCATTCAAATGCATTGAGAAAAAAAAATCTCATCCTCCACTCTGACTCCAAGTCTGTAAATATTGATTCTAGGATAAAAATGGTCATGACCAAAGTCGTAGGAAATTAAATTTTCTACAAGTTTGGTTATCACCATTTTTATTCAAAAGTTAAAAATAAGCGAGTTATTGGAAACCAAACCCTTGAATTGAAAATAGCGGCCAAAGTAACGGGACTGGAGTCCTGAAATTCTGGATGTAGACTACCCACTACCCTCCTGAGAGATGTCAAAAACAAAAATCGTAACCATTATTAAATGCGATTTCAGTGTTTTTGTTTTTTTTTTAAATTTTTTTGACATAGCAACTGGACTCAAGTGCCCAAGGAAACAGTAAACTAAAATGTGCTCGCAGGAGATCTACTCAAATATTTGTGTTAATTTCAACGTCTCGTTCAATCAGTCCAAGCATACAAATTTGTTATTTTAACTGAAAGATTTGTTGAACTGAGTGAAAAAGATGTTGTTTTTAGTAGGAAAAATGTTGACATCAACACAAAAATTTAAGTGGATTTTCTCTAGCACTTTTTTTTCTTACAGTGATCGTTAGCAGAGAAGGTCCCGGAATTAAACGTTAGATACCGGAAATATATGTATAATTGGTATATGTATAAGTATATATGCATTCGAGTGTATAACGGATAGTATGAGGACTAGTCCTCGTTCTATGCGACAAGTGTCCATAGTTGGCAGAGAAAGTCCGCGAATTAAACGTTAGATACCGGAAATATATGTATAATTGGTATATAAGTATATATGCATTCGAGTGTATAACGGATAGTATGAGGACTAGTCCTCGTTCTATGCGACAAGTGTCCATAGTTGGCAGAGAAAGTCCGCGAATTAAACGTTAGATACCGGAAATATATGTATAATTGGTATATAAGTATATATGCATTCGAGTGTATAACGGATAGTATGAGGACTAGTCCTCGTTCTATGCGACAAGTGTCCATAGTTGGCAGAGAAAGTCCGTGAAGTAAACGTTAGATACCCGAAATATATTATTCGTAAATGTATACATTAGGAGCGCAACGCGTAGTGTGAGGACCGGTCCTTCTTCCCTAGCAGGTTCCCATATACGCCAGATATACCATAAGACAACGTATGAGTACGCGCTTACCGCTAGTTATGCCTAGATAGTAAGACGGTAATCATACGTTGCCTTATGGTATATTTGCGCTCAGAGCAGACCGTGCGCATACCGTATGTATACTAGGGTGGTCCTTATTTAGGACTTGGACGAATTCTTCAGCAGACGCCCCCCAAATCGGCTCAAAATAATTCAAAAACAATTCTCTATTTTTTCAGATTTTTATCTCAACTCTAACCCCTCCCACCAATTAGAGAGTGGATCTCCCCATTTAAAATATACGTGTTCCGGCTGTATTCTCAGTATATATTTTATGGTAAGGGTAATAATTGTTGAAAAAATCTGTAACTACGAGATTTTAGTGGGCATTGATTCTACTATCTGACAAAAAATTCACATCATCATACCAGGCAATCTAGACGAATTGGACGCCCTCTAAATCTGACGAACAAGGGGTCGACGGATTTCTGTAATTTTTTATACTTACCCTAGCGGGCTCTCATATACGCCAAATATACCATAAGACAACGTATGAGTACGCTCTTAACGCTAGTTATACCTAGATAGTAAGACGGTAATCATACGTTGTCTTATGGTATATTTGCGCCCAAAGCAGACCATGCGCATACCGTATGTATACAGTTCATGAATAGATTTGATACGGTATAAAAATAGGGAAACATGTCAACAATTATTTTTGTTTTGTCGAAAGCGATTACTATAAACACTGATTTGCATGATATTCACGTATGTGTAAAGTAAATTACGTTAAAAAAAAAAAAAAAATGAAAAAAAAAGATATACTACTATCGGGATTCGAACCACCCGTCACACGGTTACGCGGTTACGAAGCAGAGCGATTACCCACTGAGCCACGAGCTTCTTAAATATCATTTACTATTCAAAGTATATAAAGGCACTTAAATTTATTTAAACTTATTGTCTCAGAAACGACTGAAAGGCAAATTTTACTATACTTGCACCTCTTGGAAATGAATCAAAACGGTGGGGTAAAGTAGATAAGATCGAGCATTACGCATATAATTTTACATCTCACACTCAGTAATACGTGATTTACAAGTTTGGATAAATGGTCGTCCGAAATATATAGCTCGATACATCTGATAGTTTTACTACGATATGTATCCGGTCTGATTTGAGCGCGAAACTACTGTATTTGGTTATACCAAGTAAATACCCATATCATGTTCATACCGTGGAAGTGAAGGGTACTCAGCGTATATGAAAACCCGCTAGGGTTCTATGCGACTAGTGACCGGATATACTCAATAGTTAATGTACCTATTCTAGCAACCAACTAATTCTTTTGCTTCTTTTTCTTTCCTGCGATTTATTCTGCTCGCAATTTATGAAGACAGTTCACGTACACACCTTCAAAATAATCAATTTTAAATACGTACGCATTCCAGAAATATTTCAATAAGTCAGTTAAATTCGAAGGCGCTTCAGCCATCGGAGCACTAGCAACGGAGGTGCTTCATAAAAGTGTTTATGTTGATCAAATCGTGTACATATAAATGTACTGCAGCTATCAGAGTGTCATAATCAGCTACAGGAAAAAAATTCCGGAAAATTTCTAAAATCTATTGTTGAGTTACGATAAAAATATACTCCAACACAGTCTCGAATATAAACTATACTTTATTGAATAAAAATAGAAGAACTGTTTAGATTACATACATCAGTTCACCTTTCAGAATGTGAACAATTTTCCCGGTAAGTAAGGTAAGGTAAGTATCCCCTTGAAGTTCTATCATATATTAGTTATACACTTTAGAGTGGTTCAAAAAAATTAATTATTTTTTTTTTTCAGTTCTGACACAGAAAAATTGGTTGCTAGGCACCTTTAGAAAGTACTCATCAAATATGAGCTCTTAATATTGATAGGAAGATCCTCCGCATCAGAGTTTTCCATTTTTACTTCAGTCTCATATAAAAAAAACCAAATCTCATTATTTATCAATTATTCAGCAAATGTCTACCTATACATGTTTTCGTAGGAAATTGAACGTTCTACGAAAAAGGTCTCTGATACTTTTTTCATACATCTAACCATTCAAAAGATAATCAAGGTCAAATTTGGAAAAATTTTCAAAGGTTTTTTTTTTTTTATCAATTTTGTAACTTCCTGAAAAGTAATCATTGTCAAATAAACAAGACATATTATAGTAGGAAATTGAACGCTCTACAAAAAAGGTCTCTTGTGTTTAATCGATTGCTCTAACCGTTTAGACGATATTCGTATCCGAATTCCAATGCGTAAAAAAATTGATTAAAAAAAAAATATATTCTCGAACAAAAAATTAAACATAAGTTAAGAACTTTTTTTCTATCGATATGAACTCAAATTTTTATGAATATTCATAAAATTCATAAATTAAATGGATATATTCGAAATAGTTATGAAAAAACTATGAAAATCAGTACGCATTGGAATACAAATACGATATTTAGAATATCTTCGAAACGGTTAGGGCAATCGATTAAACACACGAGACCTTTTTTGTAGAGCATTCAATTTCCTACAAAAATATGTCTTGCTCATTTGACAATAATTACTTTTCAGGAAGTTACAAAGTTAATAAAAAAAAAATCTTCAAAGATTCTCCAAACTTTGACCTCGATTATCTTTCGAATGGTTAGATTTATGAAAAAAGTATAAGAGACCTTTTTCGTAGAGCGTTCAATTTCCTACGAAAATATGTATAGACATTTGCTGAACAATTGATAAATAATGAGATTTGGTTTTTTTTATATGAGACTGAAGTAAAAATGGAAAACTCTGATGCGGAGGATCTTCCTATTAATATTAAGAGCTCATATTTGGTTAGTACTTTCTGAAGGTGCCTAGCAACCAATTTTTCTGTGTCAGTACTAAAAAAAAAATAATCAATTTTTTTGACCCACCCTAATACACATCGCATAATCTACGAATTTTTTTTTTTAGAGTTACATATGGAATATTCCCTGTGACTTCATCCACCCAGAAAATGACTGAAACTCAAAAATTTTCTACAGATTTGGGTATAAAAGTACAATACTTTCGCAAAGCATTACAGCCAATGTGCTGAGTTACATGCATTGAGATTTTTCCTTTTCAAACGGAGATATCACGAAAAAAGTGCTTCATACCGGAAATTATTAAGAATGAAAAGTTTGAATAAGAATAATGAGAAAATTTGCCCACTTTCTCAACTACAATAAACAAATTTATTCAGATTTTTTTCTAACCGTCGTATGCCAATTTTCGAGGGGCAACCAATGAAAAAAAAATTCGCGCTGACCAACAACCCATCGTTATTTGTATGATTAATTTTTTCTCATATTCTGTAAGTGAAGCAGAAGTTTTGTGAAAAATTACATTATGGAGTAACCGGCCGTTTCAAAATAAATTTCGAAAATTGAAAATTAATTTTGAAACAGCCGGTTTTTCCATGATGTAATTTTTCCCAAAACTTCTGCTTCACTTCCAGAATATGAAAAAAAAAAATCATACAAATATCGATAGGTTTTTATTCAAGGCAATTTTTTTTTTTTTTTTATTTTGTTTCCCTGGAAAATTGACTGTTCGAAAAAATATGAATAAATTTGTTTGTTATAGTCGATGTAATGACCGAATCTTTTCATTTATAATAATTTCCGATATAAAGCACATTTTTCGTGATATCTTCGTTTGAAGAAATAACGCTAAATGCTTGTAATTCTGCGCATAAATCACTATGGCCGTAAAACTTGGCAAAAGTATTCAGTCATTTTTCGGGTGGTTTAAGTCACATGAAATGTCCCACATGTATCCTCTCAAACTGACTATGATATTAATAGTAGTTACAGCTTGCATAATCTACGAAAAGTTTTCTTATAGAGGTAAGTATCCCCTTATAGTTACTATCACACATAAGTTATTGATTACATAATACAAAGAGAGGTAAGTATAATAGAAAATGATAACAAAAGAAATAAAATGCAAGCAGGAAAAGGTACAATCAAATGACGTTCTCTTTTTCTTTTACTGTGCGCATTAAAAAAGAAATCTGAACTAGTCGAATCTTCGAGCACGTAAAGATATTTCAACATTTGTTCTAACGACGGTTCTTCAGATTTACATTATTAATGTAAGCCTTGAGTTGCTGTGGTGTACGGCTCTGCAAGATGCTTTCTTTTGCAATAACGTCTTGACAGACACCTAATGTCGGCAAGTTGTTCCCACTATTCAAATATTCCTTGAGATGTCGTGTTACTGCGGCCTTCTCATCTACTGACCATCTCCTTCTCATTGTTTTACCATAAGGGGAAGCTAAAAACGAAAAGCAACAGGAATGAGAGCACTGTGATTGTTAGTATTACTAGAATGAATAATATATATTCAGAGGATTGCTCAGTCTATAAACTATTTCTTAATCCCGTTAAACCGTAAATTTCCAAAACTGCAGCCATATAAAATAAAGATATATATATGAGGTATTCCACGCCGTTTCGAACGGCCGAAAAGTTGACCGATCCCAAAAAAATCATAATTTTGTCTCATCACACAAATATATCGAAAGCATTTATGAGAATTTTTTTAGAATTTTTGGATCACATTTTTTGAGTTTTTCCAAATTCCAATTTCTTTCTACGAACCTCCGTATGTCAATCGTACAAGAAAATTTATCAGACAAAAAAGTTGCAGTTGTGAATCCATTTTCTGAAAAATTTTTTTTGTGAATTTCTCGAATCCCAGAAATACCAATTTTTATGAAAATTACACAAAAATACTTTTTTTCAACCAATACGTCACTTTTGATTTGCTTCAAAAATTTACAGAAAGTACTCTCAAGTGTTTACAGCAACCATATATTTGTTTTAAGATGGTTGGCTCAATCGTTTGGAAGCTATGCTTTATTAATTCTTTTATTTCTTTATATTTTTCGAGAAAAAAAAAGAATTAATAAAGCATAGCTTCCAAACGATTGAGCCAACCATTTTAAAACAAATATATGATCGCTGTAAACACTTGAGAGTATTTTCTGTAGATCTTTGAAGCAAATCAAAAGTGACGTATTGGTTGAAAAAAAGTATTTTTGTGTATTTTTCATAAAAATTGGTATTTTTGGGATTCGAGAAATTCCCAACAAATTTTTTTCAGAAAGTTGATTCAAAACTGCAACTTTTTTGTCTTATAAATTTTCTTGCACGATTGACATACGGAGGTTCGTAGAAAGAAATTGGAATTTGGAAAAACTCAAAAAAAGTGATCCAAAAATTCTGAAAAAATTCACATAAATTCTTTCGATATATTTGTGTGATGATAAGACAAAATTATGATTTTGTTGGGATCGGTCAACTTTTCGACCGATCGAAACGGCGTGGAATACCTCATATATATACCTATGTATATACATGTCTTATTACACAAATATATCGAAAGAATTTATGTGAATTTTTTCAGAATTGTGGATCGCATTTTTTAAGTTTTTCCAAATCCCAACTTGTTTCTACGAACCTCCGTATCGCCAAAGGATAAGATCATACAAGAAAATTTATACGACAAGAAAGTTGCACTTTTGAATCAACTTTCTAAATAAAATTTTTTCGGAATTTCTCGAATCCCAAAGATAGCAATTTTTATCACAAATACACAAAAATATTTTGTTTCAACCAATATGTCACTTTCGATTTGCCCCAAAAATTTACAGAAAATATTCTCAAGTGTTTACAGCAACTACATATTTTTTTAAGAAGATTAAGATTCCACATCCTGTAAAATTTCTATACTGCTTATAAAACTTACTGCTTCTACGGCGAGGGCTGGTATCCTCCGTACTGTTTAGGCTCGTTTTGGTTTTATTGCTTCTGCGGCGACAGCTGAAATTCTTCGGAATATTTACGCTGGTGTTGCTGATAAGAGTAGAGTTACAATTGTCCGAACTGTTCAATTCGGTATTGTTGATGAGAGAGTTAGATGAATCGAAGTATTCGTTTGTACGTGGCATATCATCGTGATTTGTTCTTGGTTGTTCGACGTCTAGCTCCTCATCATCATCGCTACGTTCTGTATCCGTGGATTCATCTTCATTGCAGCCCTGAACTTTTTCCAGTAGTCGAGAAATTTGTAAAATTTCTCTATGTGGTACTGGCTGCCGATATATTTGGCGATGAATATTTTCACCGTGTCCCATGAAATTAGCTAAATCGCTAACTTGATTGTCTTCCAAATTCAGCATCGCTGAATAGGTTGCAACATGTTTCCGTAGCTGCGTACCACGTAACGTAGTGGGCAATGTTGCACCACATGCCGTTGAGAACTTTCTCATCAAGTTACATGCCCGAAGATACCTGTGGCGGCTTTTATTCATATGAGGAATTCCAAACAAGTACGGATTCGATTCGCTGACACCAGCAGCCTTACGATGTTTTAGGAGCATCTCGATTGCTTCGGCTAAATGGGAATGCATCAATACTGGTACGGGTCTTGACAACTTTCCACGTATTGTCAGTCTTACATATTTTTTTGCGATTTCTTGGGATTCGAGGGATAGATCTTTGAATATATCCATGTGTAGCCTTTCGTCGATTGAATCTCGATTATCGTAGTCCTCTATTAAAAGACGCTCGATTTCTCCAGCTCTGCGTCGGTTAAACATTTGCAGTAAAATTAGCACACTCTCTGCTAGACAAAACCATGTCTTAGACGTGAAATTTTGTTGAAGTTCACCCATACAGGTTTTTCTTTGGTCTTTTAAATAGTCGTGAAGTAATTTGATATCACTTTTGTTCGGTAAGATGACCTTCTGTTGTCGTTTACTATGTATTTGATTTTCAATTACTGTTTTATTTATTGTCGCGGGGACGTCTTCCTCAAATAAAGTAAGAAAATCCTCAGCCTCTTTTTTTGCCAGCTTTCTTTTATTTTTAATGCACTCTGCTTGGAACATCTTATTTGTTTTTTTGATTAAAGTTGTAAGGGCACTTGCGACAGATGGTGCTTTGTAAACATGTTTACAACTATCAAATCGTGCAGTCAGATTTATTGCAGCAATCATGTTATCGTAGTGCTTCGGGTCAAAAATAGCTTGAAACTCGTGAATTTGTGGATTCAATGAACTCATATGTTTTTTAAAACGACCAAGTAGTCGTAATTGTGCTCGTATCATGTCATGTTGGTGTTCGTACGTATATTTACGACATAATTTATTGCCATATAATATAATTAGTTCATCATACCTGATCAAACAAGTAACGTCATCCTCTCTCAGTACTGGGAATACAACGAATCTCAATATATCACTGGCCTTTGAATGAATTTTACCTATGATTTTACGGCTTAGGATATTAATTTCACGCTGACCGTGACGTGGTTTTTTATTGCATCGAGCAAAATGTAATCGTAAAGTCAATTTCGAGTAGAAGCCCTTACAAGAAGGACATGGCACGAAGTGATCGACAGTTCTTTTATATTTTGCTTGAGGTCGTCGAGTGACCAAAAGATTTCCTTTGTTATAGATTTCTTGTGTATTATACAAAAAACCACCAAAATTCCTCAAGGTGTCAATAATTTTCCTTCGTTCAGGATTTTTCATTGGTAAACCCATGAACTTTTTAACATCTGACTCATTTTTATGTATTCGTTCCAAGTGCCTCGGAAATTTAGATTGCAAATTTTTACAATATGGGCAAAAATATTTTTTTCTTGCCCCATTATCCTTTGATGGCTGAACAGTAAGGTTTCGATCATCGAAAGGTACCTTTGGTGTGACATTTAGAGAGACATGTAGTGATTCATGACCATTTGTTAATTCTTCTGGGGATACTTCAATTTCTCCTACATCTTCAGTGTCAGAATTGGTGGGAGTATCAGGTTCATTGCAGATATAATCCAAATCGCTCAAACGGTCCTCGTCGCTCGATTCATCGTCATTAATATCAGATCTGTCTGAAGTTGGACTTTGCCTGGTTTTGTCAGATGATTCAACATTTTGCAGAATTAATGGACATTCTTTATACCCGCCTTGGGGTTTGACTACTGCAACAGCAATAGATACACACATAGAGCACAGATCAGGCTAAATTTGTTAAAATGACTAGTGAGATTAACGAACTGTAAATAAAATCAAGTGACGACTATTGTCTATACTGTCATACTGATTTGAGAAATATTCTATGCAAAAGTTGAGTATCTATGGAAAAAAAATTCTCAAATTTTCAATGAGCCTCAGGAAACAACAATAAGTCACTTCTATCATCCATCCAACAATGATAATTAAATAACTTTTTTCATGTGACAGATTACTCAAAGTACGACAATTCAATATGAGTGATCTAAAATAAAATACAGTAGTGAACAGTGAATTACAAACTTATAATTACCCACCGTCAATGTTAGTTAAAACTTCATAGTCCATGACGATTTTTGCATTCAATATATCGACATTTGTAGTGGGGAATTCAATACTCGTGTCACATACTATTTCTTTCAGGTGATTGCAGTTCACGTCACCGAACTCATTGGCATTGAGTGTGGAAAGAAGTAATCGTTTCTCAGACAAGACTGACTCGGTATGATCTTGAATGTCAGACACAACGTCGATCCCTCCGCTCTCTGGTTCCACGACTAAATTTCTTTCGACTGTATGGATGAAGAAGAAGAGCAGACATGAAGAACATGAAATAATGGCAATTTGGTACGACAGTCTGGGTATTTGATGTGTAACACTAATTTGAGAGAAATTATATTCATTGTGTATAATAGGTATACCGCCATAAGTAGGGTTTCGATACACTAAAAGACAGTGTCGATCGAAACATTACGTATCGTTGCTTACCACCAGTATTTATCGAAATTTCAGAGTCCATGTCGAGCTCTACATTTGATAATCCGCTCATATCAGGAATAGGGGATTCAATGCTAGTATCATATACTACTGCTTTCAGTGGATCGCTACTTACGTCACCGAACTTATTAGTATTGGGTTTGGAGTAGAGTAATGGTTTCTCAGACAAGATTGACGTGGTACGATCTTGAACGTCAGATACAATGTTGACCACTTCTGTATCTGGTTCCATAACTGAATCTCGTTTGCCTGTGTGGGCCAAGACAAAAAGCAAACACGAAGAAGATGAAATGATAGAAATTTGGAGCGAAGATCTAGATCTGCGATAAGTAACAATGGTTGGAAAGAAATTATATTTGGGGTAGATAATAAAATAGGAAAATGAACGAATTAATATTAGGGTGGTCCTTAATTAGGGCTCGGACGAATTTTTTAGCAGGCGTCCCCCAAATCAACTCCAAATAATTCAAAAATAATTCTCCAATTTGTTAAGATTTTTATCTCAACTCTAACCCCTCCCACCAAGAGCGTGGATTTCCCTATTTAAAATACACGTATTCTGGCTATATTCTCAGTATATATTTTATTGTAAGAGTAATTATTGTCAAAAACATCTGTAATTACAAGATTTTAGTGGGCATTATTACTACTATCTGACAAAAAATTCACATTATCATACCAGGTAATCTAGACAAAATGCACACCCTCGAAATCTGAATGAATTGTAAAAAAAAAAATAGATTAAGAGCGTGTGCAATTCTTTTAAGTTGCCTGGTATGATGATGTGGATTGGATCAATGCCCACTAAAATTTCGTAGATACAGATTTTTTTGACAATTCTTACTCTTACAATAAAGTATGTATGTACATACTGGGAATATAGCCAGAACACGTGTATTTCAAATGGGAAAGTCCATCGTCTGGGTGGGAGGGGTTAAAGTTAAGAGAAAAATCTGAAAAAATTGGGGAATTAGTTTCGAATTATTTGGAGTCGAGTGGGGGGGAGCCTACTAAAAAATTTGTCCGAGCCCTAAATAAAGACCACCCTAATAAATATACCCCCCACAAAGATGGTTTTGTTCTACTAGAAAACAGTGTCGATCGGATCATTGCTTACCATCAGTGTTCGTCGCAGCCCCATAGTCCACGATGATCTCTGCGCTCAAAGAACTAATGTTTGGAATAGGCGATCCAATGATTGCATCAAATCCTTTATCCGGAAGATTAAAGTTTATATCGACACACTCATTAGCATTGGGTGTAGAATGCAGTAATGGTTTCTCGGACAACATTGACTTGGTATGATCTTGACCATCAGATACAATACTGGCTTCTCTATCTGCTTCCAAGACTGTATCTCGTTGGCCTGTGTGGGCCGAGAAGAAAAGCAAACATGAAGAGGATGACATGATGGAAATGGCCTAGCCGGGGTTGCATATGAAATGTGCCCCTCAACCGATTTGGATTTGCTATATGCCACATTTTAGAGTTACCTCAAAAACCTGGTTCGCCCAAGTTTAAACCCTCTATCTTCATTATTATACTGGAAACTCAAAATAACATAGATTTTAGTTTTTTCGCGATTCCTATGCTGTTTTTACTTTAAAAGATATGAAAAAATTTTAGTTTTGGCGGATATCGTTGTACATGCTGGAGGATTTTTTCAAATTTTTTTCTCGCCAAACTCGAGCTGTGAAAAACCTATGGAAGTTTAAATTGTCGATTTTTAATTGAGTTTAAAGAGTGACTAACTTTTTTTTGTCACAGTATGTACATCGCGTCGTACTTGATTTTCTGTAATTTTTTCAGATTTTTCCGAAAGGGCGCCATTGTTAAAAAAATCAAAAACCGATTTTTTAATCGTTTTTTAGGAAAAAGAGTAACTCAACCATCGGGAGGACACATTTTCGTGATCTAATGATTCTTTGACATATAGTATAGACATAAAGTATGTCAAAGAATCATTAGATCACGAAAATGTGTCCCCCTGATGATTGAGTTATTCTTTTCCCCAAAAAACGATTGAAATTCGGTTTTTGATTTTTCTAACAATGGCACATCTTTCGGAAAAATCTGAAACAATTACAGAAAATCAAGTATGACACGATGTCATATTGTGACAAAAAAAAGTTAGTCACTCTTTAAACTCAATTAAAAATCGACAATTTAAACTTCCATAGGTTTTTCACAGCTCGAGTTTGGCGAGAAAAAAATTTGAAAAAATCCTCCAGCATGTACAACGATATCCGCCAAAACTAAAATTTTTTCATATCTTTTAAAGTAAATACAGGATAGGAATCGCGAAAAAACTGAAATCTACGTTATTCTGAGTTTCCAGTCTAATAGCGAAGATAGAGAGTTTAAGTATATCATCAAATAGAGGGTTTAAACTTGGGCGAACCAGGTTTTTGAGGTAACTCTAAAATGTGGCATATAACAAATTCAAATCAGTTCAGGGGTACATTTCATATGCAACCCCGGCTAGGCCGTTTGGTCCGAAGATCTGGGTCCTTGATTCGTAACAATGGTTCAAAATAAATATTATTCGTGTATAATAAAATAGGAAACTTGAGGTATACATAAAATAAAATAGGAAACCAAATTAATAAATATACCGCCCCAAGCACGGTTTTGTTCCATTGGAAGACAGCGTCAATCGAATCATTGCTTACCGTCAGTGTTTGTCGCAACACCATAGTCCACGTTCGGAACAGGGGATGCAATGATTGCATCACATCCCTTATCCGGAAGATTGAAGTTTATGTCAACACACTCATTAGTATTTGGTGAAGAATGAAGTAATGGTTTCTCAGACAAGATTGAGTTCAGTTGAGGCTCAACATCTAGTGCGTCATTGGCCAGTCCGAGCGATGAGTCCGCCAGTAAATTATTTTGTACGTCTTTTAGAAAGTCGCACGAGTCTGTACCGATAAATAAATTCGAATGAGGTTGATGTGTATTCATTTTTTTCGACAAGATCATACTACCTTAATTTAAATTTTGTAGAAAAAAATCTTTAATTAGTTTTTTCGAGTAACTTAAAAAAAAAGAAACGATTTGTTTTTAACAAAATTTATCGAGTCCTTCCTTGAATTGGTATTGCAACTGCAAACATACGATTTTGTTAAAAGATTGTTCAACACAACTTTGGAAGTAAGCGGCGTCGATATGAAAGTCTTAGAAAAAAATAAGGAATTGATGCGAATTGATTTGCGATTCAAGTTTGGTTTGTGTATACAGTAGAACCTCGATTAACTGAGCTGTGGAACCGTGCCGAGCTTCCGCCAACTATTTTCGCGTACATATTAACATGTTCGAACACGTCGTTCTCCTAATACTTGCACGCTTCAATCGAGGCAAGCATAAGCTTGTTAAAACTACATTAAATTTACATGGAAGTCTTATTAGACTACATAACAGCTCATACATTTATTGTTTTTTTTGTTCATATTACTGTGCCAAATAAAAACTTATACAAATTCAGATTATCCATCGTTTTAGATTATCCGTGAACTCTCTAATCCCATCCTGCACAAATAATCGAGGTTCTACTATAAATCTAGTTTAGTAAAATATGGCTAGGTTGAGAAAATCAAAGTAAACATGAAATGACTAGCGTCTACTTACCACTAGTTTGCAACAATATTGCGTCGTAATGTGCACCTTTATATTTCACAGTACACTGATCTCCTCGTATAATTTTTACTTGGTTATTATTCGCAATAAAATAACTTTCGTCACTAAATTTCACAAGCGCGAACGTCGATGGGGGTCCACATTTCTGAAGCCTTTTCTTCTTCCCTTGATTTATCACTTGATTCTTTTTTTGTTTCTTCATTTTTATTTTTATACGTCCACTCGGCAAAACATTCGAAGATCGACTGCCGCAAAGCACGTGCGGACGTGTTACATCTAAGTTCGTTGCTACGCGTCTTGCGTTCGGCAAGGGCGGGTGATGTTATTGCTTCTTCTCTCTCTGACTTGAGCACTCAAATAGGTTCAACCCACGCGTGCGAGTGAGAGCAACGGGCTAGTCCACGCTCTTGCGGTGTCAGTTGTTATTGGCACAATCTTAGCCAATCATAGCGGCGTATTTTAAAAGTTTCAAGATATCGAGCCAGGAAAATTTATGCGCGGCAAACTTCGCATGGTTTTATGTATTATTGGCTAATAGAATGAAATTTGGCAATGTAAGAAGACTTGCAATGTAAGATACGCAATCACAGCAGGTTGAGCCTGGTGAAAATTCCCGTACCAAAATTGCTGAAGAATTTTGTACAAACTCGTTATGGCCTAGCGAATTTTCAAGAATACGACGTGGGGAATTCTACGTCAACTCGATGAACCGAAAACATTGACCCTTTTTGATTTTTTCAGCGAATTTTTATATGATAGTTCTTGGTTTAAAACCATTCTATGATTTTTTTGAAATTTTTGAATTTCTGAAATTCTCAAAAATACTATGGCTAACGACGAACATTTTTCGGTTATCAAAAAAGTGGACAGATTTTTTCCCGATTTTTTCTCTTTTTTTTTGCCATCACAAACATTTGTTCTTTCAAAACTTCAATTGGTCATTCATTTTAGAAAGGAAACAGCGGTAGAAAATGAAAATCAGTTCAAGAATGAAACAAAATTGTGTTAGAACAGAAAAAAAAACAAGCAAAAAAAAATTAAATCAGATAAAAAATAAAAGAAATGAAAAAAATAAATATTTTCGTTTTCTTTTGCTGTTTCCTATCTGAAATAACTTACCAATTGAAGTTTTGAAAGGAAGAATGTTCGTGATGGCAAATAAGAAATAGAAAAAATAGAAAAAAAAATCTGTCTACTTTTTTTATAACCAGAAAATTTATATTTCAGGACATTTTTATTGAACACAAACTTCAGATCAAATGTATCCGATAATTTTTTATGCAAAATTTAATTCTTCAATCTATTTTATTCTTAAAGATATGTGGTTATATTCGTCAAAGAAAAAAGAAAAAAAAAGACAGTTCACCTGAATTAAGCTCCGCACGGACATCTCGAGAACATTATTGATGCAGTTAACTGTTTGCCCCTAAATAAATTCCAGAATTGTTTATGAAATTCTTTTTCTGTGCCTTGTTTCAGTTTCAAGATACCGCCCTGGATTGATCAAAACCAATCACATTGTAAATCATCTTAACCCTCATGTTGTCCTAGATGGAAGTGGAAGTTGGTGATTGATAAGTATACAGTAAGAGGGATGGAATTATTTCAGGTGACACTTGGATCGCAAGACAAAGTTATGAGAATCAAGTTAATTGCGGTTTCGGCCTTGGTCCCCATAATATACGTTCGACCTGCTATATACACAAATACCTATATGTATATGGGGCATTCCATGTCAAAACGACCTGACCAAAAGCCTTTCAGAATTAGTTTAAACTTTGTGAAAACTTTCTGTTACTTGTCGAGAATATTTGTGATTTTTTTTAGATTTTTATTCGACGACGGTTAGACGTTAGCATTCGACATAATATATGCGGAAATCGAGAATGTCCGAAGTTCAATTGAGTATAACTCGAAAACTATTGATTATATAAAGAAAAGTTGCCTATAAAAAAGTTTCAGTTTTGAGTGAACTTTAACGCCAAAATATGCCAAATTTTATCGAGGCCACTGAAAGTTCTTAAAAACTCAAAAAATATTAGTTTTTGAGATTTCTTAAAAACGGTTTAATTTTTTTCGCTGAAACTTTTAGAGGATATTTTTCTCTTACTCTTCAAAAACTTATGTAAATTTCATCATGGGCCGGGATTTGGTTTCGTAGCTATGCTCTTTTTCTGAATTGTTTTCGAACAAAAAAAAACTTTTTCAGCACATGAAGTGTAGAATCTACGCAAACATAATACAAATGATGAGATTCCGGTTATTTTTTTTTTTTTTTTTAAGACTTTGAAAATCTAGAAAAAAAATTTTTTTTTCGACAATCACAAATACACAAATCACAAAAAATCACAAATATTCTCGACGAGTAGCGAAAAGTTTTCACAAAGTTAAAACAAATTCTGAGAGGGTCAGGCTTTTGGTCAGGTCGGTCTGACGTGGAATTCCCCATATACAACCATAATCTCTAAATTCTAGGAAGCCTTTCTTGATTAGATTTTATTTGTTAATTTAGGATAATAAAAAACATTTTTCTTAAAAGTTTCAGCATGGAGTCTTCCCCTAATCATGAACATATGTGACTTTGAAGTTTTAATTATTTATTTTATATGTATATTAAGCAAAACAATGCATAGAATGTACATTTAGTCACTAATCGTAAAGTCAGTCAAGCCTGTTCATTTTTATAAATATTTCTTCTACACATGACGCGTACAGCTTCAGTCAACACGTACAGTGAAAAAAATATTCGTGGCATATAATACGGATATGGTTAAACCATGATTGATATGTGTATTAAGTGAAATTTTGAATTATACGTGTGTTAGTTAAATAGTTTAATGCTACGGCAATATAGATTATAACTTTATCATACATACGATTTGTAGTTATTGACACTACATATGCGATAAACTTCACGTGTCCAATTCACAGTTAAGTTACGCTTTTGATAAGTTAAATCACATATCCATAATTTATGGACAGCTATATATTTCTTGGTTTATTTTATTATTCTCAGGTTAAATACAAATTAAATATCAACTTATTGTTAGTATTAGAATTACAAAATAAAAGAAAATATTCGAGGACCATGCAGTTATAATTGGAAGACGCATAGTTGATAACATTCAGTACAAGAAACAAAATAATGTTGATACAAGTTAACTAGCTGACTTCTTTTCAGCCTGTTATGAAATCAAATTAAATTATAAAAAAAAAAAACCTTTTTCAGCACATGAAGTGTGGAATCAAAGAAAGCATAATACAAATGATGAGATCCCGGTTATTATTTTTTTTTCTTTTTTAAGGATTTTGAAAATCTATAAAAAAAATTTTTTTTTTTTACAATCTTGAAAAAAAAAAAAAATAACCGGAATCTCATCATTTGTATTACGTTTGCGTCGATTCTACACTTCATGTGCTGAAAGTTTTTTTTTTCGAAAACAATTCAAAAAAATAGCATAGCTTCGAAACCAATTTTCGGCCCATGATGAAATTTACACAAGTTTTCGAACAGTAAGAGAAAAACATCCTCTGAAATTTTTAGCGAAGAATATTGAACCGTTTTTGAAAAATCTCAAACACTAATATTTTTTGAGTTTTTGAGAACTTTTAGCGGCCTGGATAAATTTTTGCATATCCTAGCTTTGAAGTTCACTCAAAACTGAAACTTTTTTGTATGCAACTTTTATTTCTATAATCAATAGTTTTCAAGTTATACTTAATTGAACTTCGGACATTCGCGATTTCCACATATATTATATCGAATGCTAATGTCTAAACGCCGTCGAATAAAAATCTGTAGAGAATCACAAATATTCCCGACTAGTAGCGGAAAGTTTTCACAAAGTTTAAACATATTCTGAGAGGGTCAGGCTTTTGGTCAGGTCGGCCTGACGTGGAATTCCCCATATACAGGCACGAATAGCTGATAATCTTCATTCTGTGGTTATCACGCGCGTTATCCGATCTAGCTACTTGAACGTTTTCCTGATCAGTCGATCCCTATGACGTCATTGGCCATACATTGCATAAAAAAAAAAAAAAAAATGGAATTTGAGGCACAAGAAAGTAATGCGCGTGGATGCAACCACCTCTATTCAGCCTCGTAGTTACGGCTGCGACACAGGGTATCTCGGAAGCTCGATCTTATGCTGGCGTAATATAGAGGGTAGACTTGCTGGTTCACCGCAATACTATATTAGAAGCTAGGGGTCGAGATGATTTCTGTCGACATCTGATTCGCAAAAAGTTTTCGTATAATCAGGTTGATTCGCGATTTTAACCCTGGTCCTCACAGTATACGTTAGGCCCGTATCATATATACATGCACGTTCAGAAAATTTCGATTCCCAGGTCGTTCGGTTCCTTATTCGATCCAATAGCTACTTAGTTTTGCACGTTTTCCTGATCGATCAATCCCCATGCCATCTGTGGCCATCCAATGCATAAAAATATCAAATTTATAATTTTTGGCACGAGAAAGTGATGCGCGTGGATGCAACCAGCTCTATTCTGCTTCACCGTTACGGCTGCGAAACAGGGTATTTAGGAGGCTCAATCATATGCCAGCGTTATATATATATATGATGGGTAGACTTGCTGGTTCATCAAAATACTATATTAGAATGTGTCAAGATCATTTGTGTCGAAAACTAATTCGCAAAACGTTTCGTATATACAAGTTGATTCACGATTTTGGCTTTGGTCTTCAAAGTATATGTTAGGCCTGCGTAATATACATGCACGTAGAGATAATTACCGTTTCTAGGTCGTCCGGTTCCTTATTCAACCCAATAGCTACTTAGTTTTTCAGGTTTTCCTAATCGGTTGATCTCTATGACATCTGTGGCCATCCAATGCGTAAAAATAATGAATTGAGAATTTGACTAAAAAAAAAAAGTAATGCGCGTGGATGCAACCAGTTCTATTCTGCCTCACCGTACCCCTCTCGCAAAAAATTTATAAATTTGGACATAAGCAAATTTATATACAAATGTATAAAAAACGTGTATTTATATATTCAGTTTAGCCCGGTATATGTATACTGAAATTTAATAAAAAGTATATATAAAAGTATAATAAAAAGTATATAAACATAGAGATATATGAAATAAATAAACTAAAATATAGATAATGATTATAATCACAACTATAGATATTAGAGGATATAGATATGTATAAATGAAAATTTATAATTTTTTTTATGAGGAATAATTTTTGATCTTATTAATTTATAATTTTGTTATATACATTTTATATTTTTAATTTATAAATTTCAGTATATATACACCGGGCCAAACTGATTATATATAATTGATATATTGTAAACATATTTTTTATATATTTGGATATGAATTTTTTTTATTATTTCTTTATAGCCTATAATTTATATATTTTTCACATGAGGGGTTACAGCTGGGAAGCAGGGTACCTAAGAGGCTCAATCGTATGCCGGCGTGATATGATGGGTAGACTTGCTGGTGCATAGGAATACTATATTAGAAGGGGTCAAGATCAATTCTGTCGACATCTGATTCGCAAAACGTTTTGTATAAACAAATTAATTCGCGATTTTGGCTTCGGTCTTCAAAGTATACGTTAGGCCTGCGTAATATACATGCACGTACAGATAAATACGATTCTCGGGTCGTTCGGTTCCTAATTCGATCCATGAACATAGTTAATTTTGAATATTTCCCTAATCGGTCGAGCCCTGTGAGATCTCCGGCCATCCAATGCATGAAAAAAAAAAAAATAAATAATTAGAATTTGAGGCACATAAAAGTAATGCGCGTGGATGCAACCAGCTCTATTCTGCCTCACTGTTACAGCTGCGAAGCAGGGTATTTAGAAGGCTCAATCGTATGCCTACGTGATATGATGGGTAGACTTGCTGGTTCATCGGAATACTGTATTAGAAGGGGTCAAGATCATTTGTGTCGACATCTGAATCGCAAAACGTTTAGTATATATACATATACAAGTTGATTCGCGACTTTGACTTTGGTCTTCAAAGTATACGTTAGGCCTGCGTAATATACATGCACGTAGAGATAATTACGATTCCCAGGTCGTCCGGTTCCTTGTTCGACCCAAAAGCTATATATGTACTTAGTTTTTCACGTTTTCCTAATCAGTCGATCTCTATGACATCTGTGGCCATCCAATGCGTAAAGATAATGAATTGAGAATTTGAGTCGAAAAAAGTAATGCGCGTAGATGCAACCAGTTCTATTCTGCCTCACTGTTACAGCTGCGAAGCAGGGTATTTAGGAGGCTCAATCGTATGCCAGCGTGATGTGATGGGTAGACTTGCTGGTGCATCGAAATACTATATTGGAAGGGGTCAAGATCAATTCTGTCGACATCTGATTCGCACGACGTTTTGTATAAACAAGTTAATTCGCGATTTTGGCTTCGGTCTTCAAAGTATACGTTAGGCCTGCATAATATACATGCACGTAGGTACAGATAAATACGATTCCCGGGTCGTTCGGTTCCTTATTCGATCCACTATACATAGTTAATTTTGAATATTTCCCTAATCGGTCGAGCCCTGTATGAGATCTCCGGCCATCCAATGCAGTAAAAAAAAAAAAAATACAGAATTCGATGCATAAGAAAGTAATGCTGGTGGATCTAACCAGCTCTATTCTGCCTCATCGTTACAGCTGCGAGGTAGGGTATCTCTGAGGCTGGATCGTATATAGGCCAGCGCGCTGGTCCATCGAAATACTATATTCGAAGGGGTCAAGATCATTTCTGTCGACATCTGATTCGCAAAACGTTTTATATAAGCAAGTTGATTCGCGATTTTGGCTTCGGTCTTCAAAGTATACGTTAGGCCTGCGTAATATGCATGCACGTACAGATAATTACGATTCCCGGGTCGTCCGGTTTCTTATTCGATCCAATATACATACTTAATTCTGAATGTTTTTCTAATCGATCGATCCTTATGACAATTTGTGCCTCAAATTCTAATTATTATTTTTTTTTTCATGCATTGGTTGGCCGGTGATCTCATAAGGCTCGACCGATTAGGAAAACATTCAAAATCAACTATATACTATATTGGATCGAATAAGAAACCGAACAACCTGGGAATTGTATTTATCTGTACGTGCATGCGTATTACGCAGGCCTAACGTATACTTTGAAGACCGAAGCCAAAATCGCGAATCAACTTGTTTATGGAAAATGTTTTGCGAAGCAGATGTCCATAGAATTGATCTTGACCCCTCCCAATGCCATCCGATGCAGTAAAAACAAAAAAAAAAACAGAATTCGAGGCATAAGAAAGTAATGCGCGTGGACGCAACCAGCTCTATCCTGCCTCATCGTTGGAGCTGCGAGTAGGGTATCTCTGAGGCTGGATCGTAGGCCAGCGCTCTGGTCCATCGAAATA